>OZ020516.1:3581320-3674737 GCA_963971425.1 Bryoerythrophyllum caledonicum | reverse complement strand
CTTCAGTGCGCGCCCGGCCCATCTCCGCACGCGCCCGGCCCCTTCAGTGTGCGCCCGGCCCATCTCCGCACGCGCCCGCTCCCTTCACGCGCCCGCCCCACTGTCTGCACGCGCGCGACCCTGTTGACGACGTGTCAGCCACGTAATCGCCTTCGTGGCAGTGGGTAAATTGATTTACCTCGAGTCATGGTCAAACTAGGGTTGACCCTTATCGGACGGACAACAGCCTCTACCGGACGGACAGCCGGACGGACGGACGGACGGCCGAACAACCCTGGAGCTAATGCGGCTGCCTTCGCTTCTGCTGCCTTCCGGAATACTTGGGCTTCTTCGAGCGCTGCATCTGTCTTCGACAAGTCCTGCTGCATCTTCGCCCGGGCTTGCAGAAGGGTCCGGTGTTGGGCTTCCATCTGCTCCAACCGGAAGTCAGTTTCCCCAAGGCTCTTCAATCGGGGCAGGATTTCCTCCGAATTTTCAAGCCGGAGTTCCCCCATGATGGTGTATATCAGGGAGGTGTTGTCGTTTAGGTGTTGGTTGATCCGAGAAGCTCTCCATGCAACGTGCTGGAGCAGCTCCATGATGTCGTCCTTGTGCCTCCCGGTGAGTGTCGGTAGATCCGGGGTCGGGCACCGCTCTGGCCGCTTCGACGGCCCCACTCCATCTTCATCTTCACCTTCGGGAGCCGGGTCTAGACGGGTGGGTGGAGAGCGCACCGGTGGTGATTCCGATTGGACTGAGCGACTCATTTTCCGGGTCTGGGGAGTTGGCGCCGGAGCTGTCTCCGTTTCTTCGTCTTCATCACCCTGCTCATCAGCCTCCACCCCTCCGTACCTCTGAATGGTCAGTAAGGCTTCATATTCGTCGTGTTCTTCCGGTTTAAGCAGCTCATGATGGTGGTAGAGGTGGGTCAGGTACGCCGGAAGCGGCGACCCCGCCTTCCGGTTCCGATGGAGGTTCTTGATCAGTTCTCCACCAAATCTTGCATGAGGGACCCCCAGTCGACGGTGATCTTCTCGCGCATAGCTCCTAAAAACGTCGCTGCCCACTTCAATACTAAACGCTTGGGTTTCTCCGGGTGAAAAATAGGGTTTAGAAACCCTATTATGATCTAAGCTCGTGGGTCAGTTAGGTCGGCGATGGAGTATCCCTCCTTCGGATCGGCCGGTCCCCGGAACTCGCCGTCCGTGAGCTCATCCTTCCGCTCCGTCACCTTGACGTCTCCATCAGCGAAGCCGTAGGTCCGCTTCCACTCCGCCCGAGTCCACTTCTTCGGGTGTGCACGTATACTACGGTCATACTGGTTGTCGCGTGCGCCTATGAGCTCCGTCACGACCTTCTCATCTTTAGTTCCCCAGGCCGCCGCTATCAGGCCGGAGCACCCCATGATGTCCTAAAAATGGAACAAGGTATGCATGTCTCGGTCGGCCGCCGGGTACTTCGGTATCACTCTCACGATGGGTGGTCCCCCGGTGGCGGCGCTCTTCACCTTCTCATGTTTCCCGGATCAATCGCCGGCCATGGCGTTCTTCCGTCAGTCCTCCGGTCGTACCTGCACGCACTGACCTCACAAGAACTCTCTACTACTGCCGGATGCTTGAGGAGCAACCGGTTGAGAAACCCGTAGAAGGACTAAGAAAAAGGGGTTAAGAACAGTCCGGAGGAAGAGAAGAAGAAATGGAGGGAGAAGAAGAAATTGTTTTGGTACGCTCCGTCGGTTGGCCTTTTTATAACGGTCCTAAGGTACGGGATTTCTCCAATGGTAGTGACGTCACCATCAAAGCTTTTTAACGGCTCTGACGTCACTATCGCCATTATGACAGGTTCCGTAGTAGGTATATCCTGGTTCCTTCTCCCGGTTCAAGGTTCTTCCGGGTTCCCTAGATTATACCCGGGTTCACACGCGACCGGCTATCCGGATTATGCACTTTGTTAGACCTTTTAAGGACTTAGCTGATCCGGCGCTCATTCTATTTTCTAGTTTTTGATTCCGTACTACCTAACTCAATTTTACTTGTTTTATCATCACTAATTTTTTTTATTTAAGCCGGATTTTATGGTAAACATCCGAAAACCTGTGGGACGACTTCCCACAATGAGTAATTTAGTCATGCTTGCTTATGCATGTTGAGTGATGTGTATGTGGTTATTCTTACAAGGCTGAATGATGTACATGTGGTTATGCCTAATGGACTAAATGGTGTGATTGAGTGACTGATTTTGTATAAAATTGTTAATGTTGTAAATGAGAGTTTAAGGTTCTGTTAGCCTAGTAAAAGAAAGTTCAACATATTTCAGATGGCAATTTCCGATGAAATTTGTGGACGTATTATAGGTATGAGTGAGGGAGGGAGTACTCAAGTTCAAATTGCAGCCACTATTAAAGTTTCGATTAGAACAGTTAAGAGGTTGGTGAAAAAATTTAGAGAAAATGGAACTTACAAGCACGAACCTTGTGGTGGAAGTCACACTACAAAACTTAGTGATAGAGATGTGCGTAGTATTTTGCGTTTCTCAAAAAATAACCGTTGCGCGTCAGTATCAGAGATTGCTAGTGTATGCCCTACTCTAGTGTGTGGACGTACCATTCAAAGGCTCTTACATAGAAGTGGCATTTTCAGTCGAATTGCAGTCAAAAAACCGTTTTTGACACCTCGTCACATATATCAAAGGCTGGTTTTGCTCAGAAGTACCGTGGATGGAGTGCAGAAGATTGGGAGCATATTATTTGGAGAGATGAATCTACCTTTGAAATTGGGAAGAATTCGAGACAAGTTCGTGTTTGGAGAACTGCATATGAGCGGTTTTCATCAACTTGTATAGTTCCTACTTTAAAAAGTGGACGGACTTCCTTGATGATTTGGGGCGCATTTGCTGGAGGCCAAAAGTCAAAACTTGTTTTTATGCTTAAAGATCGACGCTCTGCAAAGGATTTTGTGGAAGTGGTTAACAAAGGGGAATTATTTCATTTCATGGTTAAAGTTCCACATGTAGTACTCATGGAAGATGGCGCACCCGTCCATCGTAGCAAAATATGTGAAGGATGGAGACAACAGCGCCTTCTTGAAAAGCTCAATTGGCCTACAAACTCTCCCGATCTCAATCCAATTGAGAACTTGTAGAAGATTCTAAAAGATGGAGTACGACGTAACAAGACATGTCCTAGAAATATAGATGGGTTGAAGGTAGTTCTTGAAAGAGAGTGGAAGTCAATTAGTGAAACAAAGCTCCTTCAATTATGTCATTCTATGCCCTCTAGGTTACAAGCAGTGATTGATGCTAATGGAGGACATACACGTTGGTAGATTTAAGATAACTATTTTTTTGTGTATCTTTTGGCCTTGAAAATTTTCATACACGTGATCAACATCATAAAGATCATGTGACAAAAATTTCATTTTGAAATAACAGATTCTCAGCCCTAGGGAGGCTGTCAAAGTTGGAAGTTGTGAAACGATTCTCCCCTTTGTTTCCCACAACTACACCTGTTGGTAGATTTGGAATATCATATTTTTTGTGGGTCTTTTGGACTTGAATTTTTTCACATGTGTAAACAACATAAAGATATTTCTACTCCAAAAACTTCATGTGAAAAAAAAAATTCTTCAATCCTTGGGAGGGTGTCAAAGTTGGCAGCTATGAAACATTTCTTACAGCTACCCCTTGTTAGTAAATCTTGAATATCTTTTTTTGTATCAATCTTCTAGCTTTGAAATTTGGTACACATGTTGTCAACATAACAATGATTTTGTGTCTAAAATTTCATGTATAAATAACAATTTTCGAGCCCTCGGGAGGGTATCAAAGTTGGCAGCAGTGTGGGCACTATCCCTGGAATTGCACAAGGTGCCAATTTGGGTGTCACCCCACTGTACTTTGCAGTCACCTCTAGTAAGAATTATGAGTTTGGTTTAGTGATAAAATTGCTTCAGTGATGGCTGTGTGCCCATCATAAGCTTGAACTACTGTGTGGCGCATGCTAGAACACCTTTACAAATATCTCTAATTGTTAAGAGCTGACTTGAATGAGATTTTTGTACTAGGCCCTTGGGAGTCACTAGCCGTACAGTGTTGAATGTGGACACAATTGGAAGGGTTGTAACTTGACGACACAATTGGAAGGGTTGTAACTTGACGACACATGGGTGAGAGCAGATCGATGTTGTGAGGTGTGTTGGTGTCTGCAGATTCTTTGGATAGTACAACATGAATATGGACATGACTGTTGGAAGGCATCATGTTGTAGGGATGAGAGCAGATGTTATGACTGGTTTGGTGTGTGGATGCCTGCAGATTTTTGGACAGTACAACATTGTGCTTCAGGACAGATGGAAGTCTGTCCATCGGTTATTGGCTGTGAGAAGCTCTCAGAGTAATGGTTGTACCAAGATGGGCATGAACATGCCCAGCATATGAAAGCCCTGGATAATTGAGGGTATTGTAATGTTAGACCATTATGCACCAACCAGTAGATCTGCTCAAACGATACTAGCACCAACACTTGGCCCCATATGTAAATACTTTATTTTTAATTTTTGTCTTTCAATAGTTGCTCGATGGACTTTGTGTTGGTACAAATTTTGAGTAAGTTATACCAGTTCATATAGGGCATCACCACCATGCGTTCCAACAAGAGCCAGCCCTGGGTCAAGCTAGTCTTTGGCAGTGCCCAATGCCCTTGTGCTAAAATTCTCAAAAAATCCAAGATCTAAGTATTTTATTTATTTATTTAAAAAAATAGATTACTAAGGTAGTCCAGCCCATCACCGACACCCTCCTATCACTACCACTCTATATTTGGTCCCAATTCCACCCAATATTTCCCCCCAATCCATCCATTCACTCTTTGTCATCTCCAAATGATGGGTTTGTTCACACTTGGAGGTTCATACATCCATGCAAACTCCCTACATCTAAGGAAACCAAATAAAATGAAATGGTTTTGCACGAGAGAATAGAAATAGTTCCATCCATTGACAAGTAGTCAAGGTTTACAACAATAGAAAACCGTGTTTACACACCAAGCCACTTTACAAATAGCTATAGTACCAGCTCATGCATACTTTCCATACCTTTGTCATAATTGCAATGACTTGTAGATATTAAAGGTGCACATGTTCATTTTCAAAAGAATTGTGAAGTACAACAAATATTTCCTACCTCCAAGTTATCTCCACAATCCTAGACATGACTTTATCCACCTGTTAAGGACATAACCTCTAGAACCATCTAGATTACTTTTACTTTGGAGTTCATTTTACTTTATTATTTGATTTGCTTCCCTTTTACTTTAGGTTAGGGAATATGTAGGGGTTGAGACTAAAGAGTTCTTCAGTCTCAACAACGCATCTCCAAGAGCCATCGCTTACCCCTCTTGTTGGTTTTGTGTGCTCATCTTGCTAATTCAAGTTCGTATTAGTTTTCCTCTCAAAACGTTTTCTAGTTTCTAGAGTTCTTCTTTAGTATTCTTGTGTCCCTCACAGTTTGTCCAGACTCACGTCGCTTGAATATCAGAGTTAGGGCCGTTCTTGAGGTTGCCGTTTACCCCCTCTAATCTGATACCTCATTTTGTCACAACATTTGAGTCTTATTCTTCTTGTAAGAGCAGTGGATAATCCCTCTCCCTAAAGGTTTGAAGGCTTGAAGGTTGCAATTTATCCTCTACTGAGCCAAGATTTTATTTTCAATTATTCTTGTTTTTTAGTTATGGCTAAGACTCAAGACTTTATTATGCCTGAATCCACCGAGGCTAAGTTAGAGGCTATTCTTCATGCTATCAACACCTTATCCGTCCGAACCACAACAATTGAAGGAGTCATTGGTGGCCTTCAACAACATCAATCTCCTGCCACCTTGGAGGGAAGAGCTTTGCCTGTGATTCAACAAGATCCACCACCACAACGGAAGAAACCTTGCATAAGCCTACCTAAGAAATTTGATGGCACACGCTCCAAGTTTCGAGGGTTTATCAATAAAATTTGGTTGATAATCGCCGTATAGTCGGAGCGCTACCCAACAGAAGAATCACGAGTTGGATTGATTGGGGCATTGCTTACGGAACAAGCTTTATCATGGTCTGCTCCCTTGTTTGAGAAAGGCTCATCTATCTTGAACAACTTTGACACTTTTTTGGAGGCCTTTGCCGAAGCATTTGGAGAACATGACAAGGCTCATTGGCCAACAACAAAGGTTCGGTCTCTAAGGCAAGGGACAGGTTTTGCATCGGTTTACGCCTCAGACTTTAGACAACTTGCGTGCGACATCAATTGGGATGAAACAACACTTATGAGTCAATTCTATTGGGGCTTCAAGGATATTGTGAAGGATTTGTTGTTGTCACTCGTTGACCCATAAACACTCAATGAGGCAATTAGTCAAGCGGTCAAGTGCAAAAACCAACACTTCCAACGTCGCCAGGACCAGATCTCCTCGACTCCATCAAGGGAGCAGACAATCCAACAAACCTTGTCTATGTCAGCGAGTAGTCCAAGTTCTTGTTTAGAGGTTGTAGATATGCAAATCGACACAATATGTGTCAAACATCTTACTCCGGAAGAGAAGAAGTGTCGGATGGAGGAAGGACTATGTTTGTATTACGGCGAATGAGGTCACAGAGTCTCCAACTGCCCAAAAAAGCCGAATCAACATATCATCAAGACCAGAGCTGCCATAGTCTAGGAAAATAAAGATGCCCAGCCACAATAGGAACTGTGCGGCTGGACACTTCAGTTTCACAACAACATATAGGTTCTTCTTTTTCCGCTCAGCCTGCACCTTGTTTTATAATTTCCTTATTTTTTGGTCCTCAAAAACTCATAACCGCCGCTCTATTAGATTCATGAACATCTGCTTGTTTTCTAGATGAAGAATTTGTCAAGAGTCACAAGTTCACTCTAGCTCAAAAACCTCAGCCCGTCAATGTAGAAGTGATAGATGGGCGACCTTTGTCCTTAGGCAGCATTACCTGTGAAACAATGCCTGAAGAGGTGACATTTGAAGGCCATTGTAGCAAAATTATCTTCAATGTCATTAGAACTCCATCAAACCCTGTTATTCTTGGTCTTTCTTGGTTTGAAAAATACAACCCATATGTAGACTGGAAGTTGCAAAAGATTACTTTTCCCCTAGAACATTTAGACAGTAAACTTGTTTGAAAACATGTTAGCAAACAAGCTAGACTACCAAGAATGAATAAACCCCTCTTCATTGCAGCATAGGCATTTGAAAGATTGTCCAAGGGAGGCACACCATTTGTCATCTATGCGGCGCCAACTAGCAAAGAGAAGAGCTCAGTAGCCAAAATTCCGGAGTAGTATAAGGATTTTGAAGATGTGTTTTTGAAAAAAAATGCGGACATACTACCGGAGCACCGTCCATACGATTGTGCTATTGACTTGGAAGAAAGAGCGTGAGCTCTTTTGGCCTAATCTACAACCTATCCCAAACGGACTTGGCGGAATCATGGAAGTATGTTGATGAGAATCTAGCCAAAAACTTCATTCGTCACTCCAAATCACCAGCTGAAGCGCCCATTCTATTTGTCGAAAAGAATGATGGCTCATTGCGAATGTGCATGAATTATTAAGGCCTCAACAAGGTGACAAAGAAGAATTGCTATCCATTGCCTTTGATATCTAGAATTTTAGAACAACTTGGAAGTGCAGAGGTCTTTACCAAGATCGACCTACGCGGTGCTTACAACCGTGTTTGAATCAATGAAGGAGACAAATGGAAGACAAGACCATGAGAAGCACATTAACTGGTCTTTCAAAAGTTGCAAAAATGGGGAGTTGATTCCAAAACGGAAAAGTGTTTATTTCATCAAACTGAGATGGAGTTTTGGGATTCATTGCAACTACAGAAGGCCTGAAGATGGACCCAAAGAAGGTGGAAGCTATATTGTCGTGGAAAGTTCCAAAGACGGTTAGAGACGTACAATGTTTTCTTGGCTTTGCTAACTTCTTTCGGATATTCATCAAGAATTATTCACAAGTGGCTACTCCGCTCACTCGGTTAACATGTAGGGACAAGCTTGTTGTTTTGTTTATGGTAAGTACTCGGAGTCGTTATTACCGCTCCCCCTCGTTAGACCACTTGGAGAGTACTTCCACCACAGATTTTGGGCCAGAATCGGATATTAACAAGGCTTATGAGTCTCTTTTGGCTTTGAATACCGACCGTAGGCTTTGGGTCTGGGATGTGGGCACGTTTGACGACATGGAGGACAATCACCATCATGTCATGCGCGATCGATTCTCGGGACGGGCTCAAGGCATCTCTCTATCCGATTAGCGGCTTCAATGGGAGGGGTTATAGCTCATCTTTAGCCCTAGATTGTTACTTGTATGACTTTTCAGAGGAGGTGGTGGCAGCAATTGCCACTTGTGCTCAGACTATTGCACAGGCGGTGGCACCTTCTTCAACACTGTCGGGTAGTAGCGGTTGTCCAAGCCACGCGGGCTTGCCAATCCACATTGCTCAGTCCCGCCTACCTTTTTCTTTCAGCATCCCAGATGCGGCCACTTCTATTGCCGCTACCACTTCGACCCTGGTTCCACCATTTTTTTCAAGTCGTGGAGATGCCGCGCACACCTTGACGTATAAGGTATTGCACTTGCCGATGTTTGCCGCTGTCAACTTTCTGACATCGGATTTTCAACCACCTGGCATATTCCACTTGGTAGGCAACATGTTGGAGGGCAAGGTGCCCATGCCAACGTTGGAGGTCTTGTAGGTAGTGACGGCTCCATTCAATGAGAAAGATTTGGTGGCAATGGGGGCCAAGTTGGTGGCGGAGGCTATTTTCGCGTTTGAGGCCTATGCCACTTCCATACCTATGGAGCAGCCCTCCAAGGATCACTCTTTGATCTTTGGAGTGGCTTATTTGTCAGACGTTGCGTTCCGTCCTGCACAAAAGCGACGTAGTATGCGTTTAGGGGTGATACGTTTAGTAAATGACAATGGAGTCATGGTGGTAGGTCGTATGGACGGCAACCCCGCTTAAGCTACCCCCCTACATGTCATGTTGGACTCCGGAGCTTAGCCACTGATGATTGACAAGCAACTAGCCCATGATTTAGATCTAAGTGCTTCGGACCTCGAGCCTTGCTCATTTACGATTATTACATCGATGGCGAGCACAAAGAAGCCTATGGGCTACACCTGACTTGTGTTGCAGTTGATGTTTGGCGTGGGATCTGGTCCATTGTTCTCCCACGTATCTCGTTAGTGCGTTGTAATGGGTGCCACCATCTACGACATTTTGGTGGGTCAGCAAGCATTTTATCTACTTGGTTTTGGGGTACATAACTAGACAAAGGAGGCTTGAACTAGGCCTAGGTGGTCTGCCAATAATGGCACAAAGGAGCTTATTTCGGTTGTCTTCGTATCTAGCGCGGTGACTTCCACGTCGGATACTATATTTGGGTGCAGTGTTTTGGCATTTGATTTGCCATGTGGTTCTACGCTTTTGGAGAAAACATATGCTTTTATATTGGGGGTAGGGGAATTACGTGAGCACATATCAATGGAGATCCCTGCATATCATTGCAAGGATCCACTTCCTCCATAAAGGACTCAGTTGGAGCTAACTTGTCGCAGCCTAGAAATTATAAATGCTCTCGATGCTCCACATCTCTCAGTGGACTCTTCTACTCCGTTGTTGGCTCGTGCTATTCAGTGGCGACCACCAGATGAGGGTATTACCCTTGTAGAGCTATTTGTCGGTATTAGTATGGGGCTTGCGGTTGTGTTAGAGGCCGAGCTCACACTACGACGGTACATCCACGTGGATAGTGGCTTTGCAGCCAATTGTGCCGCCCACCATCACATTCAACGTCTTCTGGCGTTGTATCCGGAGCAGTTTCCACCTTCTGTGATCTGCGGGTATTTTGGCAAGTTGCCACGTTATGTGACGTTGATCAGTGAGGATCATCTATGCCGATTAGGTCACGTGGACTTGGTAATTGCCAGATGGCCTTGCCAAGGCCATTCACGCGCGGGCAATGGGCGCGGCTTAGATGATCCACGGTTGGGTCTCTTTGCTGATTTTTCCAGGCTCATTCAATAGTCGACCTCCTTCCAATTTACGCCATTGCGGTACATTCTTGAGGATGTTTCCCATCCGGGAATACACGGACAAAAATACGTTAGGATGGGGCATACATCCATCACCTTCTTGGTCCCCTCACGTTTGTAGATGTCGCGGCGTTTGGCTCTAACACCCATTAGCCATGCTGGATTTGGACCAACTCGGCATCATCGACGATACTCACCTCTACACTTGCTCAAGTGCAATGGCCCATGCGCCGTGAGATCGATGACATCTTGGACGACCATCGCATTTCCACCGAGGTTCCGAAGAATGATGAGCGACCATTGGCCGTGGTGAACTACGTTGGCTTCACTTGGGGGGCATTTCCTATGTTGATATGGTACCTGGGGATCTTTGCCTTTAGGACGCGCTATCCGGGTATGGTTTGGGATTCTACTTCCCGAGGCTTATGAAGAGCCTTCTGCTGATGAGACTAGGCGGGCAATGGACTCTTTGATAGGCACCACCTCCGCACCGGATCTCTTTGAAGAACGTCTTCATTTGTTAGATCAAGCCATTGACCTCAACACTATTGTTTCGGTTTGTGGCCTGTTTATTGCCGTTCAACGCCGTTTACATGACCATCCACACATGTTGGAGACTGACTCTAATGGTGACGGTATAGCGGTGCCACATCTTACAGAGATCAAGGAAGTAGAGATGCATTTTTGTTTGAAGAGGCACGCAGCTCAGAAGCTTCGTGCTCAGCATGTCTTTGCAGCCTTGGCCAAGGACTTTGGTCGAGAGGATGCCCAAGATATCTTTTCCCGGTTTCACCATCACAAAACAAGATTTTCTGTGAATCCCGTGGGCGAGGTGTCCAGGGGCATGAATGCCCCCTCTGCTATGAAGTAGCAATCACCGGCCGTGCCGGTACGCAGTGAGTCTTCTATGGTGGAGAAAGAGACCACGGTGTTTGATGATCAGCCTTTGGATTTGGGGCCACATCTTACCAGTGCCAAGGCACGAAGAGTGCAAGCGTTTATACGTTTGTATCATAGTTGTTTGCCTTTGCCTCCATGATTTAGAGGGCTTCAAAGGCAAGCCCATTCACATTCAATTGGAGGACGACCACCGAATCTTCCAACGACCGTACAAGCTCAATCTGTCAGAGAAAGTTGGGGTCCATAGTCGTTATCAAGAGTTGTTGGCCGCCATCTTGATTAAACTTCCCAACGAGGAGTACGCTTGTGCCACGATTATGCCATCGAAGAAGGATATTTTTGGCAACTGGACAGAGAAGCGGATCTGTGGAAATTATAAGCCGGTCAATCGCAAGACCAAGTCAGACCAATATTCCATGCCCACGCCAGAGGAGTTGTTTGATGCGGTGGGCCACGCTAGAGTACCTAGTACTTCAGATTTGCGGTTTGGTTACCACTTGTTACCATTGATGGTGGATGATCGGGTAAAGATTGCATTTTGCGGAGTTGATCAAGATGGGAGGGATCAACTCTATCATTGGAAGTTTCTTCCATCTGACATCAAGAATGCACCCGCCGAGTTTTAGAGGGTGATGGACGAGGTGTTGTTTGGATTACCGTTTGCTCGATGCTACATTGGTGATGTTATCATTTTTAGTAGCAGCCTACAAGAGCATGTGAGGCATCTTTAGGCAATGTTCAAGAGATTACGGCAGTGGGGTTTGCGCTTGCACCATGAAAAGTGCAAGTCCTTCTACGATTCGTTGCCATATTTAGGACATATGATTGTTCAAGGAGGTCTTGGCGTGCAGCAAGCCAAGGTGGATGGGTTGCAGAAGATTTCTGCACTAGCCGATGTGTTACGGCTTTGAGCTCTTCTTCACTTGGCAAATTACTATCGCTGGTTCGTCAAAAAAATTAGCTTGATTGCTAAGCCAATGACCATTTTTACAGAAAATGATCAACCATTCACTTGGACACACGAGCTGCAGCAAGCGTTTGCTACTTTGAAGCTAAAGCTTAGTTCAACGCTTGTGTTGCAGCGTCCGGATGCTACACAACCCTTTCAGTTGCACACAAACTGAAGTGTTGTAGGATTGGGGCAATGTTGGCTCAAAAGGATGAAAAGGGACGGGAGTACATTGTGGCGTTTGCTTCTAGAAGAAACAACAATGCGGAGTCCAACTAATCATCCTATGAGGGGGAGGCTTTGGCCGCGGTTAAGGCCATAGCCCATCATAGGCCTTATTTGTATGGGGAATGTTTTACGTTGGTGACCGACCATCAGCCTTTGAAGTGGCTCATGGAGTCTGACAAGCTTATTGGCAAGCTTGTCAGGTGGGCTCTGTTGCTTCAGGAGTAGGACTTTGAGGTTGTACATCAAGCCGACATCACGAACTGGGATACAGATGGTCTATCTCGCAATCTAAGTCCTTTGGAGGAAAATTTGACTGGTGCGAGGTGGCATGGGGACTGTTATAGGGAGTCAATCCCAAAGTGGTATGTAGTGGCTTACCTCACGTTGATGTCTGGCTACGCATCGAGGTTGCCTGATTTGAGAAAGGATGAGGAAGAAGATAGGGCCCAACTTGTTAGCGATGTGTGGGAAGACGATCCAGCCTTGCACAAGCTACAAAATAGGACACTTCCCCTAGTTCATTATGTTGTAGAGCGTGATAGAATTGGCGACCGAATAACAAGGTTTTGTTGGGACAACGGCCTTCTATTTTAGGTGTGGCCAGATGGGACTAGGCGCATAATTCGAAGGCCAGATCAGAGGGCTTTGTTGGTACCGCAAGTACACAAAGACCTAGGACATTTTTGTGTGCGACGGACTCATTTGATGTTGTGCAACTAATATTGGTGGACCGGCATGTATCAGCAGGTCGCCACATATGTTTCTCAATGTGAAGTATGTGATCGGGTGAGATCCAACTTCAACACCTTATCACCCCAGTTGCACCCTGTGGGACTCCGCTCCCACATGGTGCTGGAAGTTAACCTTAAAATCCGGCAAAAACAAAAAAAATTAGTAAATAGTTACAATAGTTCGTACTAGAATACAACCTATAGTTAGCTTGTAAGAATAAAGACGGAGGTACCCGGTTGCAAACCCTAAATGAGCCTAAAGCTGCCAAACGCAGAGCCGGAGTAGTTAACGGAATTCCGGGACAGTCCGTCATCCGGAACCGTCATCCGGAGCTGTCACCATCAACTGTCATCACGAGCCGTACTAACGGCCAGACTACAAAAGATCGGGGCGCGAGGGAAAACTCTTTCTTTTCGTTTCTTCTTCGCGTGTTGAGGTTCCGCTCCTAGGCGCTTTCTCTCTCTTTCCCTCTCTCTTTCTCTCTCGCTCACTCTTGCGGTTTTCTAACCGCTGGCCGTTAGGGTTTGGAGCTTAGACGGTTAGAACGGACGTGCGTCCGTTCGGGAGAGTTTTGGTGAGGTTGATGCGTGCAGAGACAACATTGAGAGACTGTGAGGAAGTAGGCAGGACTCATGAAGACGGTCCCTATGGCAAAGAAGAAGAGAACAGATAGAAATGGACGCGGACAGAGAGACGAAGAGCCAGCCGCTACGCTCTCTCCCATGACTCGAGTTATTCCGGACATCTCAACTGACCTAGAGGAGTACAACCTGTTACAAGAGAGCTTGAAGACGATGGGGTGCGAAGGCTTGCTCGAGGTAGCATGGGGTATGCGGGAGGAGGTTTACATCAAGGAGCTTGTAGGCACTCCAGACCCCAAGTACGAAGGGTTGCTACGAGCCCATCCGGAGCTCTGGGGAGTTCCGGAATGGTCCCAGGCGTACGACTTCCGAGCCGGCCATACCAAGGTGGTGGAACGGCAAGACGAGTTCTTGGCGGAGGAGTTTGGGGGACGAGCCGACCCGAAGGAGGGCTACAACATGCAAGACCTTCTGCACCAAGATGCCCAGCTCGTGCTAGGATTTTTAAACCCTATTTTTCATCCGGAGAAGCCGAGGTGGGTGGTGGCGAAGTGGGCCTGTACTTTCTTCGGAGCCCTCCAGGGAAAGATCGTTGTAGACTGAGGGACACTCATGACCGAAATGATCAACCGGCTGGTGGCCAACCTCCAAAAGGTGAGAAAATTGGCGACCCCCCTAGCTTCCTACGTGGTCCATCTCTACTACCACCACCAACAGCTCACTCCGGTAGAAGTAAGGCTGTATGACGAAGTACTCAACTTCTCGAAATACGGAGGGGAAGAGTCAGAGGAAGAATCCGGAGGGAAGGAGCCCGTGTCAGAAGCGACAACCGCAGATACTCCAAAAGGCAGGAGGACTAAGAAGAGACCTCGGGGAAAGGAGCCAGTGCCGGAGAGTCCGGACATCTGCAGCTCCTCCGCATCGTCTGGAGAAGACGAGTCCGGACCCTCAGCGGAAACCAGCCAGAAGAAAAGGAAGATTGACCTGGGGGACTCCAAGGGTCAACTGAAGCAGATGGATGAGCTCTTGCGTGAGGTTAACTGGAGAGTTGGCGTCCTCAAGAGGACCAACTTCATCATCACCATTAGCGTAGAGCAGATCTTCCGGAGTTTGGGAGTCGACCGGCTGGAGGACGCCATCAACAGAGTGGAGGAACTCTAGAGCAAGGAGAGCTGCACGAAGGCATTGCACCTTTAAATCTCCACCATGTACAAGGCCAGTACGAAAATGGAGAAGAAGGTAAGGCACTACCTTCAAAAGACAGCGCTGGCGGTGGTGGCCCGGAAACAGGCGGAGGCAAAGGCCAATGCATCCGCAGCTGCATTGACGGAGGTCCGGAAGGCCCTAGAGGTGCCGGTTGACGTGGTCAACCGGAGCCAACTCTTCACCGAACTGGTGGAGAAGGAGAAGAAGGTGACCAGGGCCAACATCATCCGATTTCTCCTAAATCAAGCAGAGAAGATGGGTCGGACCTAGGAGCAGATGAAGCTGCTGGTCGACAACATCATCCACGTGCTTCCGGAAGCCCCAACAGCACCAGTATTGGAAGGCGCCACGACCCCGGAACGGACCACGGCCCCTCCGGAACCACCACAACCCAAGACAACTCCAGCTCCAGGTACCTCAGCAAATCCGGAGTCTCTCGACACTCCGTCACCTCGGACACCGGCAGAGGGTATCGTACCTTCCAACCCGAGTACAAGTGAGAGACTGAAGAAGCTGTCGGATCTACTGTCGCCACCCAACATGCGCCTACCAGATCCTCCGGCAGAAGACGACCTCCCGGCACCATCGAAGTCCGTGTCCCGGAGATTGGCGCCCGGACCAAGGAATCCTTCCGGAAGCTATGGGGACTTGGTCTAGGAGACCAGGTCAGCTTCCGAGAAAGGACCACCAACACCTCTAGTTCCGGAAGGTTCACCAGAGCAACCACCTCCACCGCCGGACTCCAGAACTCCGGTGGCTAGGGTTTCTCCAGCGACGAGACCATCGACCCGGAAGACCAACCTTTCACTGGCAACATCGAAGAAAGCGAAAGGCAAGCAGCGAACTCCGGTAAAGATCTCTCCTTCTCGCAAGAGCGGGAGAAATCGGGGGTCGGGTGCACCGACTCAGGTTAGTTTAGATGTAGTCTTCTTTTTGGGTTTAGATTCCGGATCAGCATCGATTAACGATGGGGCTCCAAGTGCACCTGGCTGTTGATGGAATTGACTACCCGTTTTTGTAGTTAGGATGGGGATTCCGAAGCCGAAACCTGTTCCGAGAAATTAGGATCTGAGATCTGATCTGGAGCTTTTCTGGATTTCTCGGATCTTTTAGATAAGATCTAGCGGATTTTCCGTAGAGGTAGCTAGGAGGAAAGCTAAGTTTAGAAGGGACTTAGTTAGTACTTAGTAGTGAGGTTTTGGAGAAAAACCTTTCATCTTGTTCTCCTCACTCTGAATACACTACAAACCTTCTTACTAGACTTGCTTCCTTGTATACTTTGGTGTGGAGTGTAGACTTTGTGTGAGACATATCCGTTCTTGTAGGTGTGATTGTGTGAGAACTCTTCCGGAAAGCGGAGTGGTAGCCTTGTGCGTTAGAGGGAAAACCGGTCAGGGTACGTGTCGGGAGATCGCCTGGGAGAGCTGGAGGGCTATTGCAGAGGTGTACCTGGTAGACTCTAGGGTCCGGAAGTAGCCAGGAGGGGAGGCGATGAATTGCAAAGGTGTTCCTAGTAATCTCTAGGAGACGGAAGTATCCGTGTTAACCTGAATTTTGGTCAAGGCCGGAGTTCTCTCCAAAGATAGGAAAAAGCCTGATGCGTAATCCCAGACGGATTACCCTTGACGAGTGGCAGCCTCCGCTCCGGAGAAGTACAATCATACTTACCGGAATGTCGTTGTAGTCCAGACTTGTCTCTGTGTGACCGCGTCCGGAAGGCCAACCGGATGTCGTGAGAGTCTAAGTCTAGGAGCAACAATCAAATTATCAGTTAGCAAAGTAGGGAGAGTGGTGTTCGGTCACTATAAAGTTTCGGACAATGGGTGCCTAGCCACTTTAAGTCACAGGGCAGTGGGAAATTCAGCCACTTACACAAAACATGATCAGTGGACTCCGGCCACTCGCTTAAAAACTCCAGGAGACTCTCCGAGGAGGAACATAGACAAATCAAACTAACCTCCGGACTTCCGGAAATTGCTTTCCGGAAGCCGTTGTACGAAATCCGGTCTCCGATAGGATCCGGATCCATAATACATAAGTAAAGAATATAGCTAACCTTTGAACGATTGTTGTGATAGATTAGTAATTGGGAGTATTTGGAAAAGAACTTTAGGTCTCTGTGGGAACGAAACCGGAGCGGTTACTTTGGAAGCATTTAGTGACGATTGGGTGCATTCCGGAGGGATACTGTCTCTACAAACTGCAACACGATTTTTGCCCATTATGGCACTAGGATACTGGAGGTCTTTGGACTTTGTTGGTCCACTTGTGGTGACTTCACACGGAGCCAAGTATGTCTTGGTGATGGTGGAGCATTTCAGCTAGTGAATTGAGCTCGTGGCTCTTCCGCATAATTCTTAAGAGTTGGCGGCCTTGGCATTCCTTGATCGGGTGTTGGCTCGTTTTAGAGCCCCATCTGAGGTTTTGACAGACTAAGGGCGTAAGTTCCTTGGGGCTTTTGAAGCTTTGTGTACCAAGGCTTTGATTGACCATCGTATCACTTCTTAAGATCACCCGGAAGTGGACAATATGGCAAAACGTGTGGTTCAGACCGTTAAGCAGGGCCTACGGAAGTATGGACTACTTCAGGGTGGCCACCGTGATTGACATCTAATGATACCATGGATCGCCATGGGGTACCGGTTTAGCCGACAGGCTTCATTGGTTGCTTTCAGTCTGTATTAGTTGTTATACAGGCGATAGCCAATTTGACCAAGTTTTGTTTGAGAAAAGTTCGCTTCAGTTGTAGATTTAGACAATCCAAAGGTGTCGACCGAGTGTCTGCGGGATCAAGCGGAGTTCTTCAAGCGGGCCATGCCTATGGCCATGGAAAACTTATCCATAGCTCAGCAACGTGATACCTTATGGTCCGCTCGTATTTGTAGCAATGCCTACAGACCTCAATTGCAACATTTTTCCACGGGGGATTACGTTTATCTGAAGCGCCCACGACGTTGGACGTCAAGGCATAGCGCACTATTCTTTGCGTAAAGAATGTGTTGCCCTGTGGCATCTTGTTGCTAAAAGGCAAGGATGGCCGAGAGTGTCATGAGCACTCTAAGAATTGTGTTCCATGTCATTTATCCATTGATGGCTCCGTTCATCCGAAGTTGGCCGTTGTGCTAGACGGTCTTCCGTATTTCGTGTGGTGAAAAGAAGGACGTGGCTACCATGTTGTTTTGTAACCATTGCCAGCGTGGTTGGCATATGGCTTGCTTGACGTCGCCTCTTTCTACTCTACCGTCCAAAGATTGGAATTTCCCTTGTTGTCGGCGGTCTTCTAGCCACGTTTCACCTCATGAAACGGCTTAAATTCCTCGTGGACTTGTCACTGTGTGGTGCGTTGCCATTCAATTGAGTTCATGGTTTCAATTTAAGGATAGGCAACGTAAAGATTGACCAAGGGATTTGCAACAAAGTTGCCTAAGGCAATTAAAGATGCGGCTCACATTGCATCCGGACCACTCTCTCTTTGTTTCTTCTCCATATGTTTATTGATTCGGCAAGGGGCGACATCTTCGACTAGATGTGCATAGTTATTGCAGCGACACCACCGTGCGTTTAGTCTTTTAGTGTTATTTGGTCTCTTTATCCGCTAGGGGGGCACTTGAGGGTGTACTACATATACTAGTTTTAGTGTATGTTTTTCATTTATTTGATGTTGGATAAGGCTCTCGATCAATTGTGGTTATCAAATTTTTTTTACACGACAGCTGTCATGGGACGTTGTGTTGAGGGCCTATTTGCATCGTAGTATTTTAGCGTAGATTAGTTTGTTACTAATCTACTAGTTTAGAAACGTACTACGGCGCACCACATTCATCCATGGATCTTTTTCATCCACTTATGGTTGTGTGTGTGTGCGTATAGGGCCGCACACGTCTTTGACTTGACGTCTTTGTCAAGTCAAGTTTCGTGAGTGAGTTAAAGAGTGTTTAGTGATTACCTTTGTTTGTATTTGATTGTTTATCATTAGTAAAAGCTTCGCATTCTCTTATGCTACTTGCACTCGTTGATTCTTCCTTTGAGGAGTGAGAGACGCTTGACAACTCTTGTGATTCAGTAGTTATTCCTTGAGGGTGTATTACAAATACTTGTTTTTGTGTATGTTTTTTGTTTATTTGATGTTGGTTAGGACTCTCGATCTCTTGTGGTCATCGATTTTTCTTTACACGACATGTCAGTTATAGGTTTTGGTTGTTTACAGGAGAGTTACCTTATGTGAAGAATCACTCATGAATGAGCATGTTCAGGTAGGATACGAGGCTTGCAAAAGCACAACAGGCTAAGTTACCGCTAAAGAACCAAGTGCCAAAAATGGGCTTTTTGAAAGTTTGGTCAGGTTCTTATTGTGTCCATTTCCAACATTCTTCTTTGAAATTTTTACCGTAAAAGGGTATTACTAATACCATAGTGGGAGATTTTTTTTTCCTAAATTGGACATTTGATGAAAAACTTACAAGGTTTTGAATTTTAAATGGGGAGATTGGGCACCTTGGGCACCTCCAAAAACTTTTGCTAGGTCACTCTATTGAGTGTGAGATTTTCAATACTTGCAAATAATAATATTTCCCTTCATATCATCAAAAAAAGTTCTTGTCTTAAGTGAAAATAGCATTTAAATTCAAGTCAAACATTTCACACATTGTCACACATTGTAGGGCAAGGTACCAAAAAATCTTCTTCTCTTGACATAAATTTTTTTGACTTTTTAATTTTTTCCACAACAATATGTGGTGTAAGACTGTGAGTTTTGCTGCTGACCATTCATATTATCAATCTAAAACATATTAAGCTAAAAAAAAATTAAAGCGTGAATTGGCAATTTTGAACATCAATTCCTTGCACAATTGTTTTGAATATGCTACACCGCTCTTCTACCTCTAAAAATTGGTGTATAAGGAACTTATATCATGCATAACAAGATGGTAATGGATTTAAACCTTTTGTGGTGCAAAAATTTGACATCTAGTGAAGTCAAAGTCTGCTGATCCACTGAATGCCTGGAAGAAAATGAACCAGTTTTTTTACTTCAAACACTCTAATCTTTCAATCCATGTGGTCAAAGTTTTTGGAATTTTGTGAGTATGTTACTTAGTAAGTCTTAATTGAGATCCTACGATCAAAACTAAAAATGAAAATATTTGTTTCCTTCTTTATTCAGTGCACTAGATTCCAACAATTTTGTTGAGTTTTTTTTGTGTGAAACTGTCACGGTAGCTTAGGGGTTAATGCTGCTCTTTTTGCAGACTTTGTACACTAGGCTGAGCACCAGGCTGAGTTACTGTTCGAAAACAGGGATGCACACTTGCACCCATTATCGACCAGGCTTATCTTTCCTGGGACATGCACATGTACACATGCAGGATGCTATGATGTACATTTGACAGCCGGTAGCCAGCTAGAGCTAACCATGAGAGTGAATGCAGGTGAAAAGCAAAGGCTGACCGTAATCACGGAAAAACCAGTGCTGTGCAAAACCTGATTCTGACCATGTCATAAATTCTGACCTGAAAGATTTGTATGTTACTACGACGTTGCTGCAGGCCTGACACACTGGCAGGTGAATGGGTATAGTCAATGATGAAATTTATGAGTGCGGATGAGTGCATGGTAGCCACGTAGCTAATTCTCCTCATAGTTGGCAACTTACTCAAATATAAACCAAACTCTCCGCCACTAATTTATAATACGAATGGCTGATTGCACGAGTGGATTGCTGGTTGTCACCATTCTCTCCCAATGGTAGATTAAAAATTGTTGAAAGCACATGATCCTGTGCATAACTCAAGAGAAGACCTGAATCGTGAACACGGTCAGGTTTGACAGGATGGCATCTTACTAAGTTGGACGTTCCACTCCTGCCATTTTTAGAATTTACACGCTTTGAGCGTTTACACACAATATTTGCAAGTGTACAATGCACTTGAATTGAGCTGACAAATTTGTCTCAGTAACCCTTAAGGGACAGAGCTATGACCATGGCATCAATCCTGATTTTCATTCTAATATGTGCTCTAATTCTTCATCAATTATAAGCGGAAATATTTTTGTTTAATTTTCATAGATGACACCACATGTTTTTTTCACGTCACAAAAAAACACAAGATTTTTTTGAAGAAATTCAAATTATTGTGATTTTCCTAAAGAAAATTTGAAGAATATCCACATCATATACAAATTTTGCGTAAAAAATATGAAAATTTCACAAAAGGTGTACATTATTGTGCTAAAACTTGTGGTGCATATGAAACTTCCGTGCTTAGCTAAAATTAGGAAATTGGTCATCCATGGTAGTAGGCCCAAAGTTCAAATTGCAATAACTTACTCAATTTTATGTATTTTTTCAAATTTTCAAATTGGATTGGAAACTAGATTTGATGAAATTCATTTCATTAGTTGGACTTAATTTCAAAAAATATCATTTTAATTACTCAAATTTAGTACATGTGGTATATGCACTCATTGACAACACCTTCACAAAAACATGGATGAAAGTAATTTTTTATCATCATGTGGGAGCATTTTACATTCTTCCATCAACCAATTTTTGGTCGCCCGGACCTTTAAGGATTAACAATCTTATCTCAATGGATCCCCGTCTGTCAAAACTTATTTGATGTTTGGAAAATGTTGCCTTTTTGCTAATCAACCAACCATAGGGACACCTTTTCAAACATAAACGCGCTTGTTTCAGTCATGGCACACCGGTGAGGTGGTTGTGAGTTCAAGTCCCTACGCCGGTGTGGTACCTACCACCATAGTGCACCCGTGACCCAACTATGGTAGGGTCTTGAGACCTTGTTGTATGGGTACCCAAAATGCCCTTGGGGAGATGACATGTGAATACCTATTGTAGGGAAGCACTTAGTGAAGAAGAATGTTTACCCTCAAAAGGGGGGAGTAGTTCTAATACACTACCCTATGTCCCATAGCCATAGGCTTAGTGATGAGAATGAACAAACACTATATTTATACCAGTCCCCAATTAGAGACTGGAGTTCTTCATCTTCTTGAACACATCCACATTACCAACAAGTTAACAACAATGTGCACTTATGGAAGAGTAATAATTTCAATTATTTTCTATAGATGTTGGAGTAATATTTATATGGTAAGACAACCCCAACAACCCAATACCGCTCCCTTCAATATCCTTCCTAGGTTTCAAGGAAGAAATTTACTTAAACATCACATCACTTACAAATTCATTGGTCAATGCATAAGTCATGTAAAGATATGTTGCGGTTCTTTCCTAGAATCTAGGTAGGATATAGAAAGGAGCAAAATTGGGTCGTCAGGGATAAGGTTTTGGGTTGTTCTACCATAGTCAACCAAGTTCTTGTTTTAGATTGGCATTGATATAGAATTGATTTGATGTATAAAAATATTTTGGAAAGCTCATGAACCAAGTTTCAATTTCCAACCATTATAGACACATCTTATTTGAAGATGAATACCTCAATTTCGTAAAAATGTCACATCGGCCTGAGACATGTTGTTTTTGAGGCCATCCTATAACCACGTTCACTATATCACTCTATAATGCTAGTACTATTAACGGATATTCAACAAAATATGGACAAATGAAAGTCCAGAAGTAGTGGTCGGCTGCCAGCCGAGAGGTGCCAAAGCGTCTTATCAATAATCTTCTAAAGTGCCTAACTCACTCATTTTCTATCCAAATGGAGGCTGGAGCATACAAGATGTTTTTTTGGCATCTACGGAAAATGTAGATGTCAAAAAACACCTCATAAGCTTGATTTGGACAAAATTTGAGTAAGTTAAGACCGTTTGAAATTTTCATACGAAGAGAAGAATCGGCTGGCAGCCGATAAGATTTCACAATCTAATCGGTCCACAAATGGTGATTTTGTCCAGATTTTGTTAAATATCTGTTTATTCCTTCAACAGAGTTATTATTCAATTACAACAAGATTGCTATTTAATTCTAGAGTTTCCACAATTCTCTCAATGATGTGCTACCGTCTTCCTTTCAAGATTGTTTAGGAGGGTTTTAAACCCTTAAAGGCCGATCGACTATACATGGGTTGTTTTGGCACAAGAACCTTTATAAAAGTGCTAAAGGCCACCTTAAAGGAAAAAATAGACCATGACCTGGAAGTGGAGGAAGATGGGCATTTATTAAGACCATCGACCCCACAATCGGTGCAAGCATCAGCGGTGATTTCTAGTAATTTCAATGAAATGAGTTTGTAGACTTCCAAGTTCCATGTTGAAATGTACCCACTCCATAGATGTCATTATGCATGATCTAGAACACTTGTAGATCCTCATAGGCCAAAATGTCATTGGCCTTAAAGGCTTAAACAGTTTTTGAGCTTTTCCCCATCTAAGGGCCAAACCACACGAGAGGAAAGGCAGTGAGTTGGATGACTCACATTGGTTCAAATTAGCAAGTGGTTGCCACATGAGAGGAAGTAGGGGGAGTGGCAAGAATGACATGGAGCAACTTTGTAGCTTTGGAATTTGCATTGGATGTTGCTTTGGAATCTACATGGCAATGACTTGGCACAATAATTGCCGTTGAAAACTACCACGCACTACACTAAACATTGCATTTAGTGTCGTCTACACTAAATACGAACCCTTACACTAAAAGGAAGAATTACAATTAGTGTAACGACACAACATTACACTAAATGTGAAACATTACACTATATGTGAATGGCAGTAAAAATGGGTGTTTTTTTATTTTTACTTGTGCACAATTAGTGTATGAAAAAACTTGCCACAATGAATAAAATCACAATTAGTGTATGAAAAAGCTTGCCGCAACTAACACTAATTGTGAACAAGTTCGCAAATAGTGTAGTAGGGTAATTACACTATTTGTGTGACTACACTAAATGTGATTTTTAGTGTAGTGCCTGGAAGTCCACAATGTAAGGAGGAAAAGAATATTTTTTGTGCCATTAGTGCCATGTTGGAGGAAGTTGTGAAACTTCCTCCCCCTCCCGTGTGGTAAGGCCCTAACTTGCTTGTGAACAAGGTACAACAAGGCCAACTCCATGGTCATATGCTGTCTTATGTTTTCACAAATACTGTGTTGAATGCATGCACATGAACCACAACAATGCTCGCATATGAAGGAATAATTATTCCACTTATTTGCACGGTAGATGGTGCACTGGAGTGAGATGGTTCTAATTTATATGGGCCTTGTCATTGACCTATTCACTATTCCACTTATTTGCACGGTAGATGGTGGAGTGAGATGGTTCTAATTTGCATAGGTCCAGCCATTGACCTAATAATTATTCCACTTATTTGCATGGTAGACTATTCTAGTAAATATGGGTATAGTCGTTCAGCAAAAGACAAGGGTCGATCACTTCCACAGTGCTGGATACAACATCGTACATGAATGGTAAAATCTTGTCCATACAATGAAGGGTCGCAGAAGAAAGGCTACATCAGTGGCTCTCTGTTATGTGGAATAAGCATGGCTTTTATCCCCTTAACCCTTTAGCGCCCAGGAAGCCCGAAATGGGACTCCGGAGGTGCTCAAACTCAATTTGCATGAAATCCATGAGGAACTAGGTTTCAAGATACGAGGTTTAGATTCGCGCACTCGTTACACAAACACTCTCCAACAATTAGATCATGGTTTGGATTTATAGAACTCTTGGAAAAGCTAGGAATACAACACAAAATACACCAAATACACTCAAATACACTCAAATACAGTGAATACAGTGAATACTATGCCACATACTATGTTGTATTTCACACACATGCACATTGATTTTGGTCTTAAATTTTGATTGAACTCGGTCTTTAAGACATTCTTCATTGGTTTGTGATTGTTGATCTCTCTCCTCACATACAAAACTTCCGTTTTGATTCGTATAAGGTTGGAACATTTTTGTATACAACCAAGTAGAAAAAAGAAAAAAAATCACCAATAATTGGGTATAAATATTTTCTTCACATATAACATGTCAATGCCAAGCTATCAACCTAGTGCACATGTGAACCGCTCTAATTCAGAGTAAAAAAATTCTTGCAAGACTCTATTGATAGTTAAAGTAGTACACCCTCCAAATTCCACAGTTTTCACTACCAATATACGGTAACTTTAAACACTATAATCTATTCCATCAACGGTTGGATGTTGTGCAAAATTTCCCCAAAGTTGAGATCATGGGTTAAGTTCAATTTTGTAAGGTTAGATATTAATATTAGTTATTGTATTTCCATCAATTCCGGTTCAAAGAAAAAAATCAGCAGAATTCTTGGTTTTTCCAAAAACATCCCTGGGCGCTAAAGGGTTAAGGACAAGCCACAATGCATGGAAAGACTAAAAGTGAAGTGTATCCGCTGCCTTATTATGCTCTGAAAATCTATTATACTCGTAGATCCTCCCATCGTCCAAAGTTTGCTCAACCCCGAAGAGTTATCGTGGGATGCTATGGATGGTTGCAAACTGTCACCAACAGTAATGGACTGCATTGGAATGAGGATCACAATTGAATGCCATGATAACCTGGGTGTATCTACTGGCTGCCAGGCTCATAAAAACCCACCTGCAGGAGTACTCAACGCCACGCCAGAAGCACCGCTTCTTAGACACAAATCAACTTCAAATATCTGTTAATAACACACAGATAAAATCAGCTATTCAACATCCGCCTTTCAAAGATCGTCAGTGGAGGATTAGTCTCTCAATTTGCACCTCAGCAAAGTCGACGTTAATCAAGCTTATCAAAGTGATCAACTACGTGACATAACTGCAACAACGTGTTGGAATCATAAGATTTTAGGTAAACTTGTAAAGTAGCTGGAAGTCTGGTTGTGCATTGATTCCCCATTCATGGTAAGATTACAAACTTCGTCAGGTTCATAAATCTTCAGGTACTATCACCTTTGCCGCCTCATGAGTTGTGCCAAAGCTCTCCAGATGATTAAGCACTGGTCTCAATTGTGAAGTAACTAACCTGTCGACCAATGGAGGAAAGTGAAGTTAACTTTCAATCGTGCAGCGGCACGTTTACAAGCACTGTATGTTCATTACTGGCACGCTACAGAAGTAATCCTCCGAATCCCGCGTCAATAAGTCGGTCGTGGCGGAAATTTAATACGAGTTTCATCCGACGCAACAACTGCAACAATGTAACCAAATAATGTCGTAGCAAACGGCCACAACCATGATATATAGTAGGGGCTACCTGCATTCAACCAGGGCTGGTACCACTCTCTGACCTCCATCACTGCATGCAGTCATGGGCTTGAAGCTCTACCTCGAACCATTTCCTGCAACCGACTATCAGACCTAGAGATATTGCCATGCACCACTGAGCTGCAGGCGAGGCGCCGCCGCGGCGAACAAGGTGTCTGTGTAATGGGTGTGAAGACTAGCGCTTGCGAGATGGGGAAAGGTGCTGCAGCTTGTCATGCGGCGGGTGGCAGCGTGAAGCTGGAAGCGGACGTGAGCTTCGGCGGCGCGCTGAGCATGGTGCGCCAGTGCGCCCTCGGGCCGCGTCTCGTGAGCTTCAAGGGCCTGATCACACCAACGCGTGACCTGAATCCGAAGGCATTCGTACCACTGGTTGTCGTCGCGGCGCTGGTGCAGGCTGCGAGCTTCTTGTTTCAGTATGGGCCTGCGCTCGTTGGGATGTTGAGCGGAGTCGATGTGTACTCAGTTGCGATGGTGATCATGATTCTTGTTGTGGTGAGGGTGCTTTGGTTTGGAGGATCCCCGACGATTTATCTGGTCGACTACGCATGTTTCAAACCGGGTGATGACTGCAAGATGACGAGCGAGACGTTTATGGACCTGGCGGAGAAAAGTAAGATGTTCTCCGAGAAGAGTTTAGAGTTTCAGAAGAAAATACTGGCGAGCTCCGGGTTGGGGCCCGAGACGTACGTGCCGCTCTCCATGCACGCGCAGCCGACGGACTTCACGCAGGCGACGTGCATGAAGGAGATTCAGGAGTCGCTGTTCAAAGCCGTGGCGGATGTGATCGCGAAGACGGGCGTGCGCGCCAAGGATATTGGTGTGCTCGTGGTCAACTGCTCCACGTTCTGCCCCATCCCCTCGCTGTCCGCCATGGTGGTGAACCGGTTCGGGATGCGCGAGGACATCGAGACGTTCAACCTCGGGGGGATGGGCTGCAGCGCGGGTCTGCTCGGGATCAGTCTGGCGCGGGACATGTTGAAGGTGCACAAGTCGACCTACGCGCTGGTGGTGAGCACGGAAGCGATCAGTGGGCTCCAGGGGTACATAGGGAACGACCGGTCCATGATGGTCGGCAACTGCATCTTTCGGTGGGGCGCCTCCGCCGTGCTCTTGTCGAATAAACCCAGTAAGTTCTCTTCTCCCAAAATGCGGGATTATCCCTGATGCAGTTTCATATTTTAGGGTTTTAATCCTAGAGTCGTCCTGCAGGTGAAAGGCGTCGCGCGAAGTACGCGCTGCAGCACCTGGTGCGGACCCACAAGGGCGCCGACGACAAGAGCTTCCAGTGCGTGAAGAGCCTTCAGGACTCGGACGGCGTAATTGGAGTGTCTCTCTCGAGGGAGCTGATGGTGATGGCGGGGGATGCGCTCAAGAGCAACATCACCACGCTGGCGCCCAAGATCCTGCCACTGGCTGAGAAGGCCCGATTCGCAGGGAACTTCGTGGCGCGCAAGCTCGGGGTTGACGTTAAACCCTACACCCCGGACTTCCAGAAGGCCATCGACCACTTCTGCATCCACCCGGGCGGCAAGGCGGTGCTGGACGGAATCGAGAAGAACTTGCACCTGCCGCAGTACCACATGGAGCCCGCGCGCATGACGCTCCACCGGTTCGGCAACACGTCCTCCAGCGCCATCTGGTACGAGCTGGCATACATGGAGGCGAAGGAGCGTGTATGCAAGGGCGATATCGTGTGGCAAATTGCGCTCGGCTCCGGGATCAAGTGCAACAGCGCAATCTGGAAGTCGCTCCGCGGCGACCAGACCAACTCCAACAATCCCTGGCTCGACTGTGCGCACAGGTATCCCGTCCATTGATCCGTCACTTCCACGTCCTCGCAATAATCTCCAGCACCCACTCTTTATCCATGCGACCGACACTTCTATTGTAGGCTTCAGATCATTGCATGCAGCGCGCTGTCATTCTTATATACATAGCATTCATTCAATCTATTCAAGTCAGTGTGAGATCCCAAATGGCGGTCTCCGCTCGATCAATGTGCAGCTGCAGTAGACTCTAGTCTACAATCTAGGGAAGTGCCGCAGTCGACGACTGGCTGCTAGAGTACATTTTGATAGTGCGGGCATGGGCAGAATAATCTCTTCTATGTGCAAATTATTGGATAATCTCCGTATCGATTAGTCAATGCAGGTGTTAATTCTACCTGCAAGATAATCATATATGGATCTATGCACTTTGAGCAATGAAATTTGTCTGGGGCATATATTTGCATGCATGATAGTTTTATATCGCAAGTCTGCCAGTATTGCATTTTGTTTATGTGAGTACGGTATGAGTACAAAGCGTACCTTTAATCTACACCTCTAGAAATATGTCGAATAATGTAGTGGGATTACACAACTTCTGAGATGGCGATAGATTTACAATGACCTTATTTTATTATAATTTCTTATGAAGACCAGATATGTCACAGATATGCTACTGGAAAAATCTTACCTCCGTGTGACGATGAGTCATGGTGTTTGAAATAATGCGGGGAGAAAAAATGTTACAACTGCTGCACGAGTATGACAGTAGCTCATTCGTGTTCACACATGCCAGGTCTCGGTACTAGGAATTAATGTGTACAATCCAAAACAGATTCTGACGTCAGGCTGCCATAAATATTAGTAACCTACCCCAGTCTCGCCGCCTCACTCTCAATATCGGCCCCATTTCCATTGCTCAGAGCTCAGTACAGGTTTTGCATCTGAATCCTACAGCACGAGCCTTCAGGAGCTCCTACGGATTTGTGTTACATTGTGACGATGACGCTGCGGACACCCCCTCTCTCGCTGCTGCTTTTGGCGATGGCGCTCGTCGTCGCCACTGCTGCAGTTCGCTCAGCTGATGAGGTAACATCGAAACCATCACTCATGTTGAAGTAGAGCTTGTATCGTAGTTTCAAACAAGTGGGATACGTGTTCCGCCTACTTCGATCAGATCGGCTATTGGACCTTTGGAACTGGTAATCTAGCGACGCGCAGCCCACTCTACCCATCTCGGTGCTCCGTATGACGAAGAGCTGCGATGGTTTGCAGGAGCACCAGCCATTCATGGCAACGAAACACACTGGTCTGCCGCCAGGCACGGGTGGAGCGGGCGGCGGCCCAGGCCGAGACGGCCAGGATGGCGCCCCGGGCGCCGGCACCCCCAAAGGTAAAGGATCCTCCTGCTCCTGTCATGGCAAAGGAGGGAGTGGTGGCGGCGGCGGCGGCGGAGGCGGTGGCACCGGGGGCACGTCTTCGTGCCATTGTGGACCTCGCGGCGGAGGAGGCAGCGGCGGTGGAGGAGGAGGCGGCGGTGGGGGCGGCGGCGGAGGTGGAGGCGGAGGCGGAGGCGGCGGCGATGGCGATTACGATTACTATGGCTGGGTCGGAGGATGGGATGCCGAAGAAGATCATGTTCAAGGATCCGGCAACTAGCTAATATTTGTGTGAGTATTCGCCATCTTCCGTCTTGATGTACATTTTTCATTCCCCAATTTGAGTCAGTGTCCATCATCTGCTATGTTTAGAGATGATTTTCAACCGTGGCAAGTTCAGATCATATTCGTCTAAGTATTTGCAATCTTCCATTTTTGAGTATTACTCCCCATGTTTAGAGATACACCCTTCCCTCACGAAAGTTATAATGCCGCTTATTTATAACCTCAGCTAACTTAAAACCACAACAGAACAACAGATAGCCTCACTATTACTTTGGTCTAAGTTACCAATCCCTTTACTATATCCACTGCAATCTTTTAACCTCCACTGAATTCTTTACCATGTCCATTCACCAGCACCATATTTGACTAAAACTTATATCCACTGCAATCTTTTAACTTCCACTGAATTCTTTACCATGTCCATTCACCAGCACCATATTTGACTAAAACTTATGAGAGGGATGATTGTCCTATTTGAACCATGTCATCATGTTCACGACATATTTGACTGAGTTGACATATTTGACATATTTATATATGGATGTTGCAGAGTGAAAATATGTGGCTCTCGATGGATATCTAGGTGGTGCAATGGTGATACCAAGGCTGTCATAGTTATGCAAATGTATGAAGGTTGCATGTGACGACGTGGACCACTTCATAGTGGTTTTGTGATCTATGTACAAGTTCATCTAGATCTATGTGTGAGTATTTAGCAAGGGAGCAATGGTAGTTTTTTTGTGTGATCTATGTACAAGTTCATAGATCTATGTGCTAGTATTCAGCAACTAAGGAGTGATGGTAGTCTTTTTGTGTGTTCATTTTTGGTTTTTATATTTCAATGGAATGCATTTTAGGCACAAGGACTGTCCTGTTGATCATCATGAGATGGAGGTGACAATGGGATATGTTCTGGTTGGCCCGTGCGTGTTTGTGACTACCGGTACTGGACGCATTTTGGATGTGACCAAGGATAGACATGTGGAGTGTTAATTTGGATGCCACCCATGAGTGATGTGACATCTTCATCTAATTTAATGTAGTAAATTAAACCTTTGTCACCATCTCTGCTTGATATGTTGTTTGTTTCTTCTGGAGACATCTTTTCCGGTCGGTTGCTTAAATTGGAGTTGGATAACAGAGGACTACAGTAATTCATGTAAGGGAGAGGACACTATTCCTGTTACACTCATCCCTCCCATAAGTTATACCTCTTATAAGGGTCTGTTTGCACCCGGAGGTACGTACCTGCAATTGGTGGTTCCTATTTTCATTTTATCTCGAAACTTGTAGACCTATTCGCACTAGTTAATTGAGAGTTGGTTTGAGTAGTTTCCATTCATTGTTGTGAGGGGTGGTAGGAATGATGGCATTCGCACTACAACCGCTATTTGCATGGTTATTAGCTATTTCCTTTTAACACATTGAAGAGGAGATATGGGGATGGATCTAAAATTGTGGGAATTGTTTACACATGCATCATGCACCATATCCGGAACCTATAAATGATACTTTAAGTTGTTGCAATGTTGGCAAATATCTTAATGTGACCTTCAAGGCTGAAATTTGTACCTCTCACCTACCTACGATGATTGGTACATTTTGTTCAATAGAATGTTCATTTTACAAAGATATTAAAAACACATATATCCCCTCCACTAAATCCAAACCACTGCCTTACCTTTGCTCTACCTCCACTACCCAGCTCATATTTTCATCCTTGCCATGTCAGTTCTACACCTAACACCATTTCTGGTGCGAAACCACATTTTCCTAACACCGCCTTAACATCCCATTTACCTCTAGGTGCGAATAGACCCTAAGTTATATTCCGCTAACTTATTACCTCAGCAAATTATAACCTCAACTGACTTATAACCACTACACTAAAATTCATGTTTAGTGTAGTGGTACGAATAGTGTACTTACTCTAGTAATAGTGTACTTACTCTACTAAAATTTATGTTTAGTGTAGTGGTACGAATAGTGTACGTTACATTGCTTCGCCAAGTCGTCTGCGTCCTCTTGCCTCTCGTGATTGTTTCTTCTCGTGATTGTTTCTTCCTCACTCAAGCATTTAAGCCTCAGACTGTGAATGCAAAAACTTGTTCTCTAACCGCAAATCATCCTCAGGTTATCACTCATCAAAACTTTAGCTAAGAAGCTCTTTAAACCATGAATACGAAAAAAAATTGTTCTCAGATCTCATATCACTGTGAGGTCAAATTGATTAAGGAAATAAGAGTTTCATATTGAGAGCAAGCGAATGGAAATCCCTTCATATACAACAATTGTAAATCACTAAGCCAAAAATATTCTGACAAATTATGATACCTTCACTTCTACATCTACACCAGCCGGCAAATTGAGCTGCATCAACGCGTTCAAATTCTCCAGCTTGATGAGGCGCCTGAGCGTCCTAATCTCAAAGTACTCCCACGAGTCTTTGTTAACACACAATATAAGCGCATGTTAGTCGGCATAGATTGCAACAATTGTATAAGAGCGGCATGCAATTGCGTCAACGGATACGAACTTGATCAAGGGTTTGCTTTCCAAGCCATTATAGCCATTGTTGTAGCATCAATGTTGACACTAATTCCTCCAATTTAAGGGTTTTTAAGGTTTGTTTTCACGGTAGCAATGGCAATGTTTAGATCCCACCATTAAAATTGCACTAAAGTGATCCACGCTCGCAAGGACAAGATTGACGTTGTCAGATATTGATCCAGAATTCTAGGTTTGGGGAATTCGTAAAGAAATTTGGTTGCAAAAAAAAATTAGGGTTTTGCATTCGGTGACGAGTTCTCCCCAATGTGCACTCCTTGTCTCCTTTCTTGAACGGTGTAGTGGTCGTAGGTGAAATTAGGGCTGAATTTACTAAACCTCTACTAAATTCTCAGCTAAGTATATCCTCTACTAAGTTCGTACCATCTCCATCCATCAGCGCTAGATTTGGCTATAACTTATGAGACGGATGAGTGTAGTGTAAAGTGGCCCTAAGTATGTTGTTTTTTTCCTCTTCTGGCAATTAACATTACATGCCAAGAATTGTAGTGGAAAAGTATACTACAAGAATCTTACCCTAAGACATGGTTATTAACTGTAGTCGCTCAAGAATTTTACCCCAACACATGGTTATTTAGTATAGTCACTCAAGAATTTTACCCCAATACATGGCTATTTACTGTAGTCGTTCAAGAATTTCACCCCAACACATGCATTGGCTATTTGAGGTACATAGGGAAAAGACTTCCTTATCACAACAATATTGGTACAATACTACTTCAACCACCATTTGATGTAGCATACAATTTATTGTTAACATACTAGAGTTTTTCAAAAGGTGAAAAAGGGCCACCTGCAAGTCACCCCCATACTTTATGGTCTAATTTTAGTACCTAGGACTATATGGACATGGGGACTTAGCTTGTGAAAGGTGTGAGAGAACTATTGGTCAACTCTTTGAGAACTTAGAATACTATGGGAGAACTTTAGCTTGCATTGGGTAGAGCCGAAGGACATTGATTGCCATGCATTTCATTGGTGGAGAAGAGCATGGCCACTAAGACTTTATCCCCGATGGCCCTAGCTAAGTGGGAAATATAGCACGGTGGTGGGCTTGTCACGGGGCGAGCGCCACACAACAACAACGGGTTGCAACGGATTAACACGACATCAACATCATAATTGTGGTGTCTTTTTGTTTTTAAAAGTAAGGACCAATGAGGGCAGACCGGGCAGCCAACCTCGGCCCGCAGCCAACACGGTGGCGGAGTGGACGGAGGCATGCTAAGGCCTCGTCATGTCAACTCCCCCACTCCTTATGGAACACCAGTGGGGCCTGACTTGCCCACCCCACTGACCCCATCCACCGAGTTGGAAGGTAGGTGGAGGTACCCAAAGAAGGACAATGAGATTCCTCATGCCCTCTTTCTTTCCGTATTTAAACCTCAACCTGTCTTTTCATTTTTTTCCTCTGTAAAGACTTTCTAGAAAATTCTACTTCTGCAATATTGGATAATGTATGCATGATGCAATATTTTGTCAGTTGGACTCTTTCTAGTATTGATTCATTTATCATGATTACAGAAGTATTGTTATTAACCCCTAAAGGCCCACAACATTTTAGCACCCAAACTCACTGAAAATTGCCCGTTTCAACGCATTCAACACAAAATGCAAATAAACACAGTATTTTCATATCTAACCGTAGGATCTTAAACTATGATAGTACAAGATTGTGTGGTAATATATTTGTTTAGTTTGATTGTACGGATTGAAAGATATCAGCCTTTGAAGTGAGATATAAACTCTTTTTTAGGTCATACTAAACACTGTCAACAAACTTCAACCACCTTTTATGGCAACTTTTTGCACTAAGGTCAATGGTTTTTTTATTTTAACTTAAAAAATATCACAATAGGCACATGTGCACCAAATTTTTGAAGTAAAAGAGGGATAGAAGATATCCTTACAAATCATGCAATGCAACTATGTTCTAAGAACTAACAATACACTTCAAGTTTTGCATATATCATATCCTTCTCATACTTTTGAAATCCAAAAACCTGCATGGTAGATGCAAAGATTTTCATTTTCTTTCCAAGAAGGATTTTATAAATTTTAAGTGGACAAAAACTTGAATTTCTATTGACTTTAGAATTAATTAGAGTATGCTACATTATTTGTTATATGTCACACTAAACGGCTGCACTGTTTGTATGTGTTACTAAAAAAAACTTGTAAGTTTTGTAAGTAGGATTTCTACGAAAATTATGTCTACGGGAAGCTAATAAAAAGTTGTTAGTTCAATAGAAATCTCAAAAAATCATGGCTAAATTTGAAATCGCGGGACCTTACGCAAACTTAAAATGCCCCCCGAGGGGACATTGGGCCTTTCGAGATTAAGTATATGCAATATGCTTGAAATATTATAAGCCTACTCAATGAGTCAATTTTTGAGTCTTTGATGTGTACAAGAAGAAGAAGCACTCTTGTCTCCAAAAGTGTTTGATTCACCATCAAGTCCACGTCCAATAATGTGTACAAAAGTATTTTGCATGAGTTCTAATTGACAAAGAAGCTACTAATATGATAAAGTACATTTGTAATCGCCTTAAAATTCATAAACAATTACTAAAAGCAACCATCATGTTTAGAATTTGACACAACATAGATAGCCTTAAACATTCTAGTAGAATCGATTGGTTCATATGATCCAATGTTATTGGTAGCCCATTTTAATACACAACATTTCATTCTTCCATCAAAGTCGATTTCTTTGTATGTACGCACCAAAAATAGCTCTTTGATGATATTTGCAGCCCCATGTTCTTGCATATTACATTTGAAATGTAATTGAAGTTGTCCTTACATTGTCCTCTGCAATTCATTTTGGATTTCCAATTTGGTTGATACATTGGCGAACCACTCTTTCCCATGAAAACTTGATGTTCCTAGAGTAAACATAGGAGTTTTCTTATGCCATAGGTTTTTAACCTAGATATATTGCAATTGACCTACATATTTGTAGAATTTGTAATCAATCAAGAGAATACAAGATTTTTTATTAAGAAATAGTTTAAATGCATCATAAAATTACATAGTATGGAGAGTTGTGAACCCACAAAATTTGGCAACCGGTCAAATGCTTTTGAATTTCGTATGCATCCATGCATGTACTCAAATTTAAAACAATGTCCGGCTAGAAAATTGCACTAATGATTTGCCACGTTTCTAATAAAACATCTCTAACATTAAAGCCAAATGTCTTGTTTGTTTCTTGAATATATTGGTCTATGGTACCCATATTTGTACTTACTTGGAATCTAGTTAAAGCATGATTTCAGCCAAAGCATGCTCAAAGTCTATCATTATCAAACTAAAATTCATAAATAACAAGTACTTGAAATACTTTATTTTCATTGAACCAAACTTTTTTTTTCATAATTCTTTAAAGATTTTAGATACCAACAATAGAAAAATATATTAATGATTTTTTTGAATTCACACATTTTTCAAAGCAGGGTTCCTTCTAATGAGATATGAGTATACATTATCTGTGATGCATTTTTTCTTAATGCTTCCAACCTCCAATTAAGGTAGAGGCACCCAATTCCGATCACTTAAGGCAATTGGGGACTCAAATGACATTGTATGTCAAAAACATTTATGTAGAAAGATGCGGAATTAGGAATGAAACTCAACAAATCTTTTTTCAAATTTAATCTCAAAGATTTGCCATTGATATAGAATTTAGAAGCCCAGAAACCACCGGAGCTGATAATCAAACTCTATAGTAGGTGAGATTTGGTGCCCTCCTTTGCCCAATGCCAATAAGTGAGAGTGAGTAAAAGAGAGTATACATGCCATTTCATGGAGGTACCCAATGCCAATTGGTCTTGTTCGACTTTCAAGGCAAGGCCACCAATGAGAGCTCAATTGAGGTGGAACAACCCAAAATTGCACACTTCATGAGTTATCGGCTTTGGGTAGCTTCATGCACCATTCCATGCATTTACCATTTTCATGCACCATGCCATACATACTTTATTGATCGGAATTGGGTGGCCGATCGGAATTAGGTGCCTCTACGATACACTTCACATTACGAGGTAGAAGTTGTGAAACCTTTATATGAAGGCAATTACGAGGTGGTTGATTTTGGGATTAGATCTCAGGAAGAATAGATCCTTTCCGTGGGATGAATACATCTAAGAAGCAATACTTGAAGAGTTTAACATTTGTAGCACAAATCTTGACACTTGAAACATATTTGCAAAAGTGTGGGTGGAGACGGTAAGGAAATAGGTAATGAAACTAATCTTCAGTAGGTATGGCGGATTCTCCAACACTACTCGGACATAGTTGTAAAGATTGTTGGGGTTCCAAAACCTCAACATGGATCCAAAGAAGAAATTGTAGGTTACTCTTCTAATACTGTAGGTGAAGGTCACGTTCAACTTGTATTGATTAAAAAAGGCATACCACATTATTTGAAAAATTATTAAGTGAAAATGTTGAAATTGAAGAAAATATGAATATACACTATCCGCAACCTTGAAGGACACGGATGGAGAATGGGGCTTGGAAGAATGTAAATGGCATGATATGAAACCTTCCATATCGTATCACTACAATGTCGAGGCCGCCGTTGCCACCAAAGGAGAAGGGAAGGAGAAGGAGAAAGACATAGAGGATGGAAGGTTCTTATGTGGGCATTGTATTTTTAAAGAGTGTTTGTGCCACACTTTGTAGAGAGTAGTGTGATATTATGAGTATCGTGTTTAAGCTTAAGTAGTGGAATCTGTAAGCTAGCAGGTTCCCAGAATTTGAATAGAAGAACATTATGTTGAATCTTCCAACATACTTGTACAATCTTGACAATGTAATGCATGAGCAATAATTTACTACACATGATTTTTTTTATAAATGTACATTACATTGAGTAATTATTGATTTAAGGATTTTCATAAACCCATAATGTCACACACAAATTACATCAACAATAATACTTTAATACACTAAATCACACAGTTGCAATATTGCAACAATACGTATATTCTATAGCATAAATAAAACTAAAATTCCATCATTTCTCAACACTATTGCAAAATTACCACAATTGTTCAACAATACAACTTCAATTAGGGAAACAAGGTTGTATTATATTTCAATATTACATACAAATTTATTTGCAAGATTGCGGCAATCATCAAAATTAAATAAAGCTTGTGCAAATCAATTTACAATACAATCTTAGGCCTTGTTGCATATAATCTTTTAGGATTGATATTAGAATAGGAGCAACTTTCTATAATCTTGTGTGTATCATGTAGGTATATTATGAAATGGCACAACAACATTAATTCAAAATACATTGTTTATTCTATTGTAAAGATGAAATGTAGAAGAAGATGACATGACAATGAAAAAATGCTTTAGTATTGTATTCAAGCTGAAGGCCCTTGGGGGAGATGACATGTCGGTTGTCTCTAAGGCAATTAGTGTAGGGAAGCACTTTGTGTAGAAAAGTGTTTACCCTCAAGAGGGGGAATAGTTCCAATACACTAGCCTATGTCCTGTGGCCATATGTTCAGTGAAGAGAATGAACAAACACTATATTCACGGTGGTCTCCTTTGGAAATCGGAGTTCTTCTTCACGTTGGAGTTCTCTAGAGGCTAAGTTTCTTGTTTGAGGCTTTGAGGTGGCCCAAAAAATTTGGAGAATTTCCTTCAAAAGAATGTTGTTACATCAAAGCCATTTTTATATCTATGTGCAAAGTTTTGACAAGTAAACTCTTCACCGCAGCGTAAACCACCACTAGATAAGGGTCTCATTTTTGGCTGATTATATTCTAAAATTCCCCTTGAATTCTTGACTAGTGACATTCTCCACCAAAGTGTAAACATCCTTTAGAAACTTTGATTGAGAAACTAAAATTCCTTTTTAATTTGAAAAATTAATTGTTATGATTTTCTTATTGATCGTTAGAGTAACTCCTTGTAAACATGAAAGAGTACGCCGTTCATTACATATATTGCAGATCAAATTATTTTGAAATTCCTGCACTTATTCTAGTATACGCAAATTATAGTGGTCTACCTCAATCTTGAATCCACATCAAATCATGTACCTTATAAAATAGTATGGAACGTTTCGAAATTGTTGACACAAAATTAATGTGGATTGATAGAGAGGTGGTGGTGAGCTATTGGGAGTGGAAGATATTTGGTAGTGAATGGTAATGATATGGTAATGAACGCCTGATACATGTTAAAATGTGTCCACATTAATTGTGTTCCAAAACCAAAATTGATGTGGTCAACATCATTTTTCACCCACATTACCAATGCATCCGCACTATATTTAATGATCAATGTAGCTAGAATTCATTTAACAATCAACATTGTCATTAAGAATTAATTAATGAAATGGATTGTAATTTGATAATTAAATGAACATTCAAAATGATATGAGTCTTTCATTTAATCACTTCTTAAAATTTAAATTTTCCATGGAAATTTAGTATATTAGATTAAAGAATTATATTAACAATGGATAACTAAATCAGAAGAAATCTTAAAGATATAATAATGCTCAATATATAGTAATTGTGTGTGTGAATTTAAGCTTTGTTGATAATCTTCTTTGATAAATGATAAAAATTCAATCAAGATTTTTTTTTCAATTAAAGCTAATCTTATTATTAAAAAATAATGCTAAATTGGTTTTTGTTACCAGTGAAAACCTCTTTACTAAAATAGAATAATTACTAAATTTTTTGAGAAAAGCATTTACAAAACATTATATATATTTTATAAATTCTCAAAAGTAATTTGTTATCTTTTGTACAAATTTTGGAACATCTTCACATACAATCAAGTAGATTATAGACAAAACTTTAATTCACCAAAAATCATGCATAAATGTTTACTTCACGTGTTGTATGTTAATGCAAAGCTATAATATTAATACAACTAGGGTTGGTACCCATCGTCCCGACGGGAAGAGCCAGGGTGGTGTGTTAAATTTACGTTTGTATGTTTTGTATTTTAAAACCTATAAGCTCAAATCAAATCTAAATGGAAAAGTACTTATATTTTTGGAGTGCATGTAAACGTTACCAGGTTAGTTTAAATCCACGCCAAAAATAAAGTACTTTTGCTTAACATTTGCATTTTGATCGACCCTTTGTGCACATAAGTATCACTTGCCTAATATAGGAGGAGAAAACCCTTCACATCAAGAGGTCAAAATCAAGAGTCATTAGGTTACTACCTAATATAAGAGGAGAAAACCCTTCACATCAAGAGGTCAAAATTTAGAGATATTAGGTTACTACCTAATATCAAGAGTCAAGAAGAGTGCATCACCGTGCCTCACCCTTCACATCAAGAGGTCAAAATCAAGAAAGAGAGGTCACATGACCGGGATAGGCAGATTGAGGCCTATTATATAGGTAGATGCACGTCAAAATCACATCCATTTTTTTTAATGAATCTCAGTGGTAAGATTCTACTGATCGGTAAAGTAGTACACCCTCCAAAACCCACAATTTTCACTCCCGGTATATATTGACTTCAAACTCAATAATCTAATACATCGATCATTAGATGTTGTACAAAAGCCTCCCAAAGTTGATATCATGGGTTCAAGTTCCATTTTGTAAGGTCAAATACTAATATTAGAAAGTACATTTCCATGCAATGCAAGCCCAACAAAAAAAACTCAACACAAATCTTCAAATTGCGGGAAAAGTCTCGAATCACATATCCTCATTGAGAAGATGTTACAAATAAAGAACCAAGTGCAAAATATCAAGAGGTTACAGTGCTCAAGGAAACATTTTCACATGTAAAAAGAAACCTAGAAGTAGAATCAAAAGTAGAATCAAAAGGAGAATAAAAAGTATAAAAAAGTAGAATAAAAGTAGAACAAAATTAAAAAAAGGTAGAATACAAAATAGAGTACAAAGTAGAAAAGTAGAATTCAATGTAGAAAAGTAGAATACAAATAGAATAAAAGTAGAATAAAAGTAAAATACACGACAAATAAAAGTAGGGAAAGTAGAATAAAAGTAGACTGTAAAAGTAGGATAGAAGTAAATTAAATAATGAAGTAGAATAGAAGTAAATAAAATAATAAAGTAGAATGGGAGTAAGATAGAACTAGAATAAAGTAGATCACAAGTAGAAATAAAAGTAGAACAGAAGTAGCGAAAGTGGAATAAAAGGTAGAATAAAAGTATGAGCGCACAAAATCAAGGACACGACCCCGAAAGGCAGTACCACCAGATTCATGAGAAGTTGCGCAAGGGCGAATATTAGGGCAGACGCAAAATAAGAGGGCCAGGGCGCCAGCTCCAGGCTCGCCTCTCGCAGACGCCATCGTCGTCGTCGCCACGGCTGCCGCTGCCGCTGCTCCTCTTCTCTCCGCTGCCTCGACCTCCGACCGCCCTCCACCGCTGCCTCCCCGCCGCCGGAAATAATAATAGGTTCGTAACTGCTTGTCAAAATCCTCTCATGGAGCTTCTTGAGTGCGGTGTAGGTAATGGGGTTTAGGGGCTAGGGTTCTAGCGGCGTGGAGGAGCGGCGCGATCACGGCGTGGTTTGCTGTTTGAGGATGAGTGAGAGGTTTTGGTGAGGTAGGGTTTTACGGGGTTTAGTGGAGGGAATTTTTCGATTGCGGATGGAGGTGCTGTTTTTTTGTGTATGGATCTTGGAGTGATGGATTGGTTGAGTGCAGGGGGTTGAGGATTCGGACGGACGGACGGACGGTGTGGTTGTGGCGCGCCCAATGCTTAGCTGCTGGGCGACGTGAGCGTTTTGCGGGGCACGGATTCGGCACCATGGATTTGGCGACGTTGGCGACCGTGCTGCAGTCCGCGCTGAGCACCAACCCTGAGGAGCGGAAGGCGGGTGAGGAGCGCCTCAATCAGGTACATGAGTCGGCAATCTGAGTTCTGAGCCGTGGGAGAGGAGAGTTGTTGCCCGCAGCAGGGCTGTGATTCCGGAGACGTCGGTGTCAAGATTTCGGACCGATCTGGTATTGCGGGTGTCCTAAATTGGTGCTGAGCTCGCAAAGGGCGTTCTTGGTGACCTGCGCAGCTGCTTAAGAATCTTCGCGATAGGGTCGTGACGTCTGTATTTGATCAGCTGGAACTACTTGAATGGCGGTTCGCTTCACTAGTGTCATGGCTAGGGCTATTGCCAGCATTTAACGCAAGAATATGGAGGCGTGTAGTCGGCCGATTTCTCTTAGGAATCGGTAACTATCTGAGGGGACGACAACCTTTGGGACTTTAGTGGCTCTTTTTCTTGGATACGATTACTGGCGATGAATATTGAGAGAGGTGTTGTATCGTCGTGGATGATTTGCTTACATTTCCAATCATCTGGTTTGAAATCCAGTCTGTTTCCATGGGCCGGATCCTGCGGATACGCCTCTGTTGAAAGTGTTCGGCTCTGATCCGCGACCTAGACCGTGTGTGTTCCTACACGCTGCACGGTCTCGAAATATCTCTCAGCGTCTGTGTTCTGCCCAGAAGTAGGATCAGAAATAGTGAAAGACATTCTCACCAGATAGGTCGTGTTACTGTGCAATTTACGGGGACGTTTTGCAGTTCTGACCGGGATTGTGTTGCATCTCGTGCAGTATCAGCATGTTCAGGGGCACCTGGTGGGCCTGCTGCAAATCATCGTTGCGACGCACGTGGATCTGCCGATCCGGCAAGTCGCCAGTATATATTTCAAGAATGTGACTGCCAGGGACTGGTTGCCTCGGGAGCCTGGTGAGCGGGATTACCTCTTCCAGCATCACCTGCATTGTCGCTGTGGTGGTTCTGATAGATGTCGTTTTGTCGCTTGCAGTTGCGGTTCCGAAAATCTCCAACACGGACAAGGCAACCGTGAGGGAGAATCTTATGGAGGCAATTGTGCAGGCTCCGTCCATCATCAGGTAAAGCGAGTTGCATCCTGAAGCCGATGAAGAGCAGGATTGATTAGTTTGGGCGATTCGTGATGTGTGTTTGGCGATGATGTTGAGCAGGGTGCAACTGGGAGAATGTTTGAAGACGGTGATCCATGCGGACTATCCTGAGCAGTGGCCAGCTTTATTGCCGGCCATTTTCAACAATCTGAAGTCGCAAGACCAGCAGCGGGTCTTCGGTGCTCTTTACGCGCTGCGCATCTTGACTCGCAAATATGAGTATGTTGCTCATATGATGAATGCTTTTGCGTGATGAGATGCGTGTGCACTTGCCTCGTCCTAACTCCACAGTGGTCCACAACGGTCACTCCTTGATCGCGTCTGAGCGTACGGTTTTGGATGAGTTTCACTCTGGAATGATTCGGCACTGATTTGCGTACATGGGTCAAGGCGAGGCTTGGGTTTGGTGTCAGCGCACTCCCACATAGGAGGTTACCATGGTCTGTACTAGAAAGTCTGCGAGGCTGTGATGGGAGATGGATTTCTTGGTCTTGGGGTCAAAGTAACAGGTTTCGAATTTGATTGTGCATCAAATGGTTTGATATTCGATGGTGAAAAAGGATGAAATTTTATACACTGGAAATTTTATGCATTCGGTGGATGCTGACGGCTCATGGTCTGTTTTTTTGTGGAATGCAGGTTCAAGGATGAAGAAGAGCGGATGCCGGTATATACTATCATCAATACAACATTCCCAGTTTTACTGGAGATATTGAATCATCTTCTAGCGCTCCCAAATCCCGCGATTGAAGTTGCTGATTTGATAAAGTTGATATTGAAGATCTTCTGGTCGTCAGCTTACGTAAGTGACCGAAGGAAGAGGAAGATTTGCTTGGTTTGATGTCTGTGGTTGTGGTTCTTAGCTTCGTTGTGCTCAATGCTTTTTGAGATCGATCAAAGAGGAGGGCTTTGGTGACAGGGGTGCTGTTATGTTGGTTGTGTGTAGCTGGAGATTCCTAAGGTCTTGCACGATGTTAATACATTTACTGCGTGGATGTCGAGCTTCCACAATCTGCTGGAGAGGCCTGTGCCTGTAGAGGGCCAGCCAACCGATCCTGAGTTGCGTAAAGGGTGGGGTTGGTGGAAGGTGAAGAAATGGACGTTGCACATCATGAATAGACTGTATAATAGGTGAGAATTCTCAAAGAGCACGCATTTTTCTAGCAGCTTGGACTCAGTGAAAAGCCACTCAGCCGTCAGCACTGGCTGGAACTTAGGAGTTTCCTATGTTTATCTGAATTTGTGGTGATGGTGGCTTTCCAGGTTTGGGGATCCGAAGATGTCGAAGCCGGAGAACAAGGCTTTTGCTCAAATGTTCCAGAAGAACTTTGCTGGAAGGTTTTTGGAGCTTCACATGAAGCTCCTGAGTGTTGTGCGGGAGAATGGTTATCTGCCAGACCGAGTGATTAATTTGGCCCTGCAATATTTGAGCACCAGGTACGGAGAAGTTTCAATTAGCACTAGTCTCTGAGGAAGTTACGTGCATACTTGTAATCTACTGAACCTTATGTAGGTGGCGTAGGTGTAGCTCGAGCAGCCTATGATTTGAAGCCAAGTTTGGTCGATTTGTGCTGTGACTTTGTTGGGTTTCATTCAGTTGTGGCACACAAGTCTCTTTCTTAAATGCCAGTTGGTTGCGATCGTTATCTGAAAGTTTGCTTGATGGCTGTTAGTAGCAATAATGAAGTGTTAGATTGTGTTGGGCTGTGTAGTGTGTCCAAGTCTGTGACTTATCAGCTGTTGAAGCCCCAGCTGGACGTCGTCCTGTTCGAGATTATATTCCCCCTGATGTGTTTCAACGATGCCGATGACCAACTGTGGGGCGAAGACCCACATGAATATGTCCGGAAAGGTTACGGTGAGTTGAAACTGCTTCATTGCAAGTAGTGCTATTCTTGTGAAGAGTTCGTTTCAGCCCTGCGTTGGGTGTAGAAGAGGGTTGTGTGGATGGGTGCTGACGTGCGGTTGTGCAGATATCATCGAGGACATGTACAGTCCCCGGACAGCAGCCATCAACTTTATATCCGAATTGATCAGAAAGCGAGGGAAAGAGAATCTGCAGAAGTTTCTTGCGTTCATTGTTGAGGTCTTCCGAAGGTATTTTCAACGTCCTTTCCTGAGCAAAACATTCAGTAAAGCACAGCGTTGTAGTACTGTTGCTTGTTAACGACGAATCTAGAGCTTTATGGAAGAGCGGTACTATTAGAAGCCATTCGATGTGACAATCGGTGCCTTTTGATGCTAGTGTATAACCTTGTGGATGCATGCACAGATACGATGAAGCCCCTGCAAATCAGAAGCCATACCGACAAAAGGATGGAGGGTTGCTTGCTGTGGGTGCTTTGAATGACAAGCTGAAACAGACGGAGCCTTACAAGTCCCAACTCGAGCACATGCTGGTTACCCATGTGTACCCAGAGTTCAGCAGCCCTGCAGGGCATCTTAGAGCAAAGGTGCTTTACTGAGTCGACTCAGGGTGTCCACGTTTAGGAGTGTACTCCGTGATATGTACGTGCTGATGGTTTATTGGAATGTTGCAGGCAGCTTGGGTGGCCGGACAGTATGCGGACGTCGCCTTTACAGATCAACGACACTTTACAACTGCGTTGCATCGTGTTGTGGCTGCTCTTACCGATCCTGAGCTCCCGGTTCGCGTGGATTCTGTGGTTGCTTTGCGGACCTTCGTTGAAGCATGTAAAGGTATGGGTTCACTTTTTACGTTTTTGTGCTAGTAGGGGGTGCCTATGCTAGCCATCTGCTTTTAGTGAGGGCGCTTTCTTTTTGTGTACTTTAAAACAGAATTATGGCACAATCAGCCGATTAGTTTGGGGAGGCTGTGGAATCGCGTGTAGTGTTGATAATAACTATGGAGGTGGCTTGGGATGCTGTGTGAATGTGGATCGTCGCTTTTGAGACCTCGTTTTCATAGTCCGTATTTTTTTTGGATATCTGCAGATCTCAGTGAAATCAGACCAATATTACCTCAACTTCTTGATGGTAAGCTTTCTCGACGAGATTATTGATGATTGAGGGTGAATTCACGATTTCTCTTCATGAGTGGAGGGAGATCGTAGTCAAGGAGCTTGGCATGATCCGTTTCGGTTTATTGAGCTGATGTCGGCATTGTAATCGTGTAAGCTGCCCCTGCATGCTGGTTGTGTATTTTAGTCTTTGGTTTTGAGTTTGTGTCTACTGTGGCACAATTGCTGTGCAGAGTTTTTCAAGCTGATGAACGAGGTCGAGAATGAGGACCTTGTGTTCACTCTGGAGACAATTGTGGATAAGTTTGGGGAGGAAATGGCTCCCTACGCTCTTGGCCTTTGCCAGAATCTGGTAAGCAGTGTTTTTGGGGAGAATTGGAGGACGTCGAGGGCATTTGTCTCGTTTATCTTTGTTGAGAGCCCGTTGACGTTTCTTTAGTACGTCGTGCTTGGGGGGGTTACGTTATTGGAGTTAACCTTGTTGTGAGTTGAACGTGCTAGCTCTTGTATGCTAGTGCTTCGAGCTCCTTCTCGATAGCAGAGCTTCTGCCAAATATGTTGCATGTTGTTGTACTTGTCGGTAAGTGACGGCTTCAGAATGATGGTTGGACGAACGCGTATGCCCCGTTCTTATCGTGGGTTCTGTACAAATTGGTCAGGCTGCGGCGTTCTGGAAGTGCCTAGAGTCCTCAGAGAACGACGAGGATGAGGACGATTCAGGGGCTCTTGCTGCAGTGGGTTGCTTGAGAGCCATTGGCACTATTTTGGAATCTGTGAGCCGATTACCTGATCTCTTTCCTCTGATGGAGCCAACGCTGCTTCCAATCATGCAACGGATGCTCACCACCGATGGTCAAGGTGAGGACTTCTGCTCTAGCCTATTGAAGTGAGAGATACCACTACTTTCTGAACGACGAGACTCGTTGAATGTTTTCTGAAGTGTGGTGAATACGACGAGTTCTTTGTGCAGAAAGGCCTTCTATTTCTGCACCGAAGGCCTAGTGGTGTTGTGCTCTGGCTTTTAGTCAAGCGTCTTGCACTGACTGGCACGTGCATTGTGGAATTTGCAGATGTGTTTGAGGAGGTGCTGGAGATAGTGTCATACATGACTTACTTCTCTCCTGTGATCTCACCCAACATGTGGAGCTTGTGGCCACTCATGGTTGATGCGGTCCAGGATTGGGCTATTGATTACTTTGAGAGTGAGTATTTCGGTTTTTAATGGTTGTCAGTGGAACGGTCCCCCTCCAGATGTGTTTCATTAATGAAGGTCGAGTAGTGGGGTTTAGGGTGGGTGGCGGTACTGAAATCTTCATCGTTCGATCGCCTGAATTGTCGAATAACCCAAGTACTCACCGGCTGGTATTCTTTCGCAGATATCCTGGTACCGTTGGACAATTATGTTTCAAGAAGCACAGAGCACTTCCTGACTTGTACGCAGCCGGATTACCAAACAAGCCTCTTCAATGTGATTTCTCACGTGAGATCCCGGCCCAAAATCTTTTCGTATTCTGTGTGATTTGTTGTTCCCTTTAAGAGAAAATGAGTCTGAACTTATCGAAGGGTTGTTGTTGGTGCTCATGAGTGTCTTCCTGGCAGTTGTTGGCAGATGATAAACTTGAAGACCAGGACATCGAATCAGCTCCAAAGCTGATAGAGGCAGTGTTGCAGAACTGCCGAGGAAGGGTGGATCAGTGGCTGGAACCTTATTTGCGTATCAGCATAGACAGGCTTCGCAAGACAAAGAGGAATTACTTGAAGGACTTGCTAGTGAATGTGGTATGCTATCGTTTGAAGTTGAATGATTGTCATTTTTATCTCAGATTCTCAATTTCTGTGTTGGTGCATCTCATGTTGCTGGGTATTTCGGTGCAAGTGATTTAAGTCCTCGAACATTTAGATGAACTGGGGTGGTGCGACAGCCCACGTGTGATAGGTCCTTGTCTTCTGGCGTGTAGCAGCTGCCCACCTGTGTTAGAGTACATGTTGCATGCTGTGCATCCAATTGCTGATAATTTCGCTATACTTCTGGTATTAGGTTGCAAATGGGCTTTACTACAATGCACCCATGTGCCTGACCATCTTACAACATTTGGGAGTGACAAGTGAAATCTTCCAAACATGGTTGCAAATGTTGTATGCGGTGAAGAAATCGGGCAAAGCCTTGCACTTTGTCAGGTACCGTGATATCCACAGCGCAGACGTTGACGTGGAGTGTGAACTAGTTGTTTCTTTGTGGAGCATTGACTGCGGTCCTTGTTTTATGATGCAAAGATCTGCATGTGATACGCTTTGTTGGAACACGGCGGTCGCTAACATGAAATGGAGTTTGGTGGTTTTATCAGGGAGCACGACAAGAAGGTGTGCATCCTCGGGCTGGGATCACTGCTGGCAGTCCCGAGTGCAGCTATGCCGCCTGAACTGCAAACTGGGTTGGATCAGGTGTTCAAGGCTCTGTTGAAGCTTCTGGTTGCGTACAAGGAGCAGCGTGAAGGTGGGCACTTTGGGTGGTTGTTTTGTGGTGGTATTCTGTGATGGGGATCTTGATAGTAGAGAGCGTAATGCCAAGATGGTCCTGTGGTGGCATCGTTGAGAACATCTCTCACTGTTGGTTGGAAGGAGTTGCTATGGTGACGGCTGAACAATTGAGCGCTAACTTGTACGGGTTGATACTGAGTCTTGCAGAGGCAGCGAAGGTGGAGGAACTGGAAGAAGACGAGGAGGAGGATGAGTCGTGGCAAAATGACGATGGAGGGTGGGACAAGGAGATCGACGACGATGAGGATGAGGGAGATGATGAGGAGGGTACTCAGAAGCTGCAAAAGCTGGCTGCTCAGGTGAGTGGTGGGATGCCCACGTTGTGCTGCGTAGTGGATATGGCAGATGTTGAAAGATTGTACAGGGTCTTTGAGAACTTATACCGAGCCTGAATTTTATGCGGTGTGGTGGTGTGGCAGGCCAAGGCGTTTTCACATGCCGAGGATTCGGACTCTGACTTTGAGGACTACGCTGAAGACGAGGAGTTCCAGGCTCCGATTGATGATATCGACCCGTTCGTTTTCTTCTCTGACGCCATGAAAGGTGGGTCGTCCTTATTCGCCTAGTGTAGAACGTAGCGCCTGGCAGCATGGAGGTGATGGTGTTGATGGTTTCCTTGGTCATGTTGGAATGGACGGAGTCGTTGCGAAGGCCGTTCTGACCCGTTGTTGTGCACTGTCCCTGTGGACAGCCATCTCGCAGGCCGACCCCCCGAGATTCCAGGGGTTGACGAGTTCGCTGGACTTCCAGCACCAGGCGTGGGCACATGGGTTGGCCCAGCACGCGGAGGTTCGGCGCAAGGAGATGGAGAAGGAGCAGATGGAGAAGGCGGCGGCTGCGGCTGCTGCTGCTGCAGGCGGCGTTGGCGTGGGTCACCAATAGTAGCCATTCGGTGGTGTTTGGAGAATAGAATTTTGTCTGGGGGGCGTTGTATTGCGGTAATTAGGTTAGTTGTTATCACGTGAGAAAGTTCCCTTGTGATACGAGATTGTTTGGAGTATGATGGTGGCGAATAATCCTGTTGTACTAGGCTCGGTAGGAGCGATTGTTTATTGGAAAGAGAAATAGTCGGTGGAAGGTTAGATAGATGAGGTTATAGTGTAGCGAGAGAAGTCCACAGCTTTCCCATTTTCTGTAGGCCACAAAAAGTGGTTATGGATTTATTCCTCTGGAAATCTGTTGAGTTTGTTGTCTACCAGTTGGCACATGTTTCGGAACCTGGGGAAAGAGTGCTCAGCTTCTAAGCATGAATCTTGCCCTTGCTCTGGTCTCGGGAGAGGATTCCGAATGTGCATATATCCTGTGGAGGTGGGATTGGAGGCGGAGCCTTCTATATTGCTTTGATAAACTAATGTAAACCTCTTCATAACCGACAAGTGAAGCAATGTGCACATTTGGATAACACCAGTATTTAGAGCACCCGCACTTGTCTGTAAACCCGGTGGTCGGCCATTGAACTTTACTGCACAAACCTTGCTACACGGACTTAGTTGCACAAACTTTTCCACCTCATGAAACATTAGCAAAGAAACAGTAACCTGCACAAATGTGGAAGAAACACACGTCCTATGGGCCAATCACAGACCCACGCGTGGCCAACTTAGCTTGCTGCACTCCGGGCAGCGAAGTGGGTGGAAGCTGGCCCGAAGTCCTACGTCGCCTTTTCTACAATCCGGTGGGCCAACCGGCTTGGTGAAGATCCCACACCATCCACCGGGTTCGGGGACGGATGGAGGTTCTCTTAGTGTGGTCGCCAATAGGTACCCCTCATGAGCGCCGACCAAAAATAAGGGGTCAGGACTAGTAGCAAACCTCCATTTGGAAATCAATAGGTGGCAATGGGATGGAAGTGATAGGTTTGAGGATAGATCCTTTGCTTTATGTAGCCATGGTAATATCTTTGAACTAAGTAGTACAATTCTATAGAGTGGTCTAAATCTACCTTCATATCTTTTGTCTATAATGTCATGGTTCTTTAGAAGTTGCTTCTTGTTGAAATTTAGATTGTGAGATTTAGAAGTATACGTTCCTTGCGATCTGAAATCTATGAATCTATGAATCTTTGAAATCTATTCTTTTGCAAAAGTGCACAAATATTTGATTCCTTTAGTTTTGGATCTATCTTAGTTGTTTTGATTCTTATGTTTAATATTTGATCATGATGACTAATTTAGAGGCTTAAAAAATATCACACATTATCAAGATATACAAAATATATGATAAATTTCTTAATAAGTTAATTGTAGCTTGAGCCTACTTAAATGCTTGATTCCATGTTTTATAAAAAATGCTTGTGTCTAAATAAAAAATTGACATATGATCCTTAGATCGCGAAAAGTTTTTTCTTCCAACGTGTTCTAAAGAAGACTTATATCATATATGGCTTGTGAAAATTTCCACATTTAAACAGATGTACTGACTTAATACAATTAAATCCTAGAAGCACATTCAAAGTTCAATGAAGTCCCCTACAGATATGTATTGTAGGGTTCAAGATATATTATGAAAATATCACATAATTTTTTTCAAAAGACTATTGTTTGGGAAAATTATTTTTATTTGAATCATAATATTACTTAATTTATTAGAGACTATCACAATCTTTGTTCATAAGCAATCAATGAAGTTTGAATTATTTTCTTGTATGAATTGGGCCATCAAATTAATGTTCTTTTTCAATTGCAAGTTATATGATCTATCAAATATTTTTTTTATATAATATTTTCACATAAGTGGTTTGAAATTTTTTATGTTTTTAAATTGAACTTTTGAACCTATTTTCAATAACAATGTCTTGCCAATTATGTGTCCAAGGTTGTGCATTATACAATCAAAGCGAGTGTGAAGAATTAGATGAATTTATAAGTGAAAAAAACAAAGGAGGCTGCAATATCCAATGGATTCTTCTTCTTATTGGAACTTTTTTAAAACTCTTAAATCTTGGATGTATTGTAAGGCATGAACAAGACACAACATATTGGATTTTCTTTGGTATATATGTGCTTTCCGAGATCTTACATTTTATAGGTGTGTTTTTGCCACTTTTCACAGCCTCAAACAAAATGTTTCCTACAACTTCATATAGACTAGGTTGGTTTGCAAATGTATGGACGGGTGTATGCTTTGGTGCACCATATTTCTTTTTGTTTGGAATTGTTGCTCCACCGGCATAACTTGTAATCCTTATTCCAACTTCATAAAAAGACAAGTTACATATTGAACTTCAATTATTTTATGTGAAATCTAAAAATATTATTGACATAAATTACATGAAATATATAAAAGGAATTTGACAAGTTCTTGAACGAATGGCTACTTAAAAACTATATTGTGCACAAATACTCATATGAATAGACTAATATTCTAAGTTTGCATAAAATTTAGCAAATTCTCATAGTATGAATATCAAATTCAATTTAAAGGATGACCATAATGTTAAATTATAAAATAATCTTGAAAGATCCAATATGAATTAAATTCTGATACTAACAACTAAATTACAAAATTGAATTGTAATTTACTTTTTGATTTATACAAAAAGGGCACAATCTACTTGTATCTTTATATCTTTTTATCTTCATCACTCATTACATAAATTGAAAAAGTATTTAATTCACAACTTCTAAGATTGATAACATTTATAAACTATTCCATATAATCATTACAAAAGTCTATGTACCAAGCATTTTGGTACAAGAGACCAAAATTTTACATTCACATATGCATTAATAATTAGAAGTGTCATAATTTTGATTCATATACAATGTGCCATTCTTTTAAACAAAAGCTTCAAATAATCTTAATAATTGAGCATTTCAACCTATTTAAGCATATAAACTATTTTAACCTCCAAGTGTCACAAAGCCCAAATCAAAATCAGGGAAGTTTTCTAGGATTTCTTATCAAAACAAATTTAAAAGTTAATATTTTCTAGATATTTGTCAATTTTTGATATAAAAATTTATCAAATAAATTTTAATTGGTTTTTATGTATTTGATAAAATTTTTAATGGAAATTAATTGACAATTTTTAAAGCCACCAAATGATTTAATTTTATAAAGTTATTGCAAAAAGTTTACCATTTTTAATTACACCAATATTACACAATAGGCCGTAAAATCAAATGAATTCAAATTATGATTTATTGGGCATGAAACTCACACACAAGGAGAACACACAATTAAGCGATTATGCACTTAGCCAAGTGTAGTGATTGTTGGACAAAAGCGGCATTTTTTGCTCAAAATTAAAATTTAAAAAAAGATTCCAAGAACTTTGTATGTTTTTTGTACTGAATTTAGAGGTCTGCCGTGTTAAACATTGGTTTCTTCATTTTCACGTAAATGATATATTTTCTTTGTTTGTTATGGATTTTTTGGAAAATACATGATTCCTAATCTAATTCACAAGTCCTTCTACAAAACTACAATCATGTACCTAAAGAGATTATAAATGCATTTTGTATTATTGTAGGACAAAAACAACAACTCTTGTTGCTCAATGGCACCATCATCAGTGATAACATGCACAATATATCTGATCGATTGAAGTATAAACCTGCTCACTCGGGTCCTAGATTCCGGGTCTCTTAAGCGGTCAAACACTTCTCTAAACCTCTTCTGTGATAAAACTTGGTGGTTTGTTTCTGGATTTTTCACTGAGACAATGTGGTCTATGTATGCCTCAAATACAAAATTCTCCTACAATGAAACTTTAGCAATCTCCTGTGTTGTAGGCATTGGTGCTTTTAAACACTTTGAAGTAGGAACGTCCTCTGGTATTTCTGCATCATCTTCTGAATCCTCTTGTAGATGGTCCGATAGGTTGTGAATTCTTCTTCCTCTGGTGCGACGGCGGACAAGTGAACTAAATCACTTGGTGTAGATGTAGAGGCTCTACAATGATATTCATATGTTCTGAGCCTTGACCTAGGGACACTGCCTCCCGATCCTAAAGTTCTCTCAATTACCTCCTCCCTCTTGCATCCAAACCTAAGGAGCCTCCTCCAAGACCGGAAGCTATATCCCTCTCATCACATTGTGGCCAATTTGAAGGACGCCGGCTTACTAACGGAGGATTAGGTGATGCTTGTAGCTCAAAAGTTGTAGTGGGATGTTAGTCCCGACTTTCCATCCTCCCCTCAATCGGCTCCCAATCCAAGTGCAATGGATGTGCAAAAGCTCGATAAACTTCTTCCATTTCCTTTGGGTCCGTTGGAAGAGCTTGAGCTGTTGCACATGTTGAATCTATCTCCTGTGATGCCTCATATCTAATATGTTCATCCATAATCTTCTTAGCCTTCAACACCATCTCCGGTAATAACGCCAAACATGCCAAGACATTATTGTGCCTAGCAGTATGTACTGCAAGAGATATGTTCAACCAAAAAGTTTGCAATGATTTGAGGAATTTTACTTAACTTGGATTTTGAAGGAGTTTTGTAGGGACGGGTGCAAGAAGAAACTTCTTAGAAAGAGAAGTCTTCACCTCCAATTGACCTGGACCCGGTATGCATGATATATACACCATATCTTCACGTCCTTGTATAATTGCTTGGATTTTGCCAAAACGCTTCCCCAATGCTAATATACGCTTCTCTAGCTCAAAGGGATAATCCGTCACCCATAAAAATGTCTTTAACGGTTCTACTTCTGCAATCCACCAGTCGTGGCTCTCCAAGATTCTGTTGGTTTTTGGTGGTGCCAGAATGCCGCACTCAAAAAACTTGTATATCATTACAATACAATAGTAACTGTCAATATGGAATATGATTCTTTTTGCTTATTTAGATTAATTTCTTAAAGATATTATATTTATATAAGAAAATGATCATTTCACATGAATAGAAAATTTGTATTGGTTTTTTTATAAACCTTCATTTTAGACACAATTGTTTTGAAACGTTACACGAATTTTCTGATTGTAATAGTTTGTGTACGAGAAACCAATACTATGGTTAATTTGAAAGTACAATCAATAGAATACATTATCTATTTTTTTAATATTAAAAACACTTCAAAATTGATTATTTCAATTTAAGATTGAATATTGAAAAAAATATTACGTGAATTGACAATTTTTGAACCTCCACTTCTTGCACAAATATTTTGAGTATGCTAGACTGCTTCTCTAGCTCTAAAAATTGGTGCACAAGGAACTAATATCATGCTGAATATGATGGTAATAAATTTAGACCTTGTGTAGTCCAGAAAAAGGACACCAAGTGAAGTAAAAGTCTGCTGATCCACTAACGCAGGGAGTATATGAATCCTTTTCTATACTTCAAACACTATATTCTTTCAATCCGAATGGTCAAAGTTTGTAAAATTTTGTGAGCATCTTAGTTAATGAGTCATAATTCAGATCCTACAATAAAAACTAGAAGTGAAAGTTTCTTTTTCCTCCGTACTCATTGCACTAAACTAGCAATTTTGAAGTGTTTTTGGTATAAAATTGTCAAAGTAGTTTAGAGGTTAAGTTACCAACATGGTACGAGTATCAACAGGGGAATGGGTATCAGTAAGGGCACAGATTTTAGGAGGGCTACAAATATTACTAGGGCACGGGTATCAATAGGGGCACGAGTATCAGCAAGGATACAAATATCAACATTGACACGTATATCAATAAGAATACAAGTAGCAGCAAGATCATGGATATCAACATTGGTATCAATTGGGTACGGGTATCAACAGTGGTATCAGATGGATATGGTTGGATAGGATTGTTGGATGTGACAACCAAGTACTCCTACTATGAGTGTGCCCCCACAAATCCCTGCTAGTTGTTGTGAAGAAGGCCAAGGGGCGATAGGGGGATATTTAGGTTTTGTTGGCGGCTCTGTGAGGAAATTGTGGATGGAGAGGTTGGGAGGAGAGAAGGTTTGCGCAAGAAGGGGCTTTCAGAGGTTGGAAGGAGGAAAGGTCTACGCGATAGGAGGTCTGTGCGAGGGGATGAAAGAAGTCTACGCAAGAGGAGGTTTGCGCGAGGGGGGGAGAGAAGGTTTGCACGAGGAGAGGAGAGAAGGTTTGCGCGTGCGCATGAGGGAGGACAAGGGCAAGAGAGGGCTACGCGAGTAGGAGAGGGCTGTGAGGAAGGAGAGGGGAAGAGGGTTGTGAGGGATCGAAAGAGGAGAGGTGGGGAGGAACGGATCTAGGGTTTTGGAAGGGAGAGGGGGGAAAAAGCTGATCTAGGGTATTAGGGGGGAGAGTGGGGAATGAGCTGATTTAGGATTTTGGGGAGGTAAGGGGGAAGAAGCTAATCTAGGGTTTTGGAGGGGAGAAGGGGTGGTGCTTGTGCAAAGAGGCGCTTCTACAAGCGTGACTGTGGTTAGGGCTTCAGAAGTGTAAGAGCTAAGAGGTGAACATGGAAGGAACTAGAGAGGAGCAGATCTAGAGTTTTGGCGGAGCTTTTAAGTTTTTAGAGAGGAACAATGGAGGAGCAACACTTGGAAGTGTGCGCGCAGACCCTGATCAAGGATTTTGACATGAGCTATGTCGTAAACTACATGGAATTGTTTAGGACTTTATGAAAACGCGGCGGCTAGGGTTTGTAATTTTAGGGCTTGGGTTGCTGGTTGCGACGTCTAGAATGTAGGTTGGATTAAGTTTGCGGGTTTCTATATATGGCTGTTAGAGTTTAGCTTTGTGGACATTGATGTGTAGAGGTCGGGTAGGGCTACACTAGTGCTGCACTCACGAATTAAGTGTTACACTGCGAGCTGCACTCACTGCTTCAATGCTCACTGGTTCAATATTCCCAAAGTCACTACTAGAGTACTAGAGTGCAGGTTGGACTAGTTGATGCCTTTTTTCATGTGTAAATACTGAACTTCTAATGAAACTGAACTTTTGAACATATTCAAGTTGGTGTCTTCATTCATGTGCACAAAGATTGGTATTAGCTCATTTCATTCTATTGTGATCACTCTTTGACTAATCTCTAATAATGATAAGCATAAACTTCGAGTTCTCTAATTTTGAATCAGCAATGAAACAAAGTTAGAGAAGCTTACCAAGCTCAAGTGAAATGCCTCAAAGCGCCAATTGCCTCCAATCTACACATTACATGCAAAGCAAATAAATAATTAACAATTGAACTGATTAAGAGATGAATTTGACGTCGTAGTTCTAAAAAAGCTCACCCTCGAAAGTGGGAAGAGAAAAGACCATTTAGGATTTGTACAAATAACTTATATCCATGTTGAAACCTTGTGTCTCAAGCAAATTAGTCCAACTTCAACTTAAGGACTTTGAAGATTTTACTTTGTTGTTCCTTTTGATTAAATTTTATTAAGTTATATAAATATTGGTGCTATATATGATATGAAGATACTTGGAATTGTTCATCATATATTTTCAACAAAGCATTATATAAATTTTATCCATATTTTGTAGGTTTCTGGCAAGAGTTGAAAAACATGTCCAGCAACGGTGGCAGAATGGTGATTTAATATTGAACGCCATCAAACTCTAGTGCCTATACCGCTAATACCTGCAACATACTTATAGGTGAGCAATTACTTTTTATTGAGGTTCAAAAGAAGTAGAGAAATGATTGCACAAGCAAATGAAATACACAAGGTATTACAAACAATGCTTGGAGTGAAATATGGCCTTCTTTTGAAGGCCTTCACTTATAGTACCAATTGGTAACAACCTTTGCCAATACATATGAAACTACTTTAAGTTTGTTTCACCTCTATCCATTTTCTCCCCTTTACTTTCCCTTCTAAATCTACCTCAACTATTTACGATATCATAATAACAACGAACAACTCTAATCTCTAACACTCTCACTTTAGGAGTAGTTACCTTCTCGCAATTCCATCGCCTTTGCTAACCTTTGATGCCTCTCTTTTGCAAGTGCTTTCGTCAATACATCCGCCACCATGTCTTCTGTTGGACAATATTTCAAGTTTATCTTGCCACTCTCCAACTTCTCGCGAATGAAGTGATGTTGCACATCAATGTGTTTTGTGCGTGAGTGGTGTGTAGGGTTCTTAATAAGGGCTATGCACCCTTGATTTTCGCACATGATGGTTGTTGCTCCTTCTTGAATAAATCCCACATCGGCCAAAAGCTTGCGAAGCCAAATGACCTACTTTGTACTTTGGCTAGTAGCAATGTACTTTGCCTCCGTCGTGGACAAGACAATGGTTGATTGCCTCTTGCAATTCCACGAGATGGCATCGACTCCAACAAAGAACACATACCCCGTTGTCAAATGACGCTCGTTCGCATCTTCGGCCCAATTCACATCGCAATACCCCCTCAAAGCAATGTCTTCATCACCAAGGCACAATTTGTGGTCTATAGTACCTTGCAAGTACCGCATGATGCGCTTCACGATACTCCAATGTGTCGGACCAACCTTAGACATGAATTGGCTTACCATGCTCACCGCGAATGCAAGGTCAGGCCGTATGCTTACCATGGCATACATCAATGACCCAACTTCATCCTTACATGACACGCCTTTCATCTCACCTTGAATTGCTTCAAACTCTTTTTCCAAAAGCTTCAACAACTTGACATTCACATCAAGAGGGGTATCAATGGGCTTGCATTCCTTCATGTTGAAGCGCTTGAGCACCTCCTCAACATATTTCTTTTGGCTCATGGTGATGGTGCGTGCCTTGCCGTCTTCCACAAATTCCACACCAAGACAATACTATAATTTAACAAGATCGTTCATCTCAAACTCCGTGTCGAGCTTACCTTTGAGCCACGCCAACTTTGCCAAAAGGCTAGCCAAGCTGATCAAATCATCCACATAGATGAGGATTATCAACAAGTACTCACCCGTTTGCATGATATACAAGGAATGGCCGGTTTGGCTCTTTGTAAAACCTTCGTTGGTGAAGAAAGCATCAATGCGTTGGTACCATGCTCTTGGTGATTGCTTAAGTCCATACAATGACTTCTTGAGCTTGCACATAAGATGATCAAAGTCTTCTTGTTCAAAACTTTGCGGTTGGTGCATGTAAATGTCCTCCTCCAACTCACCATTCAAGAATACGGTCTTCACATCTATTTGGTGGATCTCCAAGTCCAAGGCCGCCCGAAGTATAAAAATGCATCGAATGGTGGTGAACTTGGCAACATGAGCAAACGTCTTAAGAAAGTCCACTTCGGCAACTTGAGAGTATCCCTTAGCAACTAATCTTGCCTTGTGGCGCACCACTCAATCCAAAGCATCATTCTTCGTATAAAACAGCCACTTGCGTCCAATGCTCTTGCGATCCTTTGGAAGAAGAACCATCTTCCACGTGCCATTTACTATGAGCGAGTCGTACTCCTCTTGCATGGCCAACTCCCACTTGCTCACATCCTCCAATTACATAGCCTCACATATGTTCAAAGGATCCTCCAATGACGCCACAATGACACGTTCTATCTCATGTTGAGACAAAATGTGACTCTTCTACCATTCACCGGGCGAGCGACACTCTCTTCTTGGAAACCGTGACTCTTGTAAGTTCTCCAAGTCCTCATTGCTTGGTAAAGGTGTTGATGAAGACGCTACACCTCCTTCTTTGGCATTCAATCTCTCTTCTTTCTTGGTATCACCATTGCAATCCTTCAAGGGTAGTCGTTTGGAAGATTTGTCCACCAAGGTAGGGGCCTTGCTTCTCCCACTCAGACTCATCTCCAAAACATCACCAATACTAGTAGTATCTTCAACAAATACTACATCACGATTCTTAATGATCTTCTTCGTCTCAATGCACATGAGCCGATATGCCTTAATGCCCTCACAATAGCCAAGAAAAACAGACACTTTGTCCCTTTTGCATCAAGTTTATCCTTCTTTGTATTTGGCACCATCGCATATGCAATGCATCCAAATACACGCATATGCGCAATGCATGGCTTGCGGTCAATCCAAGCTTCTTGAGGTGTGATGGTGACGAGAGTCCTCATTGGACATCGATTGCAAATGTAGACCGCATTGGCCACCGCTTCTGCCCAAAATTCAAGATTTAGGTGTTGTGCATGGATCATGCTCCTCGCCATTTTGACTATGGTACGATTTGCATGTTCCGCACCTCCATTTTGCTCCGACGTGTAAGATGTTGACGTGTGCCTCTCAATGCCATGCTTCTTCAAGAAACTTTGAAAGCCTTTGGATATGAACTTTCCACCATTGTCCGACCAAAACACCTTGATCTTGTGCTCCGATTGCTTCTCCGCAAGGGCCTTGAACTCCTTGAACTTCTCAAGACATTCCCCCCATTGTGTTTAAGATGTACATCCACATCCTCCTCAAAAAGTAATAAATGAAGGTCACAAAATACCTTGCACTACCTAAAGAAGTGGTCTTCATAGGGCCACACACATCCGAATGTATAATCTCCAAAAGCTTTGTTGTATGCGTCGTTCCATCCTTCGGAAACGGTGTCCTATGTTGCTTGCCTTGCACGCACCCTTCACAAAATGAAATCAATAATTCATCTTTGCTAAGAGTCATGCCGCTTACCATGCTTTCAAGTAAATGCACACTTTCACGTTCAAATGACCAAAACAACGATGCTAAAGCTCCAATGCAACGCTTTTTATTGATGATTTGACCACGTTGGCCACATTCGCCTCAAACACTTTCGTGAAAGTCGCTTGATACAAATTGCCTTTATGAGATGCTACCACAAGAACATCTTTGTTTGGTGCCTTCAACACACATCCGCCCACGTTGAATTGCACCTTCATTCCACTTGTCACAAGTTTGCTCACCGAGAGCAAGTCTACTTGCAACTTGGGCACATGGAGAACGTCCTTGATTCTAAACCTATTAGAGCAACCCCTCACAAGTACTTGAACAACATAGATCCAATGCCAACGGCCTTCACAACACTATCATCACCCAAATGCACATTACGTGGAGTAATTACCTCATACGTATCAAATGTCACCTTATGAGGTATCATGTGTTTTGTGGCGTCCGAATCCATGATCCACTTACACATGAACTTGGAATGTGGTCCACCTTGAGTTGCAAATGCGTAGTCATCATCCTCCTTTACATGATTAGCGTTTTCCTTCTCCTTTGTTTGGTTCGTGTTGTCTTCCTCCCACTTCTTTGGCTTGAAGCAATTTTGTGCAATGTGGCCCCGTTTGCCACAATTGTAACATACCTTGGGCTCGCCACGTGTTGAAAAATAGCCTCCCCACTTGTATTGTTTTGACACCAAGGCCACATCGTTGCCATTAGGCTCCATCTCCTTGCGCTCTGATACTTTGTGCATCAACTGCGCCGTCACAAATTCCATGGTGAGCTCTTTCATTGCCAAGGTCTTCAAGGCAGTGATCAAGTGTTCATATGAAGGCGGAAAACTCTCAAGGAAGGTCATGACCACATCTTCATCTCTCACCGGGACATCCAAGCAAGTGAGTTGATCCGCAAGTGCTTGCACTTCATTGACATGATTCAATAATTTATCTCCCTCTTGATCTTGATTGTGAAGAACTTGCGGCGAATGAAGACGATGTTGGACAATCTCCTCGTTTTGTGAATGTTGCACAAAATCTTCGATGCTTCTGCGAGTCCTTTGGAACTCTTGGTGTGGGCAAGTTGATTGTCCACCAAGCTGAGGCCTATGATGGACATGGCCTTCTTTACACGCCGATTATAATCCTTCTTCACCTTTGGATCATCGTCTTCGGATGGAGGCTCCTCGGAGTCATCCACAGTCTCCCAAAGGCCCAAGGATGCCAACTCCATCCCCATCTTAAACTTCCAAATATTGAAATTCTCACCTTTGAACTTATCAACGACTCTAGCACTTTTGCCATCATATGATGCCATATTTGTACTCCAAAACTAGCTTCTAACTTCCAATGTGCACTAGTGCACCTCAATCACTCAAATGAGCCCTTTTTAGGCTCCAATGTGCACTTATGCACTTACAACACTGAAATTTCAGAGCTACCCATACGGATTATATATAATGTGTATGGACGAAGTGCACACCTAGAACACTCAAATTTCAGGGCTACCCATACGAATTATATATTATGTCTATGGGCGAAATGCACACATACCTAGAACACTCAAATTTTGGGGCTATCCATATGGATTGTGTGCTATATGTATGGGCAAAGTCCAAAAGTGCAAAAATGCAAATGTAAACACTTACCAAGTCAACACCCTTGAATGTCCACCTCCAATGCTCCTAGAAACTCCTTGGATCATCTTCAATCACCTCCAATGCTTTCAACGGCCTTGAATCAAGACTTGTGCACCTCCAATGCTTCAAATTGAACCTTGTGCACCTCCAATGCTCCAACGACCTTGAGTCAACTTTTGTACAACTCCAATGCTCTAAATTGGATCTTGTGCACCTCCAACACTCAAAGACTCTCAAGATCTCTACCTAACCAATTTGCACCAAAACTCTACACGCGCAACTCACATGAGTGGGCCCATAATCTATTGAGGTTCAAAAGAAGTAGAGAAATGATTGTACAAGCAAATGAAACACTCAAGGTGTAACAAACAATGCTTGGAATGAGATATGGCCTTCTTTCAAAGGCCTTTACGTATAGTACCAATTGATAACAACCTTTGCCAATACATATGGAACTACTTTAAACTTGTTTCATCTCTCTCCATTTTCTCCCCTTTACTTTCCCTTCTAAATCTACCTCAATTATTTACGATATCATAATAACAACGAGCAACTCTAATCTCTAACGCTTTTTAGACATTTTTCAAATTGATTCTTGATTGATCTTTTGTACTCTATTGTTGCTAGAATGACCTTAATTTGCAAGTACATACCCTTTCCTTTATTGGTAGTTGTCACAACCTTGAGCTGCCGTGCGTGACAACAATATGGTTATAAATTATTAATATCTTGCAATAGTGTATAATATTTCAATATGTTGAGGTGGATAGTTGTGATGGACAATTTTGGCCAACCCTCCTTAATGTTACCGAACCCCTAAATTTGTTTGACAATAATTCATAAAAAACACATCAAATCTATTGATTCCACCTTAATGAGTAAGAAAAAAATCAAGACTTGAATTTCCAATTGAAACCATAGAATCTCCATTGCGTACTTGCAAATTAAGGGCCTTTAGGTATTAAATATAATTTAGGGATATAAAGGCCCAAGAGTCCTCTCAGAGGAGTCTTGAAGGTTAGGGAAAATTCCTATGGTGTCAATAATAGCAAGTAATATTATTTTCTTTCATATTGTTAAAATACATTTATTTTTATTAGTGATAATTTAAACATTAATCCAAGTCAAACAATTTTACACAATGTCACACATTGTCAGGCAAGGTATCAAAAAAACCCTTTCTTTTCTACAAAAAACTTAGAGATCTTTAAATTTTCACATTTTATTTATTCTACTAAAAGATGTGGTGTAAACCTTCTTATTGACCATTTAGATACTCATTCTAAAACATGTTTAGTTCACAAAAAAATAAAGTGCAAATTGGTAATTTTTGAACCTCTTCTCCTTGCACAATTGTTTTGAATATGCTACACCCCTTTTCTACCTCTAAAAATTTGTGTACAAGAAAATTACATCATGATTAACATGATGGTAATGAATGTAGACCATGTGTAATGCAAACATTTGAAATCAAATGAAGTGAAACTTTGGTGATCCACTCAACTTAGGGAAGAAAATGAACCGTGTCCTCTACTTCAAAACACTTTAATCTTTCAATCTATGCAGTCAAACTCTATGAAATTTTGTGAGGACATTAATAAATAAGTTTTGATTGAGATCCTATGGTTAGATGTAGGAATAAAAATGTTTGTTTCCCTCCTTATCCATTGCACTAGAAAAAGCAGTTTTGAAGTAATTTTGGTGTGAAAATGCCTTGGATCTTTAGGGGTTAAGTATCATAATCACAAACTTTTATAAACTTTGACAGCATGGATTGAAAGATTAGATTGTTTGAAGTAGAGAACACGGTTCATTTTCTTCTCCAAGTTGTGTGGATCACAACAATTTTACTTCACTTGGTTTCAAAAGTTTGCATTGTTTTATTAGATGAATGGTGCGCTTGAGGTTAACATTTATATGTATATTGACAAATTTGCAACTGTCATGTTTCTATTTTTCAATAGTTATAATCGGGAGCTGTACATTTCAGACCCCTTCAAAATGTCCACACATCCAAAGAGATAATATCCTTTCCAATAGCTCTGTGGCGGCTCGATTAGTACAAGCAACACGTGCAAGGAAAATTCAAGGAAGATCTGTTGGGGTTATGACATCTGAAATGGAAAGGGCAATACCTTATCTCCAAACGAGGAGGTGTGGTGGGCTTGGCAACTAGGAAGCATGCATTCGAAAGTGGCATGGAAGTGAATGGGTCGAAGTTGTTCCCATTTGAGGTGGCGGTGGATATCACTAGGGTAGACCATGCATCACATTGGACCTAAGGGATTATAGGAGAACGCATTGGCATGTGTGTGGGCTTGATCATTCCCTCGCACCAGGCTTTCCTACGTATAGTGGTTGTAGAACGTGATATTACAAATGTACATGGTGAAGTTGGATCACAAACATCACCTACACAGATGATGGCCCGACAATTTGATTTCCATGAATGTATTAACAAACCAGGATTCACCAAGAGCTCTCGGCGCACTAGTCTAGCTTCAAACACTTTGAATGATTATTTGCCATTTTTCTAATTTACTCCCTCAAACATCCAAGATTTGCCCCATGTAGATAGATTAACTTACGTTAGACCAACGCATCATCCCTATTCTATGCAGAATAGGAGAATGAGAGTTTCAAGAGAGGCATCGTTTAGAAAAACAACACCATCTAAGGTATTCATTGCAATAGCACAAGGAAGATGCAAACGAAATTGTTTGAGGGACGTTCCAGCAAGGTATATATTGGACATGCAATATAATGCATGGGCTCATGAGTTTCCTTTACAAAGTACGTGGATGAGACAAATGTTGGTTTTATTTTACACACGGACAGAAAGGAACTTGGCAATATAAATTTGTCACAAAGTTAGATGGAAAACATGTTTGTAATGCTTCCTATGCTCTTAGGGTTGGATATTTGCGAAGGCGCTTTAAGCAATTAAAGAAAGATTTTTTAATATATGGAAGAGTAACAACGATTCACGGTAACACCCTTTCAGATCCGGTGAAAGAGAGCACTAGAATGTCTGCTGCAAAGGCGTGCTTCACATCATTTGTGGACAAAGGGGATTGTCCTCAACCTCATCGCTCGATTTGCCGTAAGAGTGACAAAAAGTGGTGCCTCTTAGTCTACTTCCTATCAATACAATAAAGTTTGATGTATTCAATTACGTAAACAAGGAGGTGAAGAAAATTTGTAATGGGATAACCATTTCAATTAGCTTGTTCCGGAGGATGTCGCGCATCAAGTATTCCACGTCTAAGTATATCTGTTCTTGAGATTCTCAAAGTGTTATCATTGTTGGGAATATAAATGAACCATGGAGGGACCACCAATGCGGATGCAAGGATTAAGATAAATGAATTGTTTATGTTGAATCTGCACAACCAGATGGAAGAATGTAGGCATTATTGGATATTTAAGAGGTCCTGTTATATTAGCCCTGGGTTGTAGATGTGCATCATTGTGGATGGCATGGACCAAAACATAACTATGGTACTGAGGATGCGTCAAAACAGTGAAGAACATTGAGCATCGGTTTGTAAAGACCCATTTGTGGGGGGTCCTTGTACAATAGGGTGACATTCAAATTGGCCGTTTAGTAGTTCCAGGGATAGTGTCCTACACTGCTGCCAACTTTGACACCCTCCCCAAAGCTGAGAAATTGTTATTTTACCATGAAAATTTGGGGACAGCATCATCTTTGTGTTGAAAACATGCATACCAAATTTCAAGTCCAGGAGACTCATAAAAAAAAACTTATGCAAGATCTACCAACATGGGATAGCTGTGAGAAAAGTGTCACAACTGCCAACTTTGACACCCTCCCAAGAATTGAGGAAATTTTTTTTGCCCATGAAATTTTTGGAGCAAAAACATTTTTATGTTGTTTGCATGTGTGGAAAATTTCAAGTCCAAAAGACCCATACAAAAAATAATATTCCAAATCTACCAACATGTGTAGTTTTGAGAAACAAAGGGGAAAACCATTTTACTACTTCCAACTTTGACGCCCTCCTTAGGATTGAATTTTTGTTGATACATAGTGAAATTTTTGGCACAAGATCATCTCTACGCTAGTAATATGTGGGATAAATTTCAAAGCCAAAAGACATACATAAAAAAAGTTATTCCATATCTATCAACATGTGTAACTATGATAAACAATTTGAAGGTCATATTGAAAATGTCAAAATATCTTTGACACCTCATGCTTTTTCATTGAACTCAATCATGTGAGTAAGCCACCAAACATAAATGCTTCTCAAAAAGATCAATAACATCTAAATGAAGAAGTGAAGAGGTGTTCCATGCAGAAGAATCCACTTGGCCTTAAAGTGTGCATTAGACACATGACAAATTTTTTCTTCTAAATATCTATTGAACACTATGTAAAGGGAATGGTGTGTGTGATTTGTGATAGACTGAATGTTGAGACAATCCTCAAAACAGAGAGTGTTGTATTGTGGGATGCATGAGTGTTGATTCACATTGGGCATACATGATGAGTGATTAAGAGCAAAACGATTATTCATGTATGCATATGGGCTTGTGTTTTGGCGACCCTTCTCTCTCCTCTCTGCTCCAGCGCCTTGGCTCCCTTCTCTCCCCCTTGCTCTGCTCCAGCCCTGTTCTCCTTCCTCTATCAATTGTCACGTGTCAATCCTGCAACCCCCTTTGCTTTGCTCTAGCCCCTTGGCCCCCTTCTCTCCCCCTTGCTCTGCTCTAACCCCTACTCTACTGCTGTAGCTAGCATCACGCACTCTATAAGTTTATGATGGCAATTTCAGATGAAATTTGTGCTCGCATCATAGGTTTGAGTGAGGGAGGATTTACAGGAGTTCAAATTGCAGCTACTATTGGAGTTCCTATTAGAACAGTTACAAGGTTAGTAAAAACATTTAGAGAAGATGGAACCTACAAGCGCAAACCTTGCGGTGGAAGTCACGCTAAAAAGCTTAGTGATAGAGATGTTTGTAGTATTGTGCATTACTCAAAAATTCATCGTTGCTCTTCACTCTCAGAGATTACCAATGCATGTCCTACTCAAGTGTATAGATGTACTATTCAAAGGGTCTTACATAAAAATGGCATTTTTAGTCGAATTGCAGTCAAAAAACCTTTTTTGACACCTCGTCACATGTCTCAACGATTAGCTTCTGCTCAGAAGTACCGTGGATGGAGTGCAAAAGAGTGGGAGCGTGTTGTTTGGACAGATGAATCTACTTTTGAAATTGGAAAAAATTCTCGGCAAATTCATGTTTGGAGAAGTGCATACGAGCGTTATTCATCAAGTTGTCTAGCTCCTACTTTTAAAAGTGGAAAGACTTCTTTAATGATTTGGGGCGCATTTGCCGAAGGACAAAAGTCAGAACTTGTCTTTATGCCTAAAGGTCAACGTTCTGCTAAGGATTTTATAGAAGTGGTTTACGATGCCAAATTGATTCATTTCACGGGTCAAATTCCACAAGGAGTGCTTATGGAAGATGGGGCACCCGTCCATAGGAGCAAAATATGTGAAGAATGGAGACAAAGCCACCTTCTCGAAAAGCTCAACTGGCCTGCAAACTCTCCCGATCTCAATCCAATCAAGAACGTTTGGAGGATGTTATAAGTTGTTGTGCAACATGGCAAACAATGCCCTAGAAGCTTAGATGTGTTGAAGGTAGTTCTTGAAAGAGAGTGGAAGTTAGTCAATGGTACAAAGCTCCTTCAACTATGTCATTCTATGCCCTCTAGGTTACTAGCAGTGATTGACGCTAATGGAGGACATACACGTTGGTAGATATGGAATAACTTTTTTGTGTACATCTTTTGGCTTTGAAATTTATCCCACATATTACCAGCATAGAGATGATCTTGTGCCAAAAATTTCACTATGTATCAACAAAAATTCAATCCTAAGGAGGGCGTCAAAGTTGGAAGTAGTAAAATGGTTTTCCCCTTTGTTTCTCAAAACTACACATGTTGGTAGATTTGGAATATTATTTTTTGTATGGGTCTTTTGGACTTGAAATTTTCCACATGCAAAAAACATAAAAATGTTTTTGCTCCAAAAATTTCATGGGCAAAAAAAATTTCCTCAATTCTTGGGAGGGTGTCAAAGTTGGCAGTTGTGACACTTTTCTCACAGCTATCCCATGTTGGTAGATCTTGCATAAGTTTTTTTTTATGAGTCTCCTGGACTTGAAATTTGGTATGCATGTTTTCAACACAAAGATGATGTTGTCCCCAAATTTTCATGGTAAAATAACAATTTCTCAGCTTTGGGGAGGGTGTCAAAGTTGGCAGCAGTGTAGGACACTATCCCTGGAACTACTAAACGGCCAATTTGAATGTCACCCTATTGTACATGGGATTGGTTTATATTGCGATGTGTGGTTTGGGGCTCACCACAAACATAATTATAGCAACTAGGTCGTGAGCACATTGTTGTATGTGATAGGAGATGTATTGTACAAGAAGGGCTCTTTGCAACCAACATTGCGCACCCAAGCAGACATTTGCACACGCGAGAATAAAAAAAATTTACATGTTTGCTCTAAAGGATTGGACTTATTTTAGGAGGTGGAACTCTCTTTTCATGTAGTGGGCCATACGCACGAAGATATTGATCAACGCTTTAGTTGTATATCAAGTATGTTGAAGAGGTCGGACGTGGACTTGTTGAAGGAGATGCTTAGTCTTATAGAACAAGGAACCTCCCCTACTGAGGCATTTGTTAGCGCCCGGCTGCTAGAGAATGTGTGGAATTGGAAATTGTTCATAACTCTTCACTTATAGATAGATGCGGATTTATCAGGGGGCATAACATTTCCGCACCACATGCTATTTTATATGGACAATCAAGAGGGGACCTGTAAGGTTCAAGTACAACACAAGCATTTTTGCAAGGATCCATGGGGACCGAAGGTAGGGACGAAGACTTTGAGGTTGCTGCCAAGTAGAGAGGAGCAACCAGCGTTTGCGCAAGTGTTTGCAGCAGACAAACGGGAGCAAAAGGCATTGAATGACTTCATCGCATATAAACAAAGGTGCATTCAAAGATTACAGCATGAAGATTGGAACTGTGATGCTAAAGTAGAGGCCAATAAGTTGAAATTATATCTAGCCGAATATCTACACAAAGATCGCTGCAATGAGCATTGTCCTTCACCATTTTTGCCTTCAGAGGCCTCCAACACCTCAGCTTCAAAATGTGCATCTTTGGATGTAATGGACAGTCCAAGTAAAGAAAATCGTGAGATAATTGCCGTGGACCATATAGTGGCCATGCTTCCAAATACCGAGGCTGGTGGATACTTTGGTCTTTGTAGAAGAAGACCATCTAATCAAGCAGTGCGTAGAACACAACGAACAAAATGCAACCATGTTGAGGAACAAGCCGAAGGAGCAGTGCATAAAGGTAATCACGACCCGTTTCCTCCATTTAATCTACAATCTAATAACCGTTGTGGACAATTTGTAGCCTAAAGTGTTGATCGAGAAGAAGTAGAAGGCGGTGTACTATTCTATGTAGGGAAAGTGATTGAAGACGGTAAAAGCCGATGGAGATCAAAGATGAAGGTTTGTTGGTATTGGCCCATCATCCGTTTGGGTGTTGTGGATGGATATTGGTCTTCTGCACAACAGTATGCAAATTGCATGGATTCATTGTCGGAGCCATCTAGAGAGAGCCTTAGATGGGTAGAGAAAGAGACATGTATTTTTCATGGGTAGACGGACCCGAAAGAATCATGACTAGGGCTTGCCGATGGAGAAAGCGCAATGTATTGGGAATGCAGGTTGAAAGCAGGATTCGCATCCTTCTATCGGCTAAGGCTTACATACTAGAATATATTGCAATGCAAACCAAAGCTATCGACTACAATTGTTTGCAAGCAACCTTAAATTCTATGTAGTAGATAGCGAAGCATTATGAGTGTATTGTGTATGGTAATTGATATATAGTGTATGTGCAAGAGTAGTATAATGAAAGGGTTGTGTAAGACGTATCTTTAATTCTATAGTTAAAAGAGGTTTTTACTATTGATAAATTACATTAGTAAGTTCATGTATACATGCATTCGTATTTAATTTCTACCATTTTATGCATCATGTACTATGTAGAATATCTTTTAATCAATTGGCAATCTTTGCATAATGTATAGTTTTTGGTGATTACATTTTTTTGTGTAATACAATCATTATAATATTTCCTTGAAATATTGTGCAACAATATTAAATAGACATTTATCAGGTTTTAATAAAGTGCCACTAAAAATTTGTTGGAATTGCCATCAAATAGCTTTTAATATTGACAACTTTTATTGTACATAATATCGTTGCACAAACTCAATACTTTTTCTTTAAAAAACATTTTTTTTGCAATTTTGACACTTTAGTTTGCAAATGTTGCCGTTGTACCTAGTGCACTTATAAATGATGAGGGCAGAATTGCTTAATTGCGTGTTGGAGGTCAATAATGCACATCCTTGAAAAAAATCCAATAGTTATTAGTTTCATAAGTTGAAACATGCATGAAATCTACTTAATTCAGTATTGCACGAAGATGTGTCCACTTATACCAAAGCTTGGCATAAGTGGACACATCTTGGTGTTTACATTTGGTATAGTACCACTACTTATGTATTAGTGATTACAAGAATAGTTCCAAGTTTACCTTAGTTCATGGCCTTTAATGATGCCACTTTGAGAATAGAAATATTGCTTCTAAGATATACAAAAAGTTATATGATAAATGATAGATGAAAAGTCAAATTCTTATCTTATATAGGCTTTGCTTGGAAGAACACTAGTTTAGAGGTTATCAAACCTTGAAGCCCTATAGTGCCAAGGTGGATGTTTTTAAGACCTTGAACACTATTTCAAAATTGCAATTTAAACAATGCATTTTAAACTTCCTATATGGAGACTAGTATTGGTACCCGTCGTTCCGACCGGGGAAAGTTTTTTATTAGAGCTCCTCAGAATAAAATTTGTTTGACGTATTGTATTTTAGATTGCAATTTGCATCCCTCGGAACGTCGTGCGTTGATCCGCGAAACGTCGTCATTCCGTGCGGCAAGGATTGTACGACCGTTGAAGTACTCGCACGCATTTGCTTCGACGTAAGCAATTCCTCCATAGACGGCATTGATCAAGTCCTTCAAGGTGCGATTGCCGACAATCATCGCCCGTGGACACCTGATCATGTCATCTTTCACCTTCTCCAGCATGTCCTCCCCCAGCACCAGGAGCCACTCTGGAAATGTAAGGTTGTCCAAATCCACATGGCGTTCACCAACAATAGCGCGCATGTTCCGGCGAAGTCTTAGGTTTAGGGTTTTAGGGTTAGGTTTAGGATTTAGGATTTGGGATTTGGGGTTAGGATTAGGGTTTAGGGTTAAGGAGCGGCGGACAGACCAATTGACGCCTATTATATAGGTAGATATAAGAAGGCAATAACTTTGTAGAATACATTCTTTTCTCACTACAACTAAAATGACAAGGTTCTCACCAAAAATAACAAACTATGGACTAGTTCCAACCGTTTCTTCTTTTTATACTTCTTCATTTCTCCTTTGTGCTTGACTGTAGCTAAAATGACTTGTATTTTCAATTCCATTATAATTAATTATTCACTTGGCCCAATTTGAACCAAATGAATTTTGAATAAATCAATAAATCAAATCAATAAATTAATTCTATAAGTAAACCAATATAATAAATCTTCAAAATTATTCATAATATACTCAAGATGTGCCACCATAAAGACAATACAAAGTTTCCAAGTACCCATTGTCCATTGATGTAACAACATTTGATGATAAACGACACAATTCACATATGCCAAAGTTTAGTCTAGAATAAACCCTTTAACGCCTACAAGGCCCTGACACGGTCAATTTTGGTGCGTTTTCTCATATTACTCTTTCTACAAATTTGCCATAATCTCTCAAGTCTTCTAAATAACTTTAGAGATACTTGTTAGATTTTCAACAAATGTCTCTAATTTCCAATCCATGCATGCATTGGCAGACTACAATGATTTCCTTAAAGTGGGGTCATGATGAAATGTATCCACTATGTAGAAGATGTGCTGCCTAATCTATTGCGCTCATAGAATCTCAGATGCCCTTGTGATCCACTTAGGCATCCAAGGGTTAAATAAGTGATTGAGGTTGTAGAGTTTCAATCTTTTATAGATGAGGTTACAGCATGAGACAATACTTTGTTGTTGTGGAAATATTATAATGTTGTGGTGGCTTGGATTAAGCCCTAGAGGACGAGCAACTGGAAAGTGGCTTCTTGAATGAAATTTTAAGTATGATAATCAATGTAAATGATCGCTTTTCATCCATATTTCTTTTGGAGAGTTCATTAAATGTGTAAGTATTGGACGATGATGAAACTTGTCTCATTGAGGTAATCATGTTTTATACATGACATATACATTATGACATGGACATTATTTAGCTAAAGAAGAAAATGTTATGTGGCATGGACATGTTATGTCACATTATTTTATCTAAAGAAGAAAATGTTATGTGATATGGACATTATTTAGCTCTAAATCTGAATTTGAGTCATTGAAATGATATTTCTTGAATTTGAGTCATTTGAATGACATTTCTTGCATTTAAGTCATTGAAATGATATTTCTTGAATTTGAGTCATTGAAATGATATTTCTTGAATTTGAGTCCAACTATTGAAATAAAGCTTATGAAGTCTTATTTCCATTTCAATTTGAATTTTTGAAAAATACATAAAATTGAATAAGTTATTGCAATTTAAACTTTAGGCCTCTAATTGATATTCTAATTTTAGATAAAATAGAAGTACATAAGTTTTGGCACTACAATTAGCTTCTTTCACAACAACCTTGTTGATTTTTTGCCTACTATATATAGAAGATGCTACAGTGAGCATCTATCATAATAGAAAGGGGGGGTATATGAGTCTACACCAAATATTGTTGTTATAAAGAAAAGATTGGTTCTAACTCAAGCTGCCTATTACAACGAGATTGTTGCATGTTATAATGAGATTGTTGTTGTATCATATGCTTGTATAAAGAGACTCAAGTTGCCTGTTTAAACAAGATTGTTGCTATGTCAGATGCTTGTTTAAAGAGAAACTCAAGTTGCATGTTATAACAAGATTGTTGTTGTGTGAGGTGCTTGTATAAAGATAGACTCAAGCTGCCTATTATAACAAATACCATATTCATTATATTGGGAGACTGTGAGCCTCCCAATTTAATACGTATGTTGCTCTTGAGCTCTAAAATGTACCCACTATGCACATTCAGCTCGAGTCGAGCTGAATGTGTACTAGATCAAAATCATGGAAATCTCCCAATATAATGAATATGGTGTTAACAAGATTGATGTGTCACATGCTTGTATAAAGAGAGCTGGTTGTATAATGTACACATATAGTAGAGGGCTTGGGAACTTAAGCGAGATTGCACCTCCATTGACCTACACCGTTCATTGACTCAAGGAGGCTGACACATAGGCCAGAGCAAAACCATCAGTGATTATACCTTAAGAGAGGTTGTAAGTTAGCCGCATTAAAACTTCTCAAAGGTAAAACTTATGAGAGAGATGACTATAAATTTCTCAAGAAAAACTCTTGAATAATGTGGGCACATGCCATCAATAGATCTGGAAGCAGCCCAGGCTAAATTCACAAAATATCATAGAATGGTAATGTGGCATGTGTTTGGTATAGTACAATACCCTCCAATAAAGGTTGTTGTTTTTTTAATTTTCAAACCGTTTTTACAATTGTTTTTGACTAGAAAAACAACCATTACACACTTCAAGCTCAATGGATCTTTAACTCCACACACACCTTCTCTAATATATTGAGAAGCCATAGTAGAAGTATCAAGATTGTAGAAGTACTATTCTGTATATACTAGGGTTTTAAGTTGGAGGTATGCTATCATAAAGTCAACCCTCCTTTTGCAGTAAGGACACCTTGGATTCGATCAGGAAGCATGACTACCAAGCTCTACAACCATTCTGGGTCAAGGCCTTCCCAAATCGTTTGCAACTGTGCCTACATCTTGTTGTCATTACGAGCTCTAGGCTACTTTTGTTGGTCTATTTTCATCTTCGTCCAAGCATCTCAATAGGGTTCAAATCCGGGCTGTTTGTTGGCCATTCAAGCTTTTCAATTAGATGCAACTCCCTCCAGAGCTCAATTGGTGCCTTTGATTCGTGGACTTGGGCACCATCTTCCATCAAGATAGGATTTTTAATGGTTGGTGAAAAGTCGATCAACTCACCATCATACACCTGGTCCACGAACTCAAGTGTTGTACGGCGTCCTTTTGCCATGCGGACAAGTTTGCTCTTCTTGCAACCTACAAAAGCTCCCCAGACCATCACCAAAGAGCGGTCAAACTTAAAAGTTGGCGAACACAATCCATGTTGTACTTCTTGTAGGCTATTCTCAAAACCAATACACGCCTAAAATTCTTCCCAATCTCATTAGTTTACTCATCACTCTAATTGACACAATTCCAATGAGCAGTCCAATTCTTGTGTTGCAAACAAAACTCCAACCTCTTTGCCTTGTATACATCGCTAAAGTAAGGCTTCTTTGGTGCCACTCGTGCAAAAAATCCAGTAGATTGAAGAGCCTTCTTGACAGTGTTAGGGCAAACCTTCTCTGGCATACTATTTGTGATCTTGGCCAAGATAGCACGTCTATTGCCTTTAACCTTGTGCACTAAAGTCCTAACATCCCTCTCACTCACTTTTGGAGGTCTACCAGGGTCTTCTTTGGATGAATTGATTCTCCCTCTTGGGCCTGCTTTAATATCCTCTGGATCTGTAGTGCCGAAACTCCCATTTCAGCAGCAATTTTAGGCGTTTTTGAACCTGCGACCTTCATTCCAATGATATAGGCCTTTTCTTCAACGCTCTAAGAAACTCTCTGTGACGTTTGAGGTTCCATAGTTTTGTTTTAAGCATTAGAGAGCAAGAAGTTGGAGGGTGGAGAGTTGAGAAGTGAGTGGAAATGAAGAAAAAGGCAACAACCTTTTTTGGAGGGTATTGTATAGTCCCCTTCAATAAACTTACGTATAGAGACAAAATTGCCAAAACTGTGAGAAAATAACAAATTCAAAATGCCACCACAACCTCAAGAAAGCTCTAAATCCAAAACCATAATGTACTTTGGAAAGGTTATAGAGTCTACTTTCATCTCAACAAAAATTCTTGAAAAATTATAAAATCACACAACAATAGATATTTTATAATTTTATTAACAAACTAGCTACCACATAGTGTGCCCGCCTCAAGCATTCATAATAGCCATCATATGGAAAAGCATGCTAAAAATAAGAGTGTCTATAATCTCTTGACTCACGGTTTTTCCATGCCCACTAAATGGTTTTGACTAATTCTTCTTTATTCTTTGGTAGGACTTCTTTTTGTACGCAGTCTTACTATCTTCCAAAAAATTTCAATGGGGTTCAAATGTGGCAAATTTGCAAGCCAATTGAGCTTTCTCATTTGATGCACTCCTCTTCAAAGCCTTGGTTGGCTACTTCGATGCACATGAGCACCATCTTCCATGAATATAAGGTTGCTACGGTTCTTGTAATGAAATGAAACCCACAGTCTCAACCGACTCTTATAAACTAGTTCCACAACATCATTGTTTGTTTGTCTATTAGGAGACATGATAACTAGTGGACATATATCAAATCCTGTAAAGGCACCCCATACCATCACCAATGTGCAGCCGGACTAGAATGTTGGTGCTAAACAGTCCCAAGAATAGCGTTCATAAGATCAACCCCAAACCTTCACTTGTCGCGACCTCCTTCTAGTTTCAAATGTCAATTCGTCTGTCCATATGACATTCTTCCATTCTGAGCCAGTCCAATGCACATGCGCTTTGGCAAATTCTAACCTTGTACCCTTGTGTCTCATATTCAGAAATGGCTTCTTCACTGCTACAACCAAGATTTCAAATAGCCTTCCTTAATGTGTTGGGGTTGACTTTGACAGTCATTTGTTCAATGATTCTAGCAAGCGACTAGTTCCGATTCTTCATAAGTAGTTTGTCAAGCTCCCTCATATCACGTTAACTAAGTTTTTGAATTCGGCCTATTGGTTTTAGAGATTCTACGGACCCGCGAAGCTTGAAGTTTTTAATGACAATATAGATAGTCGTCAATGGCATGTCCAAATTCCTTGCAATACTCACACCTGACATCTTGGCTTTGTGCATACCAACTATAACTGATTTCTCCTCCGTTGTCAACTCTCTAGTCTTCATAATTGCACAACTTAAATCGGATATCTAGCTTGCATTCACTAAAATTACTCAATATATATATACATATAGCAAGAAATTTACTTCACAACATCACAATATCCTTGAATCAAATGCCTTCTAAAAAATGTAAGTGCTATTGAACAATTTCAATGCTACAAAAGATAGTTGCCACAAACAAGCTATCAAACAAGCTTGCAAGTCAAAATAAACACCATGGTCACCACCAAATATTTGAAGATGAACACCAAAACTTGTCATTGAATGTTTATAACAGTGACACTCAAGTTGAATAAACCACGTACCTTATACCCTCCTCCAGTTTTGCATCTTCATTCATGTATACAAAAGAATGTCACATCCCAATCCACGATCCACCTTAAAAATTTGCAGTCTTCTCACCAAAATCACCTCACACCTCCACTACATTAATGAGCACAATATCTCTTCAAAATAATCACTTCAATTTGCCAAGAAGGTGGCAGAATCAACAATCCATGTATGTACTTGAAAAACAAAGCGCCAACAACATTTATATCAATGCCCAATTCTAAAAGAAAGAAGATGTCTTGCAATAGAAGTTTGTTTCAACGTGCACGCACTAAATTCTTCAAAGCTTTTCAATAGTGATGTGTAAAATCTTCAAAAAATCTAAACCTTTCGCATGTTTGTTGTGAAATCAGATTTGGTAAGTGACTAGACAAAGAGCTACATGGCGCAATGCCAATTTTGGGTGTAATGCACACTATGTTCAATGTGAAAGGATTCTCTCAAAGTTGCCCATGCTTGAACTATGGGTGTCAGGTTCCAGAGAAAGTACGTAACTTTATTGAAGGGGACTACACAATTTACACAATAACCACCAGACAGAGCCACTGACTTTGAAGAATTAACTCAATAAGATTCCCGGGGTTTGAATCCATGACCACTTTTTGTGGCCTACAGAAAATGGGAAAGCTATGGACTTCTCTCGCTACACTATAACCTCATCTATCTAACCTTCCACCGACTATTTCTCTTTCCAATAAACAATCGCTCCTACCGAGCCTAGTACAACAGGATTATTCGCCACCATCATACTCCAAACAATCTCGTATCACAAGGGAACTTTCTCACGTGATAACAACTAACCTAATTACCGCAATACAACGCCCCCCAGACAAAATTCTATTCTCCAAACACCACCGAATGGCTACTATTGGTGACCCACGCCAACGCCGCCTGCAGCAGCAGCAGCCGCAGCCGCCGCCTTCTCCATCTGCTCCTTCTCCATCTCCTTGCGCCGAACCTCCGCGTGCTGGGCCAACCCATGTGCCCACGCCTGGTGCTGGAAGTCCAGCGAACTCGTCAACCCCTGGAATCTCGGGGGGTCGGCCTGCGAGATGGCTGTCCACAGGGACAGTGCACAACAACGGGTCAGAACGGCCTTCGCAACGACTCCGTCCATTCCAACATGACCAAGGAAACCATCAACACCATCACCTCCATGCTGCCAGGCGCTACGTTCTACACTAGGCGAATAAGGACGACCCACCTTTCATGGCGTCAGAGAAGAAAACGAACGGGTCGATATCATCAATCGGAGCCTGGAACTCCTCGTCTTCAGCGTAGTCCTCAAAGTCAGAGTCCGAATCCTCGGCATGTGAAAACGCCTTGGCCTGCCACACCACCACACCGCATAAAATTCAGGCTCGGTATAAGTTCTCAAAGACCCTGTACAATCTTTCAACATCTGCCATATCCACTACGCAGCACAACGTGGGCATCCCACCACTCACCTGAGCAGCCAGCTTTTGCAGCTTCTGAGTACCCTCCTCATCATCTCCCTCATCCTCATCGTCGTCGATCTCCTTGTCCCACCCTCCATCGTCATTTTGCCACGACTCATCCTCCTCCTCGTCTTCTTCCAGTTCCTCCACCTTCGCTGCCTCTGCAAGACTCAGTATCAACCCGTACAAGTTAGCGCTCAATTGTTCAGCCGTCACCATAGCAACTCCTTCCAACCAACAGTGAGAGATGTTCTCAACGATGCCACCACAGGACCATCTTGGCATTACGCTCTCTACTATCAAGATCCCCATCACAGAATACCACCACAAAACAACCACCCAAAGTGCCCACCTTCACGCTGCTCCTTGTACGCAACCAGAAGCTTCAACAGAGCCTTGAACACCTGATCCAACCCAGTTTGCAGTTCAGGCGGCATAGCTGCACTCGGGACTGCCAGCAGTGATCCCAGCCCGAGGATGCACACCTTCTTGTCGTGCTCCCTGATAAAACCACCAAACTCCATTTCATGTTAGCGACCGCCGTGTTCCAACAAAGCGTATCACATGCAGACCTTTGCATCATAAAACAAGGACCGCAGTCAATGCTCCACAAAGAAACAACTAGTTCACACTCCACGTCAACGTCTGCGCTGTGGATATCACGGTACCTGACAAAGTGCAAGGCTTTGCCCGATTTCTTCACCGCATACAACATTTGCAACCATGTTTGGAAGATTTCACTTGTCACTCCCAAATGTTGTAAGATGGTCAGGCACATGGGTGCATTGTAGTATAGCCCATTTGCAACCTGACACCAGTAAATACGAATCAACAAATGTAGGTCCAACGAAATGATATTCTACGATCCTGACGTACATGACAATCCAGGATCTTGAAACGATAGCGTACCACATTCACGAGCAAGTCCTTCAACGTATTCCTTTTTGTCTTGCGAAGCCTCTCTAGGCTGATACGCAAATAAGGTTCCAGCCACTGATCCACCCTTCCTCGGCAGTTCTGCAACACTGCCTCTATCAGCTTTGGAGCTGATTCGATGTCCTGGTCTTCAAGATTATCATCTGCCAACAACTGCCAGGAAGACACTCATGAGCGCCAACAACAACCCCTCAATAACTTCACACAGATAATCCTTTGAAGGGAAGAACCAAAACTACACAAAATAGACCAGGGGGTCTTGGGCCAGGATCTCACGTGAGAAATCACGTTGAAGAGGCTTGTTTGGTAGTCCGGCTGCGTACACGTCAGGAAGTGCTCTGTACTTCTTGAAACATAATTATCCAACGGTACCAGAATATCTGTGGAAAAAGCACCGGGTATACACGTGGGTTAGTCGACAATCCGTGACGAAGACTTCAGTTGTGCCACCACTCACTACTCGCCCTCCATTAGTTGAGGCACGTCTGGAAGGAAACCAAAATGCACCAGGGCAAACATTCCGTTGACAACCATCCGAAGCGGAAACACTCACTCTCAAAGTAATCGATAGCCCAACCCTGCACCGCGTCAACGATGAGTGGCCACAAGCTCCACATGCTTGGTGAGATCACAGGAGAAAAATAAGTCATGTATGACACTATCTCCAGCACTTCCTCAAACACATCTGCAAGTTCCACAGCGGAAGTGCCTGTCAGTTCCATGACGTTTATCACGACGTCAAACAGCATTACCTAAGTCCGCCTCGATATATCAGCATGTGATTGAACAAAGTCTCACCTTGACCATCGGTTGTCAGCATCTGTTGCATGATGGGGAGTAGCGTCGGCTCTACTTGAGGGAAGAGATCAGGCAATCGGCTCACGGATTCTAAAATAGTGCCTATAGCTCTCAAGCAGCCCACTGCAGCCAGAGCTCCAGAATCGGCCTCATCCTCGTCGGCCTCTGAGGACGCCAGGCACTTCCAAAACGTAGCAGCCTGAAAATTTCGAGCAGCATCCAATAATAAGAACGGGACTTACAAGTTCAAGTACGTACAACAGAAGCGCCTGAAACTCTGCTATCCACCAGGTAGTTGAGGCACCAGCATATCCTTCAACTCACAACTAGATTTGACGTACCGAAGGCACGACAACAACCTCTCAGCAAAGGATATGAAGACAATATAGCCTTCAAGTCTCTATTTCTCCACACAAACACTGCTTACCAGATTCTGGCAAAGACCAAGAGCATACGGTGCCATTTCCTCCCCAAACTTATCCACGATAGTCTCTAGAGTGAATACGAGGTCCTCATTTTCAACCTCGTTCATCAGCTTGAAGAACTCTGCACACAAAAATGTGCCACAGCAGACCCAAACTCAAGACCAAAGACACATATCCAGATCTAACATGCAGGACCAGCTCATCATGAATACTTATCATGACCAGGAACTCTGAACACGCCACACTCTCTCATGAAAAACAGTCGTGAAGACATTCCCTAAATCATCATGAATTTTGTCTAAAAAGCTCACCATCAAGAAGTTGAGGTAAAATTGGTCGGATTTCATTGAGATCTGCAAACATCCAAGCAAAAGTAGAAAAACCATGTCAACGAGGTCACCAAGACCAGCGACCCACATGCACACTGTTCCTCGGCCTCTCCAAAACAGCAGGCCCCCTCGTGCCAAAACCTCAAAAAAGACTACATGGGACGTCCAAAGCACCCAAGATGACTAGCGAATAGACAAGAACACACACCATGACACGCATCGACAAAGGACCGCAGAGCAACCACAGAATCCACGCGAATCGGGAGCTCAGGATCGGAAAGAGCAGCCACCACGCGATGCAAAGCAGCTGTGAAGTGCCGTTGGTCGTTAAAGACGATGTCCGCGTACTGCCCGGCCACCCAAGCTGCCTGAAACACTCCAAAAATTATAAGCAACAGGTCCAATCCAGATGCCGCAGATAATTAATATCACGCGTACATATCACTAAGCCTACTGCTTCATGTACCTTTGCTCTGAGATGACCCGCAGGGCTGCTGAACTCTGGGTACACATGGGTAACCAACATATGCTCCAGTTGCGATTTGTAAGGCTCCGCATGCTTCAGCTTGTCGTTCAAGGAACCCACAGCTAGCAACGCTCCATCCTTTTGCCGGTATGGCTTCTGATTCGCCGGGGCTTCCTCATATCTGTGCATACACACAAAAGGCCATCGATAAGATTACTGCCAGATCGTACCACTCTGCCAAAATCGTCCCCAGTAAACAGAAACTTTTACAAAAGAAAAGATACCTTCGGAAAACCTCGACAACGAACGCCAGAAACTTCTGCAGATTCTCTTTCCCTCGCTTCCTGATCAATTCCGATATGAAGTTGATGGCTGCTGTCCGGGGACTGTACATGTCCTCAATTATATCTGCACCAGTAAATGTCAGCAAGTATCCACGAGACAACAAAGGTGTAACAAACATTGTCAAAAAGAATAGCACTACTGACAACCAAGCAGTTTCAGCTCACCGTAACCCTTCCGCACATATTCATGTGGGTCTTCTCGCCACAGTTGGTCGTCGGCATCGTTGAAACACATCAAAGGGAATATGATCTCGAACAGGACGAGGTCCATTTGAGGCTTCAACAGCTGATAGGTCACAGACTTCGACAGACTACACAGCCCAACACAATATACGAAATCAGTATCCGCCAATAAAGACTAATCCAGAAAATAATCGCAACCAACTGACATGTAGCAGAGGAGCTTCAGTGGCAAACACAAATATGGGCAGCTCAAGCAACATTACATAGGTTCTCTAGGATAGCACTTATGCACGTAGTCTTCTTTAGCGGATTGGGTGCTTTTCTCCGTACCTGATACTCAGATATTGCAGAGCTAAATTGGTCACTCTGTCCGGCAGATAACCATTCTCCCGCACAACACTCAGAAGCTTCATGTACAGCTCCAAAAACCTTCCAGCAAAGTTCTTCTGGAACATCTGAGCAAAAGCCTTGTTCTCCGGCTTCGACATCTTCGGATCCCCAAACCTAAAAAGCCTCCACCACAGCAAACTCAGATCAACAGAAGTAGCAGCCAGTGCTGAGTGGCTTTCCAAGCTGCATCCTCTTCTAAGGATTCTCACCTATTGTAAAGTCTATTCATGATGTGCAATGTCCACTTCTTCACCTTCCACCAAGCCCACACTTTGCGCAGCTCAGGATCGCTTGGCTGGCCCTCCATCGGCACAGGCCTCTCCAGCAGATTGTGGAAGCTGGACATCCATACAGTAAATGTGTCGACATCGTGCAAGAGCTTCGGGATCTCCAGCTATGCACACAAACAACAATCCGCGTGAACAAACTCTTCCGCCCTGATCAATTCCCAAAGGCACCAAGCTGAGGCAAAATTAAAGCAGAAACCTCACTTGATGAATCCCCTCATCGCAGGAATCAGACCAAGCAAATCCTTCTACCACTTACATAAGCTGACGACCAGAAGATCTTCAATATTAACTTGATCAGGTCGGCAACTTCAATCGGGGGATTTGGGAGCGCTAAAATCTGATTCAATATCTCCAACAAAACTGGGAATGTCGTGTTAATGATGGAATAAACTGGCATTCGCTCTTCTTCGTCCTTAAACCTGCATTCCACCACGCGAAGACAATAAGCACTCTTAGAGGTAAATGTCCACCTCCGTCTCCATTTATCAAATATCAAAATCTGATGCACAATCAACTCGGAACCAATCCCTTAACACACTGGAGCTACTCCTAAAACTGGACACTCGGACGCGATCAAGGAGTGACCACTGTCGACCACTGTAGAGTTAGGACGAGGCAAGTGCACACGCATCTCATCACGCAAAAGCATTCATCGTATGAGCAACATACTCATATTTGCGAGTCAAGATGCGCAGCGCGTAAAGAGCACCAAAGACCCGCTGCTGGTCTTGCGACTTCAGATTGTTGAAAATGGCCGGCAATAAAGCTGGCCACTGCTCAGGATAGTCCGCATGGATCACCGTCTTCAAACATTCTCCCAGTTGCACCCTGCTCAACATCATCGCCAAACACACATCACGAATCGCCCAAACTAATCAATCCTGCTCTTCATCGGCTTCAGGATGCAACTCGCTTTACCTGATGATGGACGGAGCCTGCACAATTGCCTCCATAAGATTCTCCCTCACGGTTGCCTTGTCCGTGTTGGAGATTTTCGGAACCGCAACTGCAAGCGACAAAACGACATCTATCAGAACCACCACAGCGACAATGCAGGTGACGCTGGAAGAGGTAATCCCGCTCACCAGGCTCCCGAGGCAACCAGTCCCTGGCAGTCACATTCTTGAAATATATACTGGCGACTTGCCGGATCGACAGATCCACGTCCGTCGCAACGATGATTTGCAGCAGGCCCACCAAGTGCCCCTGAACATGCTGATACTGCACAAGATGCAACACAAGACATGAATCACTAATCCAGTCACAGTATCTTGCAATCTTTCTACCAAAACCGATCAATGCCCAGAGACATTAAATCAGGCCTCCTCTCCAAGACACAAACAGCGTTACATTGTTAGAATGGAGTCAGATTCACGTACCTGATTGAGACGCTCCTCGCCAGCTTTCCGCTCCTCGGGATTAGTGCTGAGAGCGGACTGCAGCACCGTCGCCAACGTCGCCAAATCCATGGCGCCGAAAGCAATCTCTCACCACCTCCCTGAAATCCAAAACCAACCCAACACAATCATAAAACCTCCAGGCAGCCAAACCATTATCAAAATCCCAAGATCCGCACACCGACCTAAACCTAGACCTCAACAACTACGCCAAATCACATGAAATGAAGAACCAGAGGAAATTACGACACACCTCAGCCGCAGCAGGCTGGCGATGGCGTATGAGGAAAGGAAGACTGCGAGCTCGCGCCCCGGCCTTCTTATTGCGCCTCTGCCCTAATTTCTCCTGTTTCGTCTCCGAATCCTGTCGTGCACGCTCTGACACAACTACCATACTCATCAGAAAAATCCATGTTTTCTTTTAATCTCACAATGCTGATGGATTGACGCATATGTTGATCTTCTAGGCAGCATATCCGTCCGGGTTTTTCAAAGGGTTTTAGCTGCAGAACCCTCACAGCTGAGGAAGAGTTTTACTCTCACAATCTGTGCATATGCCCTGCACATGCCCAGTTTCGGCGCACCGGGTATCGTGGGAACCCCGGGTATCAGGTCTGGGAGCCGTGCGTCATATTAGGGTTTGAAACATCCAGGAATGGCTGCGGCTCAGGCAGAGATGGAGTCCGAGGCGCCTGCTGAGCCTCCGTTGCAGTCAGAAGCGGACGCCGGAGTAGTACAGATTGGACTGCAATCTTTTTTCACTGAAGTTACTTGCGAAGTAAGGCAAAGCTTTTCTATTAGAGATATGCAACCGTAATGACATAGCATCTTTCATGATGAGAGCCTGGGTGTAAGCACTTGACTACACTAAAAATCACATTTAGTGTCGTCTACACTAAATACGAACTCTTACACTAAAAGGAAGAATTACAATTAGTGTAACAACACAACATTACACTAAATGTGAAACATTACACTATATGTGAATTGCAGTAAAAATGGGTGGTTTTTTTTTTTACTTGTGCACAATTAGTGTATGAAAAATCTTGCCGCAGTGAATAAAATCAGCACTATTCAAAGGAGCATAAGTCACTCAAAAAGGATCGGAATTACAGTCATGAGATGTTTTTTGACATCTACATTTTCTGTAGATTTCAAAAAACATATCATATGTTTAATTTGAAGAATATATGAGTAAGTTATGGGCATTTCCAGATTTTGGTGATGTAAATTCAACAAGAATAGTCAACATAGAGAAAACAAGGTATTATTCACAACTAGTAGGCGGTTGGTGGAGGCATCAATAATGATGTTGGCCGCTAACACTAGTTGTGAACAAGTTCGCAAATAGTGTAGTAGGGTAATTACACTATTTGTGTGACTACACTAAATGCAATGTTTAGTGTACTCTTCAACTCTTTCACTACAGTACTGATCAATCACTTTTCTGCTTTACCACAGGTATTCAGATTAGTTCATTATCAGAAAAGAACCTAAATAACTCTAAACTAGTTGAGAGAACTCATTACATCCAAAAACTGATATAATTACCAAGAGATGCCGACTATGGCACCGACATTGTGAATAAAAGTAAATAATCTATTTAGAGTGAGAGAAAGCGTTGAACATGGACCAAGGTTCATTGAATTTAAGGTCAGATGATAGTCTTCATCCCACTTGTTACTTGTTGAGAACTACAGTTGGATTGTGTGGCGGAGCATAACTCTGCAATGACATGAAGTTCACGTGAGTCTGCAAGTCTTTAGGAAATGGCGGTCATGCAAATCTCAACAGTTTCGTTTGGGATGAGTCTAGTGCATGGTTTTCACCCTGACATTAAAAAACATTGTTCCTGCTCAAGTCAAAGTGAACAGCTAATTCGTCTGGTTGGCATTGTGTCACCAAAATTCTGAAGAATGCCACCGGCTGTTCACTTTGAGTCTGGACTCCGAGTTGGAAGTTGAATAGTGATGATCTAACAACTTTCATAGCTTGGGTGTGGAAGTGTCGTGATGAGTAGTGGGAAACATCGCTGCAGACAGGATTCCTACAAGAAAATCAAAACAACAAATTCTTTTATTTTTCCACATAACAGGCATTCAAAGAGAACTGAGGATACATAGAATGTCCCTAGTTTTTAATTAATTTTCAGCTATTATTTTCTACCTTCAATACCTCAATGTCTTTCATGTCATCACAACTGATCCTGTTGACAATCACAATTGGGTAACGTCTGGCAAATAATCATGCAGACGCAATTTAATTGTAGGTGTATGCATCCTGATAAGCTAATTATGGGCCTGTATATAATCTGCACATCACCATCTCCAAACTCACAACTGTGCCTGCTTTTCTGTTGCAATTATTCTTGTCCTCCCATTCAGCTAGTTTCAGGCCAGAATCTCTGCTGTGAACATGGGCATCTGTTTCTGCAACAGATGTTGCAGCAGATGACCTTCAAGCCATTTGATGGAGGTCCAATTCGCATCCGGATCCAACGCTAGATGACCATTTCTGTTTTGACGACAAGTGCCCCAGCTGCAACACGAGACCTGCAGATTTCGCATTTTACTCGACGTCATATTTTCGTAAAGGTGCATCAACTGGTCACAAGTCTCATGCGATTCTGGCACCAATCAGCTCGCGCCCGGATGAAAACCATGTCTGCAAGACATTCCGTGTGATCACTGCGGGAAGATGTTTGAGTAGTCTAACTTCAAGAATCATCGTTACATCAAAGATTCATGCGTCGGTCTCTTCGACTTACTCCGGCGTCCCCTTCTGACTGCAACGGAGGCTCAGCGTGCGCCTCGGACTCCATCTCTGCCTGAGCCACAGCCATTCCTGGACCGCAATTGAAGCTGTTTCAAATCTTAATCTGACGGACCTGATACCACGGGTTCCATGATACCGATGATGATATCCGACAGCCCGCCTGGATTGGGTCTGCGGGGCTCAAGTTCTGCGGCGCCCAGGCGGAGTCGGGGATGGGACCTGCAATGCGTGCGACGGATTCCATTTTCTTGTCATGAGCTCTTAGGGCCGAGGAGGGGTTCATGGTTTGGCATCGATCGAGTCGGTTTTTTTTGCATCTTGTGCATCAGCTATGGCGATCACTGTTTCTCTTGCTGGTTTCGTCTCTGTTGCGTCCCTCCGCTGCTACGATCATGTTGCCACTAGAAGACGTTCTGGAGGTGTTCGTTTCTGCTCTGCACAGCCCAGGTGCACAAAGGGTTACAAATTTGTTGCCTTGGTTCTGGATTTTACAAGAGTTATGGATCTTATCGATCGTTATGGTTATGGATTTTATCAGTTCTGTTCATGGTTCTGTCTTTGTGGTAGTTTACACTTCAGGTTAGTTTGGGAAGGATTGCAATGTTGATTTGGAGTAGTTAGCTGAATTTTATGACAAGGGTGTAGAGTCTTGGAAGGATATTTTTTACGTGACAGAGTTAATGAGAATTTTTTCACGAATTGTGAAAAAAACAAGCCTGACTATGAAATCGGGAGTTAGGGTTTTCGTTTTTCTGAAGAGATTATCTGGTGTTTGGTGTCTGTGGTGTGTCTTTCGGGAGGTTTGCTTTAGTTTTGATATTGGGTACAATTGGTCTTGTTCTGATTATATGTTGTTTGCGTCTAGTGGCGGATCTTCGACGAGCGATGGAAGAGCTGCGGTGACGACGCCGTTCCATCTTGCGATCCCTGTGCATGATGTGCATGCAGCTCGGAAGTTCTTCGGGGGGTATTGTTCTCGTCCAATCTCGCATGCAAACGTATTTCATCACCGAGTTGCTGTGTTTATCGCAATGCTTATTGATAAACCTTTTCTTGGTGCAGAGTTTTGGGGTGCCCGGAGGGCCGATCGGCCAAAACATGGGTTGATTTCAATCTGTTTGGTCACCAGGTACTACCAGGTTTAGGGTTTACACACCACTAACTCTTGTCAATTTTGCAACTCCTCCGTGTCTTTTTAATGAGGTTTTTGCACTTCTCTTAATGCCTTTTGTACATGTAGGCAGCTTATATGGCAGACATTTCTGTGTTGCCAGAAGAGTAGATTGTTTGAAGCAAATCATGATGAAGAAAACTTCTTGGTGTTAGTTTCTGGAATGGGCTTAACTTGGAGGCGAGTCTTGCAGGTGGTGTGTCATGAAGTGCGCAATTATAATGCCTCCTCTAGTGCAAATGCCGTTGGTATTCTTTGACTCTTTTTTCTTGCAGTTATCATTCATGAGCAGTTTGTAGTTGCATTTCAGTTTGTGGATTCGCTACATCTATCTCTAAAACAACACATTATGTAAGAGAACTAACCTGCTACTTTGTTGGCAGATGGAGATCCAGTGCCTGTTCCACATTTTGGACTTGCAATGAGTGTGCCAGAGTTTCATGCCATGGAAGAGCGGGTAAGAGCTGCTGGTGTCAAGTTTATCATAGAGCCTCATCTTCGGTTTGAGGGGCAGCCTGGTGAGCAGGTAAAGCATACGTTTTGCAGATTAGGATGAAGGATTCTAATTATTTTACAATAGAGAAGTTGCACTTCAAAGAACTACTTACCTCTACCTTGGTGACTGGTTGTTTGTCATTTCAAACACTAGCTCGTTTTCATATTGAATTGGTCATGAACTTCAAATTAAAGTTATGATTCTGTGGCTGTGCTCATGTGCAGTGGACCATGTTCTTCAAAGACAGCAGCGGCAATGCGCTGGAATTCAAGGCCATGACCACTCCAAGCAACCTCTTTGCCAAGTACGTTGTGGAGTGATCAATCAATTGTTCAAATGGTACTTTATCCAGGAATTACAGTGAATCTAAATGGTGCATTTTTATTGGGTAGCTGTGTAGGAGCTGTATATCTCAGTCCCTCAGTATTCCGACACGTCAATGTAGATATTGTTCATACATCTTTTCTCTTTGGAGCCTGCTACAAGTCTTCTTATGATTGCCGCGTATCAGGTTTATTCTTTTCTGATTGATGTGTACCACACGATCTTGGGCAATAAATTTTTGTGAGTCTCTGTGTCAATTATCAGAATGAAAGTCCTGCGTAAATTGGAATTGGACTTGTATATACTTCTGCCATAATACTAGCTTGTGTCAGAAAAATAGTCACCATGTCTAATATCATTTTGGGGTTAGCTCGGAGGTGGAACGAATAACTATATTACTAGATTTCAAATGTGGTATACATCTACTAAGTTCGCACTCAAATGGTTGGATCCTCATTGGACTTGACCATGCTCTTGTCATTGTTTCTTTGAGGAGTGGGGCTTCTTAACCCTTCAAGGACAAGAGGCCCATAGTTGGTCACTTTTGGAGTCATTTTGGAATTTGGTAAAACCCATACTTCATCTTTGTTTGATCCATGCACTTCCAATAGTGAGAATGTGCATCGGAGTCTGAGGGACGAACTATAGTGATATTTGTAGTGACCAGTCGTGATGAAATGTACCCACTATGTATTCTACCAAGGCTTGGTCACCCCGTCATCCTCAAAGGGTTTAATGCAAGTTGTCGTCTTGAGTTATGGTTATTTGCAATGCCTTTGTTCTGCCTCCAATTACATCAGAACATCAGTGGAATGTAGCACCATGTGTATTTGGGATTGTCAAATCAGCAAATGCCCCTTGATTTTGGAATTCTAGTACTGATCAATGACTTGGATGTATTCATCATCACTTCCAGATAATACAAAATGACAAAATGTCCTCAGGTGGGCTTTTGCAGATTTCGGACAGGTACTCATGGTTTCTAGAGTTTCAAAAAAAATTATGTCTTTAGTGAAAAATAGCTTATTTACCCAAGTGAAACATTTCCTCACATTGGCACACATTGTTGGGTACGGTACCAAAAACAAATCTTCTTTTCCACATGATACTTAGAGATTCTCATATTTTTTACTTTTATTTTATCCACAGCAATATGTGGTGTCAACCTTCTTATTGACCATTTGGATTATCATTCTACAACATATTAAGTTCACGCAAAAATAAAACATGAATTAGCAATTTTTGATCCTCCACTCCTTGCGCAATTGTTTTGAATATGCTACACTCCTTTTGTGCCTCTAAAACTTGGTGTACAAGGAACTAATATTATGCTTAATATGATGGTGATGAATTTAGACCTCAAATAGTGCAAAATTTTGACCTTCTTTACCTCTAAATTTACAATCCTTAAAATTGTTGTACAACGAACTAATGTCATACTTGACATGATGGTAGTGAAATGTGTAGTGCAAAGATTTGACACCAAGTGAAGCCAAAATTTGTTGATCCTTACAACGAAGGGAAGAAAATCAACCATTTTTCCTACTTCAAACAATATAATCTTTCAATCCATGGGATGAAAGTTTATGAAATTATGTGAGGATGTTATTTAATGAGTTTTAATTAAGATTCTATGATAAAAAATAGGAAAAAACAATTTCCTTCTTTACTTCTTAGACTAGTGTCACGGGACATGGCATCGAGGGCCTCTCCGTATCATAGTTTTAGCATAGGTCAGTTTGTTACTAATCTACGGGTGTTTAGGGACAAACGGCGGTGCACCGCATTCTTCCATGGATGATTTTCATCCCCTAAGCGTTGTGTCTGTGTGCGTATAGCGCCGCACACGTCCTTGATTTGACGTCTTTATCAAGTCAAGCTTTGTAGGTAAGTTAGAGAGTGTTTAGTGATTACATTTGCTTGTAAGTGATTGTTTATCATTAGTAAAGGCTCTACATTCTCTTATACTACATAAACTCGTAAATTCTTAATTTGTGTAACGTGAGATGTTTGACTACGTGAGTGATTTCATACTTGTTCACTTGGCAAAGACTTCTTCACATATCCCTCTTTAGCTATGGAATTAAAGCTTAGAAAGATAGAATATTTTTTGTGGATACCTAGATTGATATTATAGTGCGCGTTCAGACGACTCCAACGTGCATGATTTGGACAATTTTTGAAGAAGTTGTCGGCGGTGAAAATTTGGAGTGAAGAAGGAAAGTTGTTGGACCTGCTACCGACAGTTTCATCCATTTTGTCATTTTTCATCCACGGTCTCATCTTTTATCTGGTGTGGATGAAATTGTAATATTAGGCAGATTCATTTAACTGTGAGATAAAATCTTCCAAAATCATTACTATTATTGGATTTTCGATTTTCGATTTCAGTTTTCTAGGGAGGTTTCTACCTAGGGCAGATGAGAAACATTTTTGTGGGTGTTAACCCCTAACTAACCATGGTGTTTTTGGAGCCAAAACTGCCAAAAACATACCCCTACTGATAGAAACCTACTGTTTTCTAAATTTAGACATGATATTGAATATGTAACCGTAGGATCTTGTAACTACCTTACCCAAAAAGGTGTATTTAAAATTTGAGCACAATCCACCGTACGAATTGCAAGATTATAACGTTTGAAGTCATTGTAAAAGTTTTTTTTGACACTGCCCCGAGGGTATACCTAAGTTTTGATGCCCAAAAAGTATAATTTGTAAACACATTTGATCCATGGAGGATCATCATTTCCTTTAGGTATGAAAGTAAGGTATAAGCTCACAAAGTTTGAGCCTCATACGGGCTTTGGAAGTGGAACAAATCCTTGATTTTGTGAAAGGGGGTGTGCTGAAATTGCCTTTCATTCTCCAGAATAGAAACTATGAAAAGGGTAATCTAAATGTGTCCAATTGGAAATCCGAACGGTAGATATGTTGAGGTAAATGAGAAGTATCACCAAAACAAATTTCAACGCAATCGGAGTAAAACTCGAATTTTGGGAATTTTTTGAAGTTGACAAAATAAATTTCACTGAATTTTAGATGGGCAGTTTTCAAAATAAAGGGTTGTGGGGATGGACCCCCTGCCACGTCATACACTTTGGATGACATAGAAAATTTGGATGAAATGATACAGTCGATGAAAATTATTTCGGATGACAAATTTGTGTGGATGAAATAGGTTCTGTGGATGTTTTTCAACTGTTGGATGAAAGCTGGGCGTCTCGGATGGATGTATCCGGCAGTGAAGGATGAGATTTTCATGTTGGATGAAAAAAATTGAATGGATGAAACTGATAAGAGAAAACCATAATGGCTAGTTTGTAGATATTTGGTGAATGGATTTTTGAATGTCCATCATTTTCTGGGTTATGATCTCAAATCTGGTGCACATGTTAGGGTTGAAATTTGAATCAATATTTTTTTGTTATAATCATCTTTGAGATCATATAGTTCAAATTACAAAAAACAAAAAATATATGATCCATGCTTCAATGAACACATAGTGGTAGAAAATTGTAGTTTTGTAATTTCAAGCTTCTAAGAGCACAATAAATTCTTGAGGACAATTTTCAAATGTTATAATCTCAAAAATGATGCACATCCTGTAGATGAAATGTACAACAATACTTCTAGATAGATTTAGATAAAAGATCCTATGCTTGAAAGCTTAAAAATTGTAAAGAGTCTGATTCATGCATCTATCCATGCGTGGAGGTCAAAATTGCACTTTACAAATCAATTATTCATTTTTCCTGTTGACTTTCACTATCTAGATGATCAATATAATCTATCCAAGTGATAGGTGTTCCACTTGTTAGTTGATTTGATAGCCTTTCACGAATTGCCGATTTGTTCACAAGGGCTAGGCCCAATTTGAAATTATTAGTTGATAGTGAATTGGCATCGAACCGTAGCGTTCCGTGGCTGACATATTTGCTAAATACAAATATACATGCTCCATTATTATTTTGAAGTTTCATGTAGTGTTGAAAGATTCTGAATTCGCCTCCTTGCGGATGTCCTTCTGTAAACCAGTATATAAATGAACAATCCAAGTCGTTTTTATCAATATGTGGCTTTATAAAAGAATTCTTTGACAAGTGCAATTGGTGCACTTTTGTTGGATATGCTTTCAACCCAATTGCAATACAATCCATATGTTGAAATTGATGAGCAAAAAACTCTTTTACAGGAGCTCCAAATAAATCTAACGCCTTCCACATTGCCGTTGCAATAGAATTTCCTGTGCCCCTCAAGGAACGTTTTGTGTCTTCAGACATGTTTTTACGATCATACTTAACGATATCTCCTTTTGATTTTTCTCCTGCATGGGCAATATAGCCGTGGCCTACAGACTTATAAACACCTCGTTTTGGGTCTTTTTGATTAGATTTTCCTACAAACGGAGCGGTCTGATAATATATATCTGCGGCCTCTAATGTTCTTTGATATTCAACATCATTGTCCCATATTTTTGGGATATAAATAAATAAAATCTCTTTCAGTGATATATTTTTTGGATCCAATATTTTATTGTTGATTATAATATTTCCATCTAGCAATAATACAACAGTTGATGTTATTGGTTGCAAATGATTATTTTCATATACATTTTCCCAACTTTTCTCAAACTTTTTGTTCTTCTAATATGGCTTTTCTTCATTTGTGATATCAGCTGGAATGTTCGTGTAGCTAACGATTACCTGCATATCTATATTTATGTTGAATGCCTCAAGAATGGATAGTTCCAACAATCCTTTTCTCGCCAATAAACATTGGAAAATTTTGTATGAAACATGTTTTTTTTTTTTTTTTTTTTTTACTTTTTTTTTTCAAAAATTTCTCCAAGCAGAGAAATGTTTGATGGAAGTCTTCAAGACTAGTTATTTCGATGTCTCTGGTATTAGACATATCAAAAATAAATTTTGTATGCTTTGCAAAATCAGGATCTAGTGTCGGTTCACATATAGAGCAACGTAAAGATTTTTGCGCACAATCATGGCATAGTTTGTGGCAATAATGGACGTAAATCTGTTGTTTTGTTATGGTCATGTCTACCCTAGATGAAGGATTGGTAAATATATTTTTGAAATACGGCCACGTTAGGGTTTTTCTACAAGGTATGGCATATAGCTGGTCAAATGCTTTGTTGCTGTGCCCTACAGTTTTACAACCTCTACTCTTTGAATCGTATACCAACTCCAGGATTTGCTGATCTTCTATAAAATTTAGGGCAATAACTTGTCCTACTCTAGGTTTTTTTGCACTAGGTTGCACAAGCTCAGCCATCTTCAGAATATAAGGCAATAAATATCTCGATATATTTTGATAATTATATGTGTTTACTCTATACAATAACAATATATTTTTTTGTAAATAGTATTTACAGCTAACTTCTACAAGCTTTTATTTTTTTTTGCTATAATAATAAATTTACAATGTAAGTATCAGTTTGAATTTATTAAAAAAAAAAATTGTCTAAAATTATTATAAAATAAAAGTATGTTGAATTTCGTGTTGAAAGTAAAAGAGAAAAATACAAAGACAAAAAGACAAAGACAAAAAGATGAAGACATTGTTGTGGGAGCCCCAACAGCTGTTGTTGAGACCCTAGAAGCTATTGTTGGGGGCCCCAGCGACTGTTGTTGGGGCCCTAGCCGCTATTGCTGGGGACCCCAGCGACTGTTGTTGGGGCCCCAGAGGCTATTGCTGGGGGCCCTAACGACTATTGTTGGGGCCCCAGAGGCTATTGCTGAGGACCCCAACAACTGTTGTTGGGGCCCCAACGACTGTTGTTGGGGCCCCAGCCGCTATTGCTGGGGACCCCATCGACTGTTGTTGGGGCCCTAGAGGCTATTGCTGGGGGCCCCAACGACTATTGTTGGGGCCCCAGAGGCTATTGCTGAGGACCCCAGCAACTGTTGTTGGGGCCCTAGGAGCTATTGCTGGGGGCCCCAGCCATTGTTGTTGGGGTCCCTTTAGCTGTTGTTGGAGACCCTAATTATTGTTGTTGAGGTCCCAATTAGTGCGGATGGGGCATAGTATGGAATTCAATATACAACCTAGTTTAGAAGAACTGATCTTTAAAAAAATAATTTAAATATTTGCTCCTTTCACTCCCGTGAAACTATTTGAATGATGTTGATAAATCAAAGTCTACCTCATAGTTTATGAACTCATGAGCGTTCATAACATCGCTATCTTTTAGGTCTAAAGATAAAAGTGAAAGCCGATGAGGCATGCACCCATTTGGAAGGTTTTAAATATATATAAAAAATTAAAAAAACTAGTCACCACCAACAATCAAACCTCAGCCTAAGAGGCCATGCATCCATGATGGGGTCGACGGCATGCCTCTTGCATGCGGCAAACAACCACACCAAAAAAAAACAAAAAAAACTCACTATGTGGCTTGCGATACCCTCCTCGAATATGGCTTGCGATGCCCGTCTAGATACTACTAGAAGAACCCTGACAGATTCTTTTTTAGAAGGACAAATCTTCTCAAGTTCCACAAAAGATATGGTATATATTCATGTGAAGTAGTTAAAAAATTTAAAAACAAGTTCTATTATGATGTTTTTGCCAAAT
>OZ020516.1:3355371-3581120 GCA_963971425.1 Bryoerythrophyllum caledonicum | reverse complement strand
GTTCATAGAGCGCTAGCTGGTGAAGATCTTCTTTTTGAAGCTGGATAAACGAATGGTGGAGATGATTAGTCCGCATCTTCGTCTTTGGTATCACGGAAATGCCACTTTGGCATAGGCGTTCGCTAAGGTGGAGGCGCTTGATAGAGCGTTGGACGAGAGCGAAGACACGGATTTAGTCACGGCGCTGATGGACGCTCCTAAGCCCATGAAGCTTGCCACCGCGACAGGTAGCTTGGTAGAGGTACAACCTGAAAAAGTTGTGTATTGTTGGGCTTGTGGGGAGGCGGGTGACACCGAGGGGAACCTTAATTGCTCCAAGAAGAAGCGGGCATGCATCGAAAAGGCCAAGCCCTAGATCAAGGTGGCCAAGATTGCAGACAAGGCTCAAGGCAAGGAGAAGAAGTCTGTGACATGTTCTCATTGTCGCAAGACTGACCACAGTGATGAGAACCATTTTGCTCTTCATTCGGAGAAGCGCCTCAGGTCTTCGGCTGTTGAATCGAATGTCGTGAAGACTCTTCAGGCCGAAATGGCGGAGCTGAAGGGTAGAAGTCGATTAAGGGGGCTTACATTTGGGCAAAAACCATATACTCCATAGTATATTTGTTTTGAAGCCCTTTGTTAAATTGTTGTTGAATGCCAACCGTCCATTGATTAGGTCTGAAGAAATCATGGCCAATAAAATGTTAGGTGAACATAAAATATCTTGAACAAAGTGCTCAATTTTTGGACTTTGTGTTGTCATAAAACATGTTGCTCTGTAAGTGGCCCAATCCTTTCCCGAGATGAGTATACTACATACTACACAGACTGAAAATATACCAAAATATACTACGCAGTATATATGTTAAATCAAGGCACTAAAAAATAGGTTTGAAGAAAATGATGGAAAAAATGTATTTTAAAAAACACGTTACATATCAAGATAGATTATTGTATTCTAAAGAAGATTGGATAAGAATTTTGAGCAAATATCAACATTTATTTCTTATTTAGGCTTCTTGAAAAATAACTTATTTTTTACAAATAAAAGTCAAGTTAAGTTTTGAATCTAAAATTTTCAATTATAATGTACGAGTACATTATGGTATGAATGTCTTTCAAAAAAATTGAAGTATTTTACCTCCTGAAACTCTCAAATGATGTATATTTGTTAAATTTGAGAAACATGTGACAGGTATGTAGTAATGAAAGATATACTTCTATTGCCCAAACCATGAGCTGGAACTCTATTTTTTTAGGATTTTCATATTGCTATTGAGGTAAGCAATAACATTCCATTAGAAGAATTCCAAAATCAAACCCACATTGGCACTAGGTAGCAAAAGAAGGCTCATGACTTGTCCCAACATCCTTTGTGACTAATTCTTCGTACCACCTTAACCCCTAAACGACCACGGCCACCGATTCGGCTTTTTACGTTTCTGGTCAGGGTAATTTAGTGGGTTAAAATTCGAATTTGGGGCTATAAATTTTAGGGGAGATAGGGTTTGTCCTTGAGTAGGTGCGGTAAAAAATTGGAATCTAGATTCCTATTTTTGAGCTTGAATTGGCATTTTTTAGATTTTGAGCTTCGGGAGGGCAACATGGGCAGGGTTCGTGGCCAATGAGGGCTAAGTGCGCATGGTGGGCAGATTTATGGGTCAGGAGGATGTATTAGACAAGGGCAGTGGGTTTAGGCTGGGTTTAGTAGTAACCCAACTTTTCTCAAAAGGGAGATGGCAGTAGTGGGCCAACTACCAACTTCAATGCACTATCACCAACGGTGTGCAATTCATTGCAAACGATTAAAACGGTGCTCTTTTCATGACATTTGCAAATCTCAAAATTTGAATTCAAAGTTTTGTAGCCAATTTTCTCATCCTATCAAACTCACACAATGGACTATGAACATTCCAATTCCCATGTTCATGGAACCTTTCCTACTACAAACACAGAGGACATCACACATTCCTCTTGTCAATGCTTACAGAGCGGATGTGAGGGTCATGAGGGAAATCAAAGTCGTGCACATTCCACACAAAATTCTGAAACAAGTGTTCATCAATAAGTAGCGAGAGACGATGTGCGAGTGAGAGGGGGGGAGACAGTAGTAGCTTCGGCTGGAGGCACCAGCGTAACACATCGGGAGGAGCTATTGTCGTCGAGGTCGGAGGGGCTGTTGTCGTCAACCACCAAGGAGGTCCTGCAATCGTCAAGACTCAAGCCGCTGCTGTCGTCAACCACCGAGGGGCTCCTACCCAAGTCAACCACCAAGTAGCTGCTGTCGGAGGAGATCGAGCCCCTGCTATCGTCAAGGCCGCAGTTGCTGCTGTTCAAGTCGCCGGAGGAGGTCCTGCAGTTCGTGAGGCCGGCGGAGGCCTGCAATCGGAGAGGTCAAGCGCCGAAGGAGATCCAGCAGACTCCCAAGGCGGAGGAGGTCAGGCAATCGCAGGCGGAAGAGAAGATCCTGTAGATGCTGCTGGCGGTGGGGCGACATCATGAGAAGGTCGGGCAGGTCAACTGCGGCATCACCTGGGATCCGATTGCGAGCAGGTCAACTTCGTCCGCCGCTGCAGGTGCCCAAGGCTGCCTACACACATCAGGTGCGATCTCATCAATCGTGCTACAAGGCCGATCGGCAGAAGGCTCACTCCCCGCTGAGCGTATTCGTGGCTGGGCCCAACGGCATAATCTGCGTAGGGAGCAAGTAGATCTACTAGTTAGGCTTTTAGATCAAAAGCATCTCCATGAACTCCCGGTTAGGAAGAAGAGTAGAAAGTGGCCGTTGATAGCAAAAGCGGAGAACTATAGACACCATTTTTATAGACAGGCTGCATTCATACTAGGGTGGAAAGACCAGCGAAAATTTAATCAAGAATTCCTAGACATTATAAGAGACGTTTGGCAAGATTGAAAAATGCCGACACGAAGGTCTCGCAAAAGAGGGAAGCAGGTAGAGTACTCAAACTATAAACCTTGTCAATGAATACCAAGATTCATGAGATCTATATTTTGCACACATCATGACTTTGAATCTTATCCGTTGCACAGATGGAGTGCGATGGAATCGCGTTGAGAAGAAGCAGGCGATTGCATCAATCACCACCTCCAAGCTCACCACCTCCAAGTCCTCCAAATGATGATTCACCCCATCTCATGCACCGCGAACCTCCTGATCTAAGCGAGTTTCCTGATGTTGGGGCGGATGTAGAGGTAGTTGCATTCCCGGCCACAAACGTTGGACTTGATGCAAACTACTTCACTACACAAGAGCTACCGCGTAGAGGTTACAGAAGTTCACAAGAAGAACTTTGCTCAGATGAATCTGATCTTGACCTAGACACTCCTGGAGGCATAGAAAACTTGCTATGGCCTCCTGAATTGCTTCTACAGGCAAGAAACTATGGGTCCAGGAAGGGAAAGAAACGGCAAGCTACACAAGAAGATGAACGATTTGGTGGAGCAGGGAGCAGTGTTGTAAGAGATCAATCTGGGGTGGATATGAGTTCGGAGGTTGGAGGAGGTCTTGGAGGTGCCGAGCTGCATGCGATGGAGTCCACGCGACCTGCATGCGATGAGGGACCAGCCTGGCCGGCCGAAGCAGGGGCGGAGCCTTTGGATCCAACTGATGAGATCGAGACCGAGCCGATAAGACCGAGAGGCAACGGCCACGGCATCAGGGGATCAACGGCTGATCCGTAGGGCTCGGTGCTGGACTCTCCAAACACAACAGGTATGTTGCCAGTGGGCCGTTCATGGGGGTCCCTAAGTGTTGAAAACTTCAATGGAAATGAAATTGAAGACATGGGTATAAATTATGAACCAGATGAAATGGGAACAAATGAAAATGGCAATGATAGTGAAACTTTGCCTGACATTGAAAGTGAAATAGAAAGTGATGGGGAGGATCCAAACTTGGAAAATGCACAAACTCAAACCGGCCTAAGATATGAATTTAGGGATGAGACATGGAATGACTCTAGTTTCACATATTCACCTGTGCCTATGCCATTTAGTGGAAGGAGGAGGGGTCCTTCTACTACTTACCGTGCCATTCCCACTTTTAGGACATTGATTGTCTTTTTTTGGACACATGTTATGTTGAGGTCTATTGTCCAAGAAACAAACCGTTATGCTAATGAACCAGTCAATGAAAATGGTGACATAAAGGGTGGTTCAAGGTGGAAAGACACAATTGTGCCTGAATTGAAAGCTTTCATGGCCATGGCATTATATATGGGCATGAAAGTGCAACCCAACTTCTATACTTATTGGATGCTCTCTGATTTCTTTCGTTGTCCTACCATTTCTAGTATTATGAGCAGGAATAGATTTCAAGAGCTAAGGAGGTGTTTGCATCTAACCAATTTGCATGGTGTTAGAAGGGGAGACCCGGGATACAATAAAATTGGACAAACTAGATGGCTTGTAGATGCAATAAGAGATAGGTGTATGAATGCATGGTGTCTTGGCAAGTTTCTAACAATGGATGAAATGATGATTCGGTATAAAGGTACGTATTCCCCTATTAGACAATATATGCCCAAAAAGCCCCAAAAGTGGGGCTTGAAGGTATGGTGCCTTGCATGCTCAGTTTCTAAACATGTCTATAACTTTGAAATCTATTGTGGCAAAGACAATATTGTTATGCCTTCAGTTGGTGAGACGGTCCAAATGGGACCTAATGTTGATGAGACTGATTTAGCCCACAATGTTGTTATGAGGCTATGTCATGGTCTATGGAATGTTGGTCATTGCCTCACCGTGGATAATTATTTTTCTAGCATAGGACTATTTACCTCTCTTCTAGCTCGTGGGATTTATGCTACAGGCACCATCAAGCAAAACCGGATTGGTCTACCTCAATTCTTAAAGAATTTAGCAGGTTTCAGGAATGTGCCACAGGGGACAACGCACTGGAGGATGCATGTAAGTCGATCTATCTCTACTGTAATGTGGAAAGATAAGAAACCAGTTCTTCTAATTTCTACACACAGCTTGCCAATTCAACCACCATGTGAACGATTTGTGGTTACCGTGCCTCGGCGCAATGGCGCTGTTCGGGAGATGATTCAGACTTCACCAGTGTTGAAGGAGTACACCACCCACATGCATGGAGTGGATGTAGCCGATCAGTTGCGGGCATCATACTCGTGTCAGGTTCGGAGCCACAAATGGTGGCATCGAATCTTTTTCTTTTTGCTAGATGTAACTGTGGTCAATATGTATATTATCTACCTAGATTGTGTGGCAAATCATAACCCCAGGAAACCGGTGACACCTATGACTCATCTCCAGTTCAAGCAAGGGTTGTCTAAGGAATTATTGGCAGGTTGGCCCAGAAAATCCACTGAACCCGCTGACTTACCGCCGTTACCAGAGTGTCCGGTGATACATACACCTTCACATTCTACTTTGAGGCGGCGTTGTGTCGTTTGTAAGGTAAAAGATCCATATTACTATTGTCACAAATGCGGTGACAAATTTATGTGCTTGAATGATGGATGCTATGAGAGGTGGCATACGGACTTGGCATTACGGCGGCCACGAAATTATTGACCAATGGTACGTGACTCCTCCAACATCTTATTTGTTTGTGTACTTCTTAGTTTGTGCCATATTTGGTGCGCCGTATTTGTTGTACCACGTTTGTTGTGACTTATTTGTTGTGCCCTTTATTTGTGGTACCATATTTGTTTGTGCCATTTTTGGTGTGCCATATTTGTTGTGCCTATCTGTTTTTGCGCCATGTATTTCTTGTGCGTACGTTGTTGGAGGCCATATTTGTTTGTGTCATACTTTTGTTGTGCCGTATTTGTTGTGCCTATTTATTTTTGCGCCATGTATTTGTTGTGCGTACGTTTTTACCGTTCATTTTTGTTGTGTCATATTTATTGTGCTTCTTTTTTTGAGGCCATATTTGTTTGTGTCATATATTTGATGTGCCATATTTTTGTTCCGTTTTCGTTGTGTTATTTTTTTCTATCATTTTTTTGGTGCCATATCTTTTGTCGCAATTTTATTGCGTTTGGGACCAATTTCTTAGAGGACTGTTGAACTCCTTTGTACTATTTTTTTGTACACAATATATGGTATCAGTATCTGGTTCTCACAATTTCAATGTATTCTATTTTCTAGTGCTTGTGGCAGGAAACGCAAAAAATCACCACTTGTGAGGCTAGCAAAACCGGATTTCTTCCCTGGCTCAGCGAGGCTGCCAACGGTGGGGCGGCATCTGGCGGGAGGCTGTGGCAGACACCTGGCGAGAGGCTGCGGCTACGACCGGCTACGACGACCACGGACAGGAGGGCGGAGGGCCACGGGCATGAGGGCCACGGCCTCTACACATGAGAGGCACGGCCACGGCGACTCGTCACGGCCCACGGCCACCGGGGGAGGGCCACGGCCACGGGCAGGGAGCCCGCTGCACCGGCCAGGAGGGCGTGCGTGCGAGGGCCAGGCTGGCGGCGGCGACATACAGTCGGCTCTCTATAAATGTTACCTCTATAAGTGTTAGAATTGCATAAGTGTTACTAAAAATCTCGCTCCTGAAAAAAACCTCAAAATTAACACTAGTAAGTGTTATATGTTAAGTGTTATAACATGTTCAGCTCCCCCCTTTGTTAAAATGATTCTATAAGTGTTACATTTGGCAAAAACATCATAATAGAACTTGTTTTTAAATTTTTTAACTACTTCACATGAATATATACCATATCTTTTGTGGAACTTGAGAAGATTTGTCCTTCTAAAAAAGAATCTGTCAGGGTTCTTCTAGTAGTATCTAGACGGGCATCGCAAGCCATATTCGAGGAGGGTATCGCAAGCCACATAGTGAGTTTTTTTTGTTTTTTTTTGGTGTGGTTGTTTGCCGCATGCAAGAGGCATGCCGTCGACCCCATCATGGATGCATGGCCTCTTAGGCTGAGGTTTGATTGTTGGTGGTGACTAGTTTTTTTAATTTTTTATATATATTTAAAACCTTCCAAATGGGTGCATGCCTCATCGGCTTTCACTTTTATCTTTAGACCTAAAAGATAGCGATGTTATGAACGCTCATGAGTTCATAAACTATGAGGTAGACTTTGATTTATCAACATCATTCAAATAGTTTCACGGGAGTGAAAGGAGCAAATATTTAAATTATTTTTTTAAAGATCAGTTCTTCTAAACTAGGTTGTATATTGAATTCCATACTATGCCCCATCCGCACTAATTGGGACCTCAACAACAATAATTAGGGTCCCCAACAACAGCTAAAGGGACCCCAACAACAATGGCTGGGGCCCCCAGCAATAGCTCCTAGGGCCCCAACAACAGTTGCTGGGGTCCTCAGCAATAGCCTCTGGGGCCCCAACAATAGTCGTTGGGGCCCCCAGCAATAGCCTCTAGGGCCCCAACAACAGTCGATGGGGTCCCCAGCAATAGCGGCTGGGGCCCCAACAACAGTCGTTGGGGCCCCAACAACAGTTGTTGGGGTCCTCAGCAATAGCCTCTGGGGCCCCAACAATAGTCGTTAGGGCCCCCAGCAATAGCCTCTGGGGCCCCAACAACAGTCGCTGGGGTCCCCAGCAATAGCGGCTAGGGCCCCAACAACAGTCGCTGGGGCCCCCAACAATAGCTTCTAGGGTCTCAACAACAGCTGTTGGGGCTCCCACAACAATGTCTTCATCTTTTTGTCTTTGTCTTTTTGTCTTTGTATTTTTCTCTTTTACTTTCAACACGAAATTCAACATACTTTTATTTTATAATAATTTTAGACAATTTTTTTTTTTAATAAATTCAAACTGATACTTACATTGTAAATTTATTATTATAGCAAAAAAAAATAAAAGCTTGTAGAAGTTAGCTGTAAATACTATTTACAAAAAAATATATTGTTATTGTATAGAGTAAACACATATAATTATCAAAATATATCGAGATATTTATTGCCTTATATTCTGAAGATGGCTGAGCTTGTGCAACCTAGTGCAAAAAAACCTAGAGTAGGACAAGTTATTGCCCTAAATTTTATAGAAGATCAGCAAATCCTGGAGTTGGTATACGATTCAAAGAGTAGAGGTTGTAAAACTGTAGGGCACAGCAACAAAGCATTTGACCAGCTATATGCCATACCTTGTAGAAAAACCCTAACGTGGCCGTATTTCAAAAATATATTTACCAATCCTTCATCTAGGGTAGACATGACCATAACAAAACAACAGATTTACGTCCATTATTGCCACAAACTATGCCATGATTGTGCGCAAAAATCTTTACGTTGCTCTATATGTGAACCGACACTAGATCCTGATTTTGCAAAGCATACAAAATTTATTTTTGATATGTCTAATACCAGAGACATCGAAATAACTAGTCTTGAAGACTTCCATCAAACATTTCTCTGCTTGGAGAAATTTTTGAAAAAAAAAAGTAAAAAAAAAAAAAAAAAAAAAAACATGTTTCATACAAAATTTTCCAATGTTTATTGGCGAGAAAAGGATTGTTGGAACTATCCATTCTTGAGGCATTCAACATAAATATAGATATGCAGGTAATCGTTAGCTACACGAACATTCCAGCTGATATCACAAATGAAGAAAAGCCATATTAGAAGAACAAAAAGTTTGAGAAAAGTTGGGAAAATGTATATGAAAATAATCATTTGCAACCAATAACATCAACTGTTGTATTATTGCTAGATGGAAATATTATAATCAACAATAAAATATTGGATCCAAAAAATATATCACTGAAAGAGATTTTATTTATTTATATCCCAAAAATATGGGACAATGATGTTGAATATCAAAGAACATTAGAGGCCGCAGATATATATTATCAGACCGCTCCGTTTGTAGGAAAATCTAATCAAAAAGACCCAAAACGAGGTGTTTATAAGTCTGTAGGCCACGGCTATATTGCCCATGCAGGAGAAAAATCAAAAGGAGATATCGTTAAGTATGATCGTAAAAACATGTCTGAAGACACAAAACGTTCCTTGAGGGGCACAGGAAATTCTATTGCAACGGCAATGTGGAAGGCGTTAGATTTATTTGGAGCTCCTGTAAAAGAGTTTTTTGCTCATCAATTTCAACATATGGATTGTATTGCAATTGGGTTGAAAGCATATCCAACAAAAGTACACCAATTGCACTTGTCAAAGAATTCTTTTATAAAGCCACATATTGATAAAAACGACTTGGATTGTTCATTTATATACTGGTTTACAGAAGGACATCCGCAAGGAGGCGAATTCAGAATCTTTCAACACTACATGAAACTTCAAAATAATAATGGAGCATGTATATTTGTATTTAGCAAATATGTCAGCCACGGAACGCTACGGTTCGATGCCAATTCACTATCAACTAATAATTTCAAATTGGGCCTAGCCCTTGTGAACAAATCGGCAATTCGTGAAAGGCTATCAAATCAACTAACAAGTGGAACACCTATCACTTGGATAGATTATATTGATCATCTAGATAGTGAAAGTCAACAGGAAAAATGAATAATTGATTTGTAAAGTGCAATTTTGACCTCCACGCATGGATAGATGCATGAATCAGACTCTTTACAATTTTTAAGCTTTCAAGCATAGGATCTTTTATCTAAATCTATCTAGAAGTATTGTTGTACATTTCATCTACAGGATGTGCATCATTTTTGAGATTATAACATTTGAAAATTGTCCTCAAGAATTTATTGTGCTCTTAGAAGCTTGAAATTACAAAACTACAATTTTCTACCACTATGTGTTCATTGAAGCATGGATCATATATTTTTTGTTTTTTGTAATTTGAACTATATGATCTCAAAGATGATTATAACAAAAAAATATTGATTCAAATTTCAACCCTAACATGTGCACCAGATTTGAGATCATAACCCAGAAAATGATGGACATTCAAAAATCCATTCACCAAATATCTACAAACTAGCCATTATGGTTTTCTCTTATCAGTTTCATCCATTCAATTTTTTTCATCCAACATGAAAATCTCATCCTTCACTGCCGGATACATCCATCCGAGACGCCCAGCTTTCATCCAACAGTTGAAAAACATCCACAGAACCTATTTCATCCACACAAATTTGTCATCCGAAATAATTTTCATCGACTGTATCATTTCATCCAAATTTTCTATGTCATCCAAAGTGTATGACGTGGCAGGGGGTCCATCCCCACAACCCTTTATTTTGAAAACTGCCCATCTAAAATTCAGTGAAATTTATTTTGTCAACTTCAAAAAATTCCCAAAATTCGAGTTTTACTCCGATTGCGTTGAAATTTGTTTTGGTGATACTTCTCATTTACCTCAACATATCTACCGTTCGGATTTCCAATTGGACACATTTAGATTACCCTTTTCATAGTTTCTATTCTGGAGAATGAAAGGCAACTTCAGCACACCCCCTTTCATAAAATCAAGGATTTGTTCCACTTCCAAAGCTCGTATGAGGCTCAAACTTTGTGAGCTTATACCTTACTTTCATACCTAAAGGAAATGATGATCCTCCATGGATCAAATGTGTTTACAAATTATACTTTTTGGGCATCAAAACTTAGGTATACCCTCGGGGCAGTGTCAAAAAAAACTTTTACAATGACTTCAAACGTTATAATCTTGCAATTCGTACGGTGGATTGTGCTCAAATTTTAAATACACCTTTTTGGATAAGGTAGTTACAAGATCCTACGGTTACATATTCAATATCATGTCTAAATTTAGAAAACAGTAGGTTTCTATCAGTAGGGGTATGTTTTTGGCAGTTTTGGCTCCAAAAACACCATGGTTAGTTAGGGGTTAATGAAACACAAATTTCTTCTGTACAAAATAATTTAGAAATTCACAAAGAATTATTAGAAAACTTCAACATTTTATCATGTCACAATGGCCATGGAACTTTTGTACTTTTTGACAAAGCTATGACTTTATCTGGAAGTCACATAAGTACCGATTTTGATTTTGAATTCATACAAATTTTACTTAATGATAACACATCAAAAGCCATAAATATCATTGCAGCTTATAAGCCTCCTAGAATGCCGTTGCTTGATTACCTTGTCGTTTTTATAAAAAAATTAGAATCAATGCCAACAAATTGTCCTACTTTTATTCTTGAAGATTTAAATATTAATGTATTGGTGAAAAACCTTCTCTCGACAACCTTGCATGATTTCATGATTAGCTACAACCTTCATTTATCCTTCTCTAAAAGCACTAGTGATTATTATTTACAATTGGATCATATATGGACAAATGCACTACCGTCACTTTATATTTTAAATACCTCAGATGCCTATTGGACAGATCACAAGCCCATTTATTTTATTTATAAATCCAAATTTAAAAACACATATTCAAAACATTAGTATACATCTTTCATGATTAGATAGTTTAAATTTTATTGATTCATTTACTTTTATTTTTACAAAAGTAAATAAAAATAATTCTTCACATTTATTAGTAATAATAGAATTTACAAGTCAAATTAGAAAATACATTACTTAACTTCATAATTGTAGTTGTTGTGTTCAAGTCCAAAATCACACAATCATACTTTGTTAAATGACTCTAATTGCATAATCATCAATAAAATACATCAGCGTAACAAATTATTGTAAACTTGTTCACTTTAAATACTTGCTAATAGGCAAAATAATAGTTATACTTCTACAAACATGCCTACAATGATTTTCATTCTCTAAATGGGTGGAAAAGAAATGCTATGTCAAATTTGAGATGATAAAATAATATATATTTGGAAGTCTAAATTTATTAGTTGGTTTAATTAAATTATTTAATTTATTATATTGAAAATGTTTTATACAAATTTCGAAGGAAAAATACCAGGGCCCATTGTATCTATCGATATCTTGTTTATTTATCATAAATCTGTTTTAGTGAATTCTTTAAACTTACAGCTAGTCTCTTTATAATTTAGCTTTCATAGTTCACAACTTTGAATTTAATTCTTTACTTAATGTGTCTTATTACACATGATCTGATTACATACAATGAATGCAATTATGTAGCTAACACTTTTTAGACTTACACATAATTCAACAAATAAATATATTTCAACAAATTTCTTACAACCATATGTAAGAATTCTTTACTAGCTCCAAGCTAGGTCGCACATGATTTATTCAAATGTGGTGAATTCAAAAAATGAGTTCCTACTTGAAAGCACTTTTATGAAGAGACACTATTTCTTAAAGGGTTTCTTCATTTTCCTTCCACCCTTTCAAGTTTTGCTTAAATCCTTTCTACTATTTAAAAGGTATGACTATTATTTTAAGTCTTTTCCTTAAGTCCTTTCATATTAACATTATTTCTTTTAAGCTATTTTAAGCTTTTCATCTATTTTTAAAGTTTCTCTTAACTTTTATTATTAACTAACTACTTTTAAGTTATTTGAACTCTTTTAAGCTATAAGTTTTAGAAAAAGCTAAAATTGACATTTAGGCTCTACATAGCCCTCCTCTTTGCTTGGCGACGTCCCCGTCCACATTCAAAAACTTTTGTTTTTGAAACTTCATTCATTCACATTTCATCTTGTAAATGTCTCCATTTAGCTTTCATCCTTGTTTTCTTATTCTCCTATAGATTGTTGTCTTTGCTCGCCGTGTCTTTAAACTTCATTTTCTTAAGTTATTGCTTTTTAATCCTTCACTTTGATTTCCTCTTTTTATCTTCAACTCTTTATTTTCTATTTTTAAAAAAATCTCCATTAGAATCAATTTTTTATTTTTATTTTTTATTTAAGTTTGGATAAATTAGCACTCATTAGTCCTTACATCTCTAAGTTAGTATGTTAGTAGTGTTTGTCCTCACCACTAATTACTAATTTTATATCACTAATTTCCTTACTTTCTATTCTCTCCTTTTCTACCACATCGAGCAATTAGTAGTGTATATTCACGTCACTACTAATTGTGTAGCTAGTCTATCTCTAATTTTCCTTCAATTTGTTATTGAAATACAAGTCCTTTTGCAATTAAGTAGTGTATATCCACGTCACTACTAATTGCACTAACCATACTATTCTATTCTCTCTTTACATAAGATTCTTTCATTATGTTATCATGTTCTCTCTTATTTTTCTTTTTTTCTAACTCTACTCTATGTGTCTTATTATTCATTTGTTATTACCTCCATTTATTTTTTTCACTTTCCAATTCTGTGCCAGGTTTTATAAACTTCAGTTTTGATCCCATTCTTTTTTAATTTATTCAAATTAGGTACCTTAATGGTAACTCAATTTCCAAATTTTGTTTGTATGCAGTTCTGATGATTTGTGTCACTCTTTGTTTTTCACAAATAATATTCTGGATTACGTTGCTCGTCAACAGATCATCGCGTCCTGTACCATATCCCATATCGTTTGTTCCAGCTCCGGATTTGTCTTAATACTGTTGATCTCCATGAGGGTCTTCTCCCGATCTTGCAAGTAAACTAGTTCCATGAGCTCCTTGGACTATATAATCTGTCGATTGTCATTCTGGTATTGTACCAGCATGTCTTCCTTAGTTGCCACGAGACGCTCCAGCTGTCCCTTGCTGAGAGCAACTGTCTTCCCCGTGGGAGGAATCTCTGTCAAAGGTGGTGAATTTGAGATTACCGCTTTTCCCTTACTCACTTGAGTAGTACTCATTAAAAATAATAGACGTTATGTATCACCACCTCGTGAGGAGTTCGTAGCATGGTTGCAAAAAAAATGTAAACCGTAAAATTCTACACTTGCAAAACACCCAAGAGTCACACAAGTCTCCATATGATTCTAAATTCTTCCCGGGATGGTCTAGTGTCTAGTATTTAGGTAATTTAATCTAATTATCTCATAAAAAATGTCTTCTATAATAAAACGTAAAGTTGTAATGCATTCTTTTAAAGGTTTTGGGTTAAACAATCTACACTCTTTAAGGATTGGGAACTCTCAATGTTAACCGAAGAAGAAGAGTGATTGGGACAAAGAGCCTTGCTCTTTGTCTTTCTTGTATGTGCCCAACCTCTAACTAAGCCTTGCTAGTCTAGTGGAAGCTTGTCCATTGTTATAGCTCATTGCTTTTGTTCATTTATTATTTGGTTGTTTATCAATTCATCACTTATTTCAAGAAAGAAATGCTCGTTCTTCAATCACATACGTCCACGGCTAAACTCTTAAGCTCCAAGTGGCTCATCAATCACATACATTAACTTAAACAATTCCATATGTTAGAAATTAATTTTAAAATAATTTTCTTTGAATTTTGTACTCTAACACATTCACTTTCAATCAAATTTAATTCCTTTAATTAAATTTATCATTTAATACTCTTAAATTTAAAGTAATTGCATTCTTCTAAAATAACTCTATTATTTTTAATGCAATTAATCCTTCTAAATTAATCAATTCACCTCCACTAATCACAAGAATTCTTATATTCTAATTTGATTGTTGTTACAAGAATTCTTATTCACAAGTATAGTTAACTTTTAAATATGTTTTATTCTCTCTTAATGTCACTTATTCAATAAGTGCAATATCAAATCTTCTTAAATTGCCTAACAATTTAAGGTATTATAATCAAATAAATTTCCACTTTCTTAATTATTAAGAACCACTTACACAAGTCACATGTGCAAAGTTTACTTAATCAATTAGAATCCATACAATTTACACAACACAATATATATTAACTTAAATATTCTTACAACCATTGCAAGAATTACTAGCTCCAAGCTAGGACTCACAATTGCTTCTCCAATGTGGTGAATTCTTCACAAAATTCTATTCTCTAATACTAGGTAATTTGAAAAATCACAACCTTCCTAGAGGTTTTTCCACCTTTTCACTGAAACCTTTTCATGTAATTAAAAGTTGTGTCTTTTCTTCACACCTTTCTAATTCTATTTCTGTTAACTTTTGTCCCTTTTAAAATTTAAACTTTAACGTTAACTTTAAGTTTAACTTTCCTATTTTTATTTGTTTCTATAGCTCCTTTAGCTCTAATTTTTTGAAATTTAACAATTTTTGCACTTTGGCTCTACAACTATATACAAAAAAAGCTCCACCTACACCTCCCCTAACATCTGTAAACTACAACAAAAAATGGTCAAAACTTGAATATGCAAACACAACACAAGAACCACCTTACCTCACCACCTTACCTCACCACCTCCCCTCTCCACATACTCATACCATATCTCATTGAAATTTAGCCATCCATGCAGCTACTACACAGATGGTTCCTTCAAAGAACCAACAGAAGTCAGCTCGGGACATTGGCATAAAGAAAAAGTTGGATATGGCATATACAACTCAACCAAAGAAATAAAAATATCCAAAAGCCTACATGGACTTCAAAATATCGTCAAAGCAGAAATAATGGCCCTACATAAAACCCTCCAAATTATCACAACACAATATGCTAATGAACGTGCACACATCTTCACTAATTGTATAAACGTATTGTATCTATTAAACACACACATAATGCACCCTACCCCCCACAATAGCCACCTTGACCAAGCCATGTTAACATCTATGGTTCAAATGCTCCAAAATTGCACACAAATAACAACCTTCTATAAAGTTAGAGCACATGTCAATATAGAGGGAAACGAACAAGAGGATAAATTAGCTAAAGAAGGACTAGATAAATCCCATAGAAATGTCAAACACCCGCAAGAACATGCCCACGCTACTCCATATTACTTCTAAAGAGATAGTTGGTCCTCTATGGAAGACACCCCAGACAAAGGCCCCGTAAGATTTATGGACAAATATTTTAAAAAACAAGATCTAATTAACCACATCGATTTAATCTCACAAAACTTCCCTAATATAGACAAATGGACTCGCAACAACAACATTGATAATAAATTCTCTACAAATTTTTGGAAAAATCCCACAATTACAAACTCTCAAAAAACATGCCTTATCAAATTCCGAATTGGACAATATACGGAAAATGCCCGCAAACAACTCTTCTTTGAAGTAGAACGATTTCCATCCATGACGTGCCCTATATGCACCTCCGCAGACCCGGACACATGGCTATACGTACTTCTAAAATGCCATAACCATCACATACACTCCCTAATTGTCAAAAAGGCACAACAAAGCGGTATGAGAAATCTGAAAACTAATTGTATCCTCAAACAAATCTAGATGCTTTATACTTATGAACACCGAAACCTTCAACAATAACCCACAAGAAAAGACGGTCCTCCATGGCTACTTCCATGCACATGTGGAACCCAAAGATGTCATTGTAATGTGAGATTTAAACTAGACATACTATGCATCAAAGGACTACCATATAAAGACCCCCCACCAACCACATAAATACAAACCTTACTATCCAGTTTATCAAGTTCAAATATTGTAAGGACAATTTTTTCCTAGAAACAATCGAAAACAGAATTGATAAATACCAACCACTTATTAATAACATTCCAACTCTTGGATGCAAAATTGACCCCGTCATTGTCATTGCCGCTAGAGCTAGAGCTACTACCTTTATCCCCTCTATGAAAAGTCTCAAAGAAACATTTAATATCCCTATAAATCCAATCAACAAGACATTCACAAAAATCAACACCATTGCTATCCAACATGCAATGTCCATACTTCTACAAAAACAAAAACTCAAAAATAACCAACCTCCCAAAATTATATGACACCCTTTTAAAATCTCCCTTAAACACTTTCCTATCTTTACAAATTCAACTCTTGGAATTGAGCCCTATGGCTCTGGTTGGTCCTTGGCTACTGGATATTGGTCACATAGTGTCTACTTTTGAGAGGGGGGAGTAGTTCCATACTACTAAACCTATGTCTGATGGACATGGTCTTAGTGGTGGAACAAACAGACACTTTATCCACTTCGGTCTTCACAAAGACCGGAGTTCTTCTCTCTTTCTTTTTCTTATAGAGAGTTATATTTTCATCATACAACTAGAAAGATGGTATGAGATGGCGTTGAGTATAGCAAATAGTGACAATCTACACAAAAAGTAGTCACTGCCAAGTATACTCGTTGGATGTTTCATACAATCATTTGTGTAGTGTTTGGTTATTTGTAACTGGTTACATAGTGTCTACCCTCGAGAAAAAGGGGAGTAGTTCCATGCTACTAACCCATGTCTAGTAGATATGCACTTAGGGCCACTTCACACAGGGCCGAGTCGAAAGTCCGCCCGTCAAAATTTCTGCCCAAACTATGGCGAGAGTCCAAACTTTTGGATTAAAAAAAAACATTAAAATATGCATATTGAAGCCTTTGGGCGGTGGTGGTGTGAAGCCTCAAAGCCCAAGTCCAAAGTCATATCATTTGCCAAGATTCCACTCACTTTTTACTACGTGAAAGGATTAATTTTCTGAAATTTTCCTCTTTCATACTTTTACCATGGATTCTAGAAGGGAACATATTCTTGTTCTACTTTTGGTTTTTATGGTAATGAAATATGTTATAGTATGCACTTTGGCATTGCAAAAACTTGCAATTTTCCAACAAAATGTTCAAATGATGATGATGGCGGTATTTATTGCTCAAAGATGGCAGGTGGATTTTAGAAGGACTTGTTGGCAGTATCAGAGGGTTGAAGGATTTTTGGAGCATAGTCTTATGGGGTCTTATTCGAAGAGTGGATTTCAAAAAAAAATGAGGGTGAGTCCATATACGTTTAGGTATTAATGTAATCATTTGGGGCCGGTTTTGAGAAAAAAATATACAAATTTTAGAGAAAGCATCACCGTTGAATGTAGGCTTGCCGTAACACTTTCTCGATTAGCAACCAAAAATTCATTAGTTATGATTGGTGATTTATTTGGAATAAAATTGAGTACAACTTTGGTAATTGTGAGGGAATGTTGTGAAGCAATTAGAAATTATCTACAACCATTGGTTTTTAAAGTACCAACTCTTACAAGGATGAAGGAGATTGCATCTGGTTTTGAGGCAATACATGGCATTCCACAAATATTAGGAGCAATATATGATAGCCATATTCCTATCCTACAAATGGTGAAAAGTGAAGAAAAATAGACATACAATGAGTTATTTCCAAAAGGCCCTAAGAAGTATGGTAAATTCTTAGGAAATTTATCAGGGCCCTTTAATTATATATTTGAATATTGTTGAAAACTAATTAGACCTTGGTTTTAGATGCCTCCCTTATTCAAGTGCATGTCTTTTAGCTTGTCCATCACACAAAGCATTTGATCTGGACTGTTGATCACGTTGTGGCTTATGTTCTGCCTCCAAGAATTGGGGAAAGGTCACACTCGCACAATACCTTCAAAGGCACACCTTTTGATTATTTTATTAAAAAAATGACGGACTCTCGAAGGAAGTTTGGTTAGACTAAAAATGGCAACCCAAATTTTGCTCGAGAGTCCGTCGCCTTGGTGCAAAAACTCTCTAAAAGTACTGCCATGTAGGCACATTAGAAGACAACGACCTTTGGACTTTGGCCTTCGGTGTGAAGGCTGAGAGGCCGGACTTTGGCCATTCAAGCAATCTCATTGGTAGAAACCGACAGACTCTATTCGTTGGATTTGGTGTGAAGCGGCCCTTAGTGATGGAACAAACACATACTTTATTCACACCGGTTCCCTCCGAGGTCCAACGTTCTTATTTTTCGTGTAGTGTTACTTCAACTTGGTACACTCATCCCTACCGTAAGTTATAGCCAAATATAGCACCGGTGGATGGAGGTGGTAAAAATTTAGTAGAGGTCAAAAGTTAGTGGTGACTTTAGTAGAGGACATGGCAACTTTAACACAATTCCATCTCCATCCACATACTGTCATTTCCTAAAATGGACCTAGCATCAAGCACCACGTTGGATGGCATGTGAAAATGTCATATGACCATGCCGACTTGAGTTGGCCCTCTTGTACCTTGTTCATAGGCAAATTGGATGGTTAAAAAGCTATAAAAGTGTTTTAAAACCATTCAAAACAGTCTTGAAAGGAAGATGGCAGCACATGTGGGGCAACTGTTCGTAGCACCTAAGTAACTAGGTGGCAGTAATTTTTTAAAGGATGAGATGGGGATGGAGCCATCTCCAAACCTACGTTTAGAAAAAAGGAAGGAGGTAGGTTGTGGGCGGAAATGGGGGGAAAGTGCTTGTCTCCCCCCTTTCCAATTATGTAAGATAGGTAGGTGGCGCCCATGTGTCCCATGTGTCCCTTGTGTCCACTAAATATGGTTTATAATTTAAAATCTACTAGTTGAGGTGGCATGTGCATATATGGAAGATGCCCCATTCTTCCAAAATTCTCCAAATAATGAATTATATATTGAAAATCCCAAATAAGGATAGATATTTTGGATTTTTAAAAATAAACTCTAATTTAGCCATCACCACATTAAATAAAACCGCTAATGTGGGGTCAGATCTGTGCTAAAAGACTTGGATAGGGTATTGACAGGGGAGTTGTCATGGAGCTGTCAATACCCTATCCCATACAATCTTTATCCACGTTCAGTTAAAAGCTTAGGATTGTAGAATATCACATATTAGGGTTCCTTGTTCACACACTACAACTTTAGGATTCCAAATTGAGGTTGTGCGATTTCCAAATTTGGGGTTTTCATTATAATGCTCACTACCTTCATGTCAAATTTTAGTAAATGCAAAGTACTTCAAACTCGCTCTAAATATTTAAACCTACTTTTTAATAAAAGATAAATTAATAATCTATATATAATGTATTCCATTTTATTATGAATACAGATTTTTCATTCAGTAGGTTTTTAAGTTTGAATAATAAAATCCATGTTCTTATAATTAATTTATTTCACTTCAATTTTTTGGACACATTCTCATATACCAAATTTTAAATAGAACTATTTATACTCTTACACGATTTTCTTTAAACTTTTTTTCTTTTTCCCTTTGTCCTTTTATTTTTCTTTTTTCCCTCCATTCCCTTTGCTATAAAATTGAAATATAACCATTTATACTTTGACACGTATTTTGTTCAATCTTTTTTTTCTTTTACTCTTTTTCCTTTTATTTTTATTTTTTCCCTCCATTCACTTTGTTTTAAAATTTAAAGCAAACTAATTATATTCCTACACGTATTTCGTTCAATTTTTATTTTTATTTTTTCTTTTTCCTTTTATTTTTCTTTTTTCCCTCCATTCACTTTGTTTTAAAATTTAAAGCAAACTAATTATATTCCTACACGTATTTCGTTCAATTTTTATTTTTCTTTTTTCTTTTTCCTTTTTATTTTTCTTTTTTCCCTCCATTCACTTTGTTTTAAAATTTAAAGCAAACTAATTATATTCCTACACGTATTTCGTTCAATTTTTTCTTTCATTTTTTCTTTTTCCTTTTATTTTTCTTTTTTCCCTCCATTCACTTATAAGTTTTAAGCAATCTATTTATACTCCTACACCTATTTCGTTCAATCCACAATTTTATTTTTTTTCCTTTTCTTCTCCATTAACTCAACTTTACAATTAAACTAAAATTATATATACTATCACACATATTTCCTTCAGTCCTTTTCTTTCTCTTTTTTCCCTCCGTTCACTTTGCTTTAGAGTTTAAATAGAGCTATTTATACTCTTACACGTATTTCGTTCAATATTCTTTTGCGTTAATTTTGTTAAACTGTTGGAAATTCTTGTACCATCCTGGACTAATTAGGTGTATTAGAATGAAAATTCTAATCAATTTTTTTAAGTAGAGACATATACTCGTTCAATTCCCTTCAATGCACTTCACTGTTATTCAAAACTTCAAACAAATGCAGCATTTTAATACCAATTTGCTTAGAACATCTCCATGGTGTTCTCCTTCAAGGAATGAGTTCCCTAAAAAAGTGGATCTCAATTTTTGAACAACATCCCCAAGATCTCTTCTACATCTTTCTTTTGGAGGAGTGTGGTGCACGTCAATCCCATTGAGAGAGTCCATTATTCTTTCAATCATCCATGCTTTCTTGAGGAGCACTCCAAGGTAATGTATGCTTACTCTAACTTTGCTTTGTTTATTGCTTAAGTAGCTTCATTCTCCACAAATATATCAAATTTTCTGCGGGTCTACATGATAGGGTATTGTCAGGTTTTAGGGTTCGACTTTCATCAATTTTTTGAATATTTCCTTACTAGGAGTAGTACAAACTTCATGGTTTGAACTATGTTTCATGGTCTATTGTTCTCAACGGTTTCATCATCCGAAATCTTCAATAAGTGTGGATAGGGTACTGTCTTTGCATTGTGAGAATCCATTTATGCCTACTTCAGCCAATGGACTTAGACTACGACCATTATACTGAGATAGGGTACTGACAGAAGAATATGTAAAATCGCGCTCTTCCATGACGTGCATATTTTTTGTCGAGGTGTTTCAGGATTTCAATATGGCACAATTATGGGCCATACAAGATCCTCCAAAGTCCCCCTTCTCTCATCATGACTTGATTTGGAGAGATTGTGTGCGGAAAGGAAAAGGCATTGTGAAGACTTGCAAGCAGGCACGGATTCCTACATCACGGATTGAAGAGTTCCTCATTGGAGAGCGCTTACTTCAAGATGGGATTGAGTGGGACAAGTGGAAGAATGAACGTGGCATTGTTGATGGCCATCCGAAGCCAAGGTTGGACATGCATAAGGGGTACAGATAGTAAGACATACTATCCATCTTCGTTCTAATTATTGTGTTTTCTTTGCAACTATCTCCTCTGCCATGGATTAAGTGTTATGTGTTCATGAATGAGTAATGCTTCTAGTTGAGGTCATCATCCATATTCCCTCTGTTGATGGTCCACGGTATCATCACGCACTATTACTTACATTATGGTGCCATATTTGTAGCTATAGGTGTTCCTATGGCCCCAAAGATCATCGTGACAACAAAGACATACGAGCCAATCACAAGCGTGGATGCTTGGCCAATTTCTCGATCAAGCAAGAATATATTGAAAGGGATGTTTCTACAATTTCTTACTATCATATGAAGCATACAAGGTTAGATGGCTCGGTTGCGCATGGAGAAGGGGATAGGAGCTCCGACTCACGCGCATCAAGAGTGGCCCCTTGAATCTCTGAGGCAGCAAAGGTGTTCATTTGGAACCGTCTTGATGCTGGATTCACAACAAAGCAAATTTTTGATGAGCACTTGAGGGTTTGGCAAGAAAGGAAGTGCCATGGAGAATTAATGCGGAGAGATGACTACATGACAATGGATAACATTCGAAATCTTGAGAAACGTCATGCAAAGGGAAAGTGGAAGCGGGCCAATAGTGAAACGGAGAGTGTTTCATCTTGGATAGAATCAAATCGTGAATCTGTCTTCATAAATCAATGGGCAGGTGAAGTTCCAGGTATTCCAGAAGACCAACAAGAACCTTTTATTTTGGGAATTCAAACCCCCCATCAACTTGAGGTAATGGTCCGTTTCGGTGATAAGAACGCAATTTCGTTGGATAGCACATTTGGGACATCTAGAGTCCGATATTACTTGTACACATTCCTTGTGTATGACAACCACCGTAGTGGTTTTCCGACGGCTTGGGTTATTACCAATCGTGAAACAGAGTCTTGCATCACAATGTTCATGAAGGCCATGAAGGAGCGACTTCTACAACAATGTCCCACCTTTACACCAACATGCTTTGTGGTTGATGATAATGATGCCACTCATAACGCAATACAGTATGTGTTATTCTACGTTCCTCTATCCAATTATGTCTATAACTTTTGAGTCTTGATTTTGTTTTGTGAGCAACGGATTTATAGTTTATAATCTCTTTCACTAATAATCTATGAGAATGTTATTGTGTAGGACCGTGTCGAAAGAAGCAAACATCCGAATCTATTTGTGTTTATGGCATGTTTTGAAGAATTGGAATCTCAGGGCCAACAAAAAGATGAGGACTCATGAGGATGCCCGACATTTGGCATACTATGGAATGAAACAAATTATGTACATGTCAATAAATTTCCAAGAGAGTGAGGAACATTTTATAGGACGAGCAACCGAAGCGGTAGTTGATCTCTTTGACACGGTTGGGGATGTCGGGAAGTTATTTGAAGACTACATATGGACGTACTATTGTCAATTCGGTATTTATTTTTTAACTTCTCAATATGTGTTTGTTTGTCCGCACGTTTGGATACGGTATTGACAGGGATTGATCAATAGTCCATGTCAATACCTTATCTCAAAACAAAAAATTACCTTGTCCTCATTGATTTGTTTTCCAGATATATAGCATAAAACAATGATTAGGGTATCTACAATTGACTTCCTCCTTATGTAATAATCAAACATGCTAATTATATAAGTTTATATTGCTTGCATATAGGGATGTGGTTGAAGGGTTTACGCCGTCGTCGACATAGTGGGGCGGACACAACGGGACACATTGAATCATACCATGGAGCTTTGAAGAGATGGTTGAAATTGGATCGACGGGGTACTCAAGGACGACGCTTGGATTGGATGATAGTAAAGTTGATTGAGAGTGTTGAGAGACACTATGAATACCGATTGGAGTTAAAGAACCTTGGATTTGTGAAGAACAAAGTCATTGCCGAGATTGTGAAGAAGAGTGTCATTGCTGCAAAGGAGATCAAAGATGACAATATCATTGCACCCACTGAGGATGGTACAATGTGGCAAGTGCAGAGCACTGTGGACAACACAATTTGGTACTCGATAGCTTCTCCTTGCATTGAGTATGCTTGTTGTAATTGCGAGTGGTCAATTCGTGGGAATTTTTGCAAGCATCTAGTTGCTATTCTCTTAACGTTTGGAATAAGTACGGATACAATTATTGAATTTTGTGGTACATGGTACGGGACAAATAGGGGTGGGGTGCTTGCCATGTTTGAGGCTTGTAATATCCCCGATGCCACAGACCCTTTTGCAAATGTAGACGACGATGGGGGTTTTATTGAAGAAGGTCCGGAAGCGGAGAGGCCAAATTGGGAGGACCCAAACCAAGTATGGCCTGAGGACAATGATGAGGCTGACACTCCGTTTGAGGATACGGACGCCGAACGATTATCTAAAGTCATGCGTGAATTCAAGAATGGCACAAAGGAGATGGAGGAAGTTATGATGGAAGGAGGGGTTGCTTTAGCCGAGCACGGGATGGTTGAGTTGAGACTTCTTGTGGCAAAAATGAGGACCTTGAACGTCAATGGTGCTAATGCCCGGTTGCATCCGCATACTAGTTTCACTATTGTAGACAATGGATTACCCAATCAGATTGCTAGACAACCTGATTGGTTTGAACGGATGACACACAACAAGCGTCCTAGGAGAGCCACCGACAATGTATAGTTTCATCTGTGGCAACTTTATTCAAAATAATATAATTTGTAATCAATAGTCAACAATGTCGAATATCGTATTCAGTGAAATGCCTTTTTGAAGTGAACATAAACGGATATGAAATAGAAATATACTTGTTGAAGTCTCAACTTCATGCGCTTCATATGTTCAATTGCGTAAATTGCTCATCATTGGTCGTATTACAAAAAATTTCTCTCAACATTTGGTACATGTTGATTTGCCATATAGCACCAATCAATTACATATAGAATCCATCATACTCCCACCAATCCAGTTACAAAAATCCGAATATAAGAAACCATATTACCAGATAGGGTATTACAATCCGCAACCCAAAATCCCTATCAATACGCTATCCCAGTACGGTTGATTTTATAGAACACAAAACATCACCTCATGAGAACCACTAGAACGCGGCCCTGACGGCCAATTGTGCTTCCACCCTCTCCTTCACATACTTGACCTTGTTAGTCTTGTCTGCCCACCTGGAAAAAAATACACATAATGGCATATAATTAAGAATTGATGATAGATGTAATTACAAGTATACATATTTTACAAAATGATAATTGATTACTGAGATAGAGACTTACTCAGCATGCTTCCAACGAGACATAGCATATTTTGCTAAAGCGAGGTACGCAGAATTTCTTTTCTTAACATTAGCAGGCTTTGTCCAATTGCCGCCCAAGTCCCACCCCCCCCTCAAGGGAGCCATGTATTTCTCCCGCGAGCTCACAATCAAATCGTGTGCCTCACGATTTGATTTAAATCTTCCAAATACACCCCGTGAAATAGGAGCGCTCTCTCAGCTGTCAATGCCAAAATACTCGAGAGTATGGTCCATAAACAACTTGGCCAAGGATGGGGGGGTCTTTGATACCTTGAAATTCTTCAACTCATCACGTTTTTTCTCCCATGCCGCGGCAGCACTAACCTCCAAACGTCTCCGAGTCTTCGCAAGTCGAATGGCTTCAGCGGAGAGTGGATTTCTCTTAGCAGCATCATTATAGCGCTTGTTCTGTTCTTGCGTCGTCCGCGGTGGCCGCAATGGCTCGGAAGAGGGGCGCTCGGGTCGACCTGCCTCCACACTACCAAAGTTGTGCGCCACCAAAAGGTGACGCTTCAACTTTTGCTTGGACTGAAAGGTGGGACAAATGCCCTTGCCCACAAGGCAAAGCCATTGGGGCACTGATGGTCCACGAGATGATGACACTTTAGTAGTGTCATCACAAAAAGCTACTCCTGCCTTAGCCAACCCTGCAGAAGTCAAGAAATCACGATGTCAAATACCCAAGAGAAATCATGACTTGATTTACAAATAAACCGACACAAAGTTTGATTTGTAATGAATTCAATTCCCAAAAGAATTACAAATATGTTCTTCATTGAAGGTTCGTTCTGCAACGTACTTGCAGAACAACATTATAAAATGTACAAAGTATTGGAAATACATGGACTTTTAATCCAGGATAGGGTATTGATACCCTAATTACAAATCGCCCTGTCAATACCCTATCAGAACCTCGAGTTCTGCAATCATTAGCGAGATGGAGGAAACAACACAAAAATCTCACCACCTTGGCCATCAAATGCGGCACCCATATCATCCTCATCCTCGCCATCCTCATCGTCATCAGCATCGTCGTCCTCCTCGTTGTCCTCATCCCCATCCGCCTTGTCCTCGTCTTCGTCCTCCTCTTTGTCGTCCTCCTCGTCTTCCTCCTCCTCTTCCTCCTCCGCATCAACCTCCTCCTCCACATGAAGAATTTCTTGAACAACCTGGACGCTCATAACTTTCCCTTCAACATCTAGTATCACCACATCTTCAGTCAAAGGATGCAGAACATCGTCCTCATCTTCAATTGGGCCTCCACACTCTAAACCAGCACGATCACCCCCATGGTAATCAACCCGGAATTGTTCATCGGAAGGTGATGTAATGTCCTACCGAATCTCCATTTCGTCATGTAGGTCCTGGACCACCATGGCTGTAGGCAAAAAAAAAACGTTCAAGTCCGATTAATTGACGGGTAGGGTATCGATGAAGAAAAATGAAGTAAAAAAAAAAGCTGTGATGCCACAAATGCGGCATCACAGCACTAGAGTGGGAATGGGACGTACCAATGAGAGTTGAAGCAGAAAGAACGTCCGTGTTGTCCATATTCACGCTCTAAGAAAACAATTTCTCCACCTATGATCAAACCCCAAACCGAGAATCTATCGCTGTCAATACCCTATCCCTTCAAACCCTAAACCGAAACCCGAACAGTAAACCGAATTGGACAGAAGAGCAGCAAATGCGATCCTCTCAATGGCTCAAAATTGGCTCCCCGCAGCAAATCCACCTAAAGACCAAATCCTAAAGAAGCTACAACCTCCACAAAAAGAAAATGCAATCCTCTTAGAACTCAACCACGAACTTCAGAGACAGATAAACAACAAGAGCGTGGAATCAATGACAAACTCCAAGAACTCACGCGAAAATTCTCCAAAATCAGCAACCAAACGCTCTCCGGAACCGCACTCGCGCAGGCTCTCCGATCTCCTCACAGACGGAGCTAGCAATCCTCGATCCTCGTCCTCACTCGAGACAAAACCCTACCAACTGCGACATGTCTCGAATTCCGAGAAACTGTAATGCAGAACATACAATTCGGTAACTTAGATATGAAATCAAGCACGATCAAGAGAATGATAATAAACCTGGAAATACTCGATGAGTTACCAATCTCGACCTCAACAGTGCTTGTGGTACTCCAGATAAGGCAGGCTCCGCATCAACCACTCTTTCGGCACATAATTGCAAAGAGTAACCCTGAGTGTGGGACGATCACGCACACCGTGTCGACTTATCCCCTGATCCGCAGCTTGCCAAGCTCGTTCAAGAATGAACACAGAAAGAGCCGAAGAGCACCTGCAACGTCCCTATTTTGGACACAAAGCAAAAACCCAAAGTCAGTCCCCCAACTATGCTCTCACACCGAGCCGACTCACAAGACGCCGATCCATGCTCGCTATCCGTTGCGCGTGCTGTGAGATACTTCGACACCACGCTTGACTCAACCACCCCACAACCTGGATCCGACCCTTGAGGTTTGTGTGCACTTGCTCTTCCACAACAGTACTGTGGCGGAAGATCACAGAAGATGTCACGACCCTAAAACCTTGAATCTGTGAAGAACAACACCACACAAATGATCTCGAGACACACTACACGGACGTGTGAGAGACAGTTTCTCTTCACGGTTTTCGGAGTTCTACACAGGGAGAGCGAGAGAGCACCAGCAAGAGTGGATCTCACCGAGCAGGGAGAGCGAGAGAGCACCAGCAAGAGTGGATCTCAAGAGCAGGGAGAGCGAGAGAACACCAGAAAGTGGATCTCACCGAGCAGGGAGAGCGAGAGAGCAACAGCAAGAGCCACCCTCACCGAGCAGGGAGAGCAAGAGAATGAGGGAGGGAGGGTGAACGAAGAGGGAGGGTTTGGGTTCAGGCCCTGTCAATACCCTATCCATAGGTTCGGTAAAACCTAGGTTCGAGATCTACGGGGCGACGGTGAGAGGGATTCATCCTCGTCGACTTCATCCCCAAGGTAGGTGCTGCGAACGCTTACGCTTACGCGCACATGTGAGGATTGTGGCACTATTGTAATTGAATAGTGATCTTGTTGTGATTGAATAGTGACATGTGAAGGAATAGTAGCATTGTTGGGTGATATAGTGATATAGTAATTGATTGGTCCCAAATACATAAAACAACAACATCATCTATCAATTTTGTGCTTCAATTCTCAGACACATCACCACTGGTCACATGGCAACACCACACTGATTTTGATGTTTAGTGTCATGGGTAGTAAATGGCTTGTAAATGCTGTAAATTTTTACTTTTGATATGAATTTTTACTAAGAGCACAACAATCTATACTACTCAAAGAGGGGGATCGTAGTGGACATGGTTAGTAAAAATATTCATCAAGAGTGAAAACTTATAGCATTTACAAGTCATTTACTGCCCATGACACGAAACATCATAATCAATGTAGTCACATGGCAACAGTAGTTAGAACTTAGTTGAGGTTATAGTTAGTTAAGGTTATAAGTTAGTGGCATTATAACTTAAGGTTGGATGACCTAACACCACCACCAACCCCAAAACCAACAATCTTATGTGGGCCAAAACCACCAGCAGCCCACCCCATTTCCGAAATTTTAGGAAGTCAGTTATGATTGGGTGTCAGTTTATAATTGGTTCAAAGCTCTCGGTTTTAGTCTCTTGCACAAGTGGTCATTAGCACAACTTATTGTGGAAGTAGAGAGTTTTGTATGTCGAGAATGGATCACAGCTTACTATCCACTTTGAAAATTTGTAGCAATTTCAATATGAAGAAATAAATGGTCACGACAATTGCAATATTCATGAAATCCTATTTTGAATTCCATAAAAATTCTTTCCACGTATACAAACGCTATAAATAGGTCAGCAAGCTTAAGTTGGTGGTTCTAGGTCATCCAACCTTAGCAGAGGTATAACTTATGGGAGGGATGAGTGTATAATCGAGCCATTGATACCCTCTTCTCAAACCAAGCGGCAAATTGCCTCCTGTTTTAGCTGGAACCACATCTGAGAGATTCTACGTACAGTAAAGAAAAACGAAATGTGAGAGATTCTACTTATAGTAAAGTAGAAGCTAGAAGTACACTTACCTCTAATGAACCAAATGCTATAAATTAATCGACTGCAATTAAGGTTCGAGAGTTGTCTCGATGAAGATAGAAACTAGTTTGGTGACGTGCTAGGAGCGTGGCAGCACAACGCAGGTCAATCAAGCATCCACATTAACTCTGTTCCATCAAACGCAACAACAACGGACCAATAATAATCCACCCAATTCTCTCTCCGGCTGATGCTTCCATGCTGGCAATGGCTACAGGTTGGAATCCACAGTTTTCCGCACCGCCTGCAATAAATTCTCATGCACCCTTGGGCTAAAAATGGTGCTCCTTGCAGCCTCATAACGATTTCTTCCGGAAACGTTTCAAAAACAAGATGTGAGATGAGTGCTGAGAATGAGATGATCATTAGGGCGTCTGCTATTAGGCTCATGCGAATAAGAAATTTAGTATTTGCGAGGCTGTTTTCGGCTGTGACGAAGTGGCGCTGATCTGTTATGAAGATGGGGTCGGCTACCATTTGATGGACGCTTGTGAATGGTTAAATCAACCTGTGACGGTAGTCGGCCCCCTCGTAAATTTACGACCTTCAGTAGAATCTGGCTCCTCCTTCGAGGGACTACTCTCTGGACTCTCTGGCTTGCCAGGAATGACTGGGTGTTTAACCAGTGTAGGTGGAATCATTACAAGATCGAAAATGTCATTTGGCAAGGCCTCACGGACTACGGCAGGATTGCTTGGGGCAGAATTCAGACTATCAACACGGAGGCTAGCAGGAACAAGGCGGCAAACCTTTTCGACTCCACTTGGGGTTGTCATGAGTTGTTGTGTAGCATTCAAGGCGACCACATTACTTGGGTCAAAGAGTTTCATGTCTTGTTCGGAGTCTTGAGTCCTTGGCGTTGCCGGAAGTGGCACGCTTGTCTGTATTGGTGACTTTCTTGCAATCAAACTTGGTTTGTTTTGTTTCAAAAAAAAAAAATCAACCTGTGACTCCAAGTTGGGCTGCAACAAGGTTTTGTGCACTAGGTTGGATAAGTGGGTGGTGTGGGTTAGTGAGTTTCATTAGTGTCCTGGTCCCTTTCTGGCTTGGTGCTGCCGGCCTTGGCGCGCTTTTCTGTTGGTCCTTGTTTCTTTGCAATTCAAACTTTGTTTTGTTTTTGTGCAAACTTTTTTTTTAAAAATGGTTAAATCAACGAATATTTTCGTTTGTTCGAAAATCAACAAATATTGCACAAAATGGGTGGATGTCTGATTGATTTGGAAATCAATGAAACCACCACAACAGTGTGTAACTGAAAAAACGGCTGATATACCTTGATCCAAACTAGGTCACCTTAACCCCTAAAAGTCCGTGACAATTTCATACCAAAAGCAGTTCAAAATTGTTGATTCTAGTGCAATGAGTAAGGAAGGAAATGAAACCTTGTATTTATCGTTCTGATTAAGGGGATCTCCATTAAGACTTACTAGGAAACATACTCACAAGATTTCATACACTTTGACCTCAAGGATTGAAAGATTATCGTGTTTGAAGTCAAGGAAATAGTTCATTTCTTCCCTCCGTTGAGTGGATCAACAGACTTTGACTTCACTTGGTATTAGAGTTATGCACTACACAAGGTCTAAATCTTTTACCATTGTGTTGAACATGATGTTAGTTCCGTATACAACAATTTGTAGAGGTAGAGAAGGGGTGTAGCATATTCAAAACAAGAATGCAAGGAGTGGAGGTTTAAAAATTGTCAATTCACGATTTATTTTTTTGAGAATTTAATATGTTTTAGAATGATAATCTAAACGGTTAATAAGAAGGTTTACACCACATATTGTTGTAGAAAAAAATAAAAAGTGAAAAATATGAAGAACTCTAGGTTTTATGTAGCAAAGATTAAGTTTTTTCTCCGCTTGCCCAAAATGTGTAAAAATGTGTTAAAATGTTTTTTAACACTAAAGTCAAGAAATTTTTTTTGACATCTTCAAGAAGGTAATATTCTCTACATGAATGGAAAATCTCAATATCAATAGAGACTTCTAGAAATTTTTTGGAGCTACCCAAAGTCTCCATTTAAAACTTTGAGTGGTACTAACTTTCAAACCATGAATCCAAAAATAATAATAAAAATATCTCCATGGAGCTCTTATCAAGGGCAATCTAGTGTAAGAGTTTAAAAAATCGAATTCATGGAACATGTCCAAAATCCAAAACATACGCCCCATGTACACTTGGGCTCTTACAGGTTAATTCCTAAAATTACTTGACGATTTCACACTAAAAAACACTTCAAAATTGTTGATTTTACTGAAATGAATAAGGAAGACGACAAAACCTTACTAAGTAACAAACTAAAACCATAGGATTTGAACTAAGACTTATGAAGTAACATACTCTTAAAATCATAAATTATGACCGCACGGATTTGAGAGATTACACTATCGTACAAAGTGGTCCTTTCGGACATTACCTTTTCAATCTAATTATTTTTCTAGATTGTAGTGGTTTGGATACAATGGCTATCACTTGGGCATTACATGGGTATCACCTTGGGATTACGTGGGTATTACTTTGGCATTACGTGGATATCACCTAGACAAATCTCTTGAAATTTCTAAAAAATTTGGACATTGTCCATTTTGAGTTAATTATGTACAAAACTCACTACTACTTTGGGTAGTTGAAGTAGAAGACACAATTCATTTTCTTCCTTGCTTTGAGCGGATCAATAGACTTTGACCTCACTTGGTGTCGAATTTTTGCACTACACAAGGTCTAAATTCATCACCATCATGTTAAGCATGATATTAGTTCCTTGTATACCAATTTTTAGAAGTAGAAGGGGTGTAGCATATTCAAAACAATTGTACAAATAGTAGAGGTTCAAAAATTCAAGCCATCTCACGGTTTTTTTTTGTTGTTGTTGTGAACTTAATAATATGTTTTGGTATGATAATCCAAATGATCAATATGATGGTCTATTGTTGTGGAAAATTGAACGTATTTTTGGAAAATTCAAAAGTAAAAAATGAAGATCTCCAAGTTTTTTGTGGTTAATAAGGAGTTTTTTTGGTCCCTTGCCCAAAAATGTATGACAATGTGTGAAAATGTTTAACTTGGGTTAAAATGCTATTTTCCACTAAAGAGTTTTTTTTTAACATTGTAAAAGGAAGTAATATTACTTGCTAGTATAGAAAATCTCACATGTGATAGTGTCCAAGCAAAATATTTTCCACCAACCCAATGTGCCAGCACTCAAGAAAATTTTCTTTAATATTGCATTTTTTTCCCCTACAGGTCCAATGAGCATAAAAATAATATTTCCGTGTACCTCTCGTCTTCTTGCATCATTGTATATAATTTCAAGAAGTATAATTATAAATTGCAACCATAGGAACTTACCTGAGATTTGCAAAAGCCTATTTTTGGACTTTTGTCATTTAGGGGTTAATTGTGATGTTCAACTTTTGTTTATTTACTTCAGTACAAGTTAAAAGTAGTTAACTAATTGTTAGAAAAATGAAGAGTGACAATTGGCCTCTCAACTCGGCCATAGTGTGAAGCGGCACTTGGTTTTCCTTCCGTCCTGATATACAGTCATCCCTCCCATAAGTTATAGCCAGATCTAGCACCAGTGGATGGAGGTGGTAAGAACTTAGTAGAGGTCAAAAGTTAGTGGTGGCTTTAGTAGAGGACTTGGTAACATTAGCACAATTCCATCTCCATCCACCTACTGTCATTTCCTAAAATGGGCCTAGCATCAAGCGCCACCTTGGATAGCATGTGAAAATGTCATATGACCATGCTGACTTGAGTTGGCCCTCTTGTACCCTATTCATGGGCAAGTTGGATGGTTGAAAAGCTCAAAAAGTGTTTTAAAACCATTCAAAACAGTCTTGGAAGGAAGATGGCAACACATGTGAGGATTGTGGCACTAGCATAATTAAATAGTGATCTTGTTGTGATTGAATAGTGACATGTGAAGGAATAATAGCATTGTTGGGTGATATAGTGATATAGTAATTGATTGGTCTCAAAAACATAAAACAACATCATCTACCAATTCTGTGCTTTAATTCCCAGACTCGTCAACACTAGTCACATGGCAGCACTACACTGATTTTGATGTTTAGTGTCATGGGCAGTAAATGACTTGTAAATGCTGTAAGTTTTTACCTTTGATATAAATTTTTACTAAGAGCACATCAATCTATACTACTCAAAGAGGGGGATCATAGTGGACATGGTCGGTAAAAATATTCATCAAGAGTGAAAACTTATAGCATTTACAAGTCATTTACTACCCATGACACTAAACATCAAAATCAATGTAGTTAGAACTTAGATGAGGTCGTAATTTGCTAAGGTTATAAGTTAGTGGCATTATAACTTAGCAGAGGCATAACTTATGGGAGGGATGAGTGTATCAGTCAATATTGATAAAACCGCATAACGAACACATTCTCTAACCCAAAAGCACGAGGGGTCATCCTTCCTATTCAAGCGACGAATTGATGAGCTTCCTCCTCGCAACTGACCGAGACGACGCGACGATTGACCACCACGAGAAGCAAACTAAACTTGGGTGGCACGCACAGGAACTCCCACATCAATTCGTGTTGCCATATCGGTACAGTCAGTCCTCTTCACGTGCCCAGCATGCAGAACCAATGGCAGCCCTGAATGCGATCCTCAGCTAATCTGCTTGCTGAGATGGCAGCATTCATTGTCGCCACTGTCGTGTGGTTGGAAAGGCTTCAAGGCCCCACAGCATGCCGCTCTCACCGTTCTAGGGCGGAAACGACAGACCTCGGTGAGATGGCTCCCAAATTTGGTTGCCGAGGTATTTTGGGACATAGTAGATTTCGCTACAGTGTTGTATCCTACCCACCTTGACCTCCGTTGTAGGTGCCAACACCAACCTTCAAGATTCCCTTCTCCATGAGTAACTGCAGCGAATGGATGGATTGCCGAGGGGAACTCCGAGTCAGACCTGGTACAACTTTTAACCTTTTGCTGATATGTAAGTGGAGGTTGACTGTACGGTATGTCTGTCAACATTCCTTCCTTGTCCACAAGCTGGGAAAGAGCATTAGCTTCAATACTCTCTACCGTCTACATTCTCTGCACCTTGCACTAACTCATACCTTACGCACTGGCCAGTTTCAGACACTCCCTGCCAAATTATTTATTTTTTCCCACATGACACCGTGGTTATCACCTAGGTATTACATGGTATCACTTAGGAATTACATAGGTATTATCTTGGCATTAAATGGGTATCACCAAGACATATCTCTTGATTTTTCCAAATATTTTGAACATTCCTCACTGTGAATCAATTATGTACAAAAGTGACCAACGTGTAGGGCACTGATACTCTAAATTTAATGAGTAGTGTAGGCACATATGATTTATAAATGCTACAAGGTTTTACTCTTGATGAATATTTTTACCAACCATCATGACAATGATCCACTTTATGTAAATAGTTGTACTCTCAGCTCTAAAAGTTGTACAACCAAAAGGATGACACAGTGTGCAGCACAAGGAAAAAAAACGAGCAACTTGCTCGCTGGCTGCATGCAGCAAAATCAAGGATTTCTCCCCAGTGTGAAGCACAAGGCAAAGTGTAAAGAGCCCCTCCTTACAAATCAAACGTTCAGACATAATGGACATAATAAATTGCAAAAGATTCATGACTGAGCAAAAGATTTGCGCTTTCTCCACAGTGGACAGAGTCTGTTACAAAACAGGAGAATATGTACAGCAACAGAGACATTATCACGCATGAAGCGGAAAGAACATAATTCAGATAATAACACCGTGATCACACTGATTGGATTGTGAGGAAGCTAAGAGTTGAGCTTTCTTTCACACACGACAGAGCCTGGGACAAAACAGGGGAGGATTCACAGCAACGAGAACACTGTTCCATCAATCTCTTATTAAAGAAGAGAGAAGAAAAGATTATTGACGCAGTAATATCGTGATTCATGACGATACAAGGATTTGCGCTTTCTCCTCAACCGACATAACAGGGTAGTTTTTACAGAGGGTGGCCTCCGACATATTTTAAGGAAGCTGCCATAATATGATGCGCATGGGGGTGCGAGACAATGAATGTCGCGCTTGTCATCGTTCTACCCATGTGCCCGGTGGGACATGTGGGCACCCGCTGGAAATAGCAAAAGACGGCTGAGGATTGCACTACTTCACTACCCCGGTCACCTCTTGCATGGTCAGTCCTTCAGAGCATCACATTCCAGTCTGGGATTGAAAGTTTTGGTCTTGCGAATTTGGTTCGCTGGTCACATGTAAACAGCATTTCGAGTGAGGTTCCGAGAGTGAAGATGAGTACGACGTCGTTGCGGGATAATTCGGGGATGAGTGCATTCTCCAAGCGGCAGTGGTGCAACCGATCTCCGCTGCGAGGGAGTCCGACCACGGTGCTGTTCGCGGAGTCGAGCTCCACCGAGTCGAGCTCCGACGCCAGCGTTGATGAGCCCGTTGCGCACCCTGCGATGTGCAGATTCGAGCCTATCAACAGCAAAACATGGTATTTACTAGTAAACTGATTCTGGTTTGGTGATATTCGGCCTGTGGCGATGGAGGCCTCGATGCTTACGAAGCTTTGTGATTTTCAGGGCGGTGTTGACGGACAGGCCGAGTGACTTGCTCGTGGAAGTCGACGGGACTAGCTTCCATCTCCACAAGGTGTGTTCACGTTTTGGGTGCGATCGAGTTTTTGAGATGTGATGTGTGGTGCAGCTTCCAGATTTTGAGAGTGATGAATTGAGAGAAGAGTTTGCGTTGAGGTGGAGCTTCGTGTTTTCTCGAGCAATGTGTTGAGGAGAGTTTGGGTTGTGGTGCGTCTTTCTATTTTGTGTGCGATGTGTTGAGAGAAGAGTGTGTGTGTGTTGTGGTGTAGCTTCCTGTTTTGTCGAAGAGCGGGCTGTTGAGCATTCTGGCGGGGAAGTTCAATGCGTCGGAGACGGCGCACATCACGCTGGGTAGCATTCTGGGTGGGGCAGAGGCGTTCGCGCTCGCAGTGAAGTTCTGCTACGGGATGGATGTGGAGCTGACGCCCGCCAATGTGGCGGGGCTGCGGTGCGTGGCGGAGTATCTGGAGATGACGGAGGAGCTCGAGGAGGGCAATGTGTGCAGCAAGGCGGAGGCGTACCTGAACTCCGTGGTGTTGAACTCCTGGCAAGAGTCACTCACCGCGCTCCAATCGTGTGAGCGCCTCCTCCCCGTCGCGGAGGACGTGCAGATGGTGCAGCGATGCTGCGAGTCGATCGCGCGGAAGGCGTACGTCGAGCCGTCGCGGTGGACGAACTCACGCCCCAAAGGCGGAGAGACTTGGTGGTACGAGGACGTCGTCGCTCTCTCGCTCTACTGCTTCGAGAAGGTCGTGGTGGCCATGGCGCAGAACCTCATGAGCGGCGCGCTCCTGGGAGGCGCGCTGGAGCTCTACGCGCGCAAGTGGCTCCCAGGCGCGTTTAAAATCTCCGCGGAGAATTCCCCTCGCGGAGGAGAGGTCTCCCATGTGGACGAGTTTCCGTCTCCGACAAGCCGCGACGGCCGGCTGCACCACGTCGTGGTGGAGCAGAACCGCAACCGCTTCGTCATCGAGCGGCTCGTCGCAATGCTGCCGCACCTCGGGGACGCCGCTGCGTGCAGCTTCCTCCTGCGCATGCTGCGCGCCGCGCACATGTTCAACTGCTCGGTTGAGTGCCGGACGGAGCTCGAGGTGAAGGCTGGCCAGCAGCTCGATCAAGCGAGCTTGAGCGACCTCCTCATCCCGTCCTTCTGCCACACCAGCGAGTATCTCTACGACGTCGACCTCGTTCGTCGTCTCTTGGATAATTTCCTCGTACTCGTAAGCCTCTTCTCGCCCTTCTCTTCCTTCAACCTCTCATGATTCTCCACATGTGATTGACTTTTCGTGTGATCTCAGGAGCAAGGAAGTGCACCCGCGGGAGCGAAGAGCAAGTTCTTCAACAAGAAGCTATTCGAAAATCTCTTCGTAGGCAAGCAGGCGCACGCGGCTGCCCCGACCGCAAAACTGAAAGCGGTTTCGAAGCTCATGGACTTGTACCTCGCTGAAGTTGCGCGCGACGGCAAACTGCCGCTGGAGAAGTTCAACTCGCTCGCGGAAGCAGTGCCGGCCTCCGCGAGAGTATCGGACGATGGCCTCTATAGAGCAGTCGATACGTATCTCAAGGTTTGTCCCGAGCTCAAGTTTGTTTTTCCTCCTTCCCTCGATTTGTGAAACTCTTTCACTGACTGTTTCGATTATTCAGATACACCCGAACTTGGCGGAACACGAGAAGAAGAAGCTGTGCCGGAATCTGGACTGCAGCCGCTTCTCCGTCGCGGCGTGCTTGCACGCTGCACAAAACGAGCGCCTGCCGCTCCGCATTGTCGTGCAGGTGAGGATCGTGAGGATCATTAATGCCATAGTGTTTTCTTCTGAGAAAGACTTTATCCCTGAAATCCTAACGTATGGCTCCTCTCTCAGGTTCTATTCGGCGAGCAGCTCAAGCTCCGGGATGCCATCACTGGAATCACGCAATCGATCCTGGAGGAACGTGCTTCGTCCGCCCACGTGTTCGGATCGAGCCCATCCCCCGTGGAGGAGAATTCTCCCGATTCAGTAAGGATGCTGCTGACCACGAACCAAGTGGAGATCCGAGCGATGCAGCAGGAGCTCACGACGATGCGGCTCAAGTACACGGAGCTGGAGAGAAGCCACAGCACCATGATGGAGCTGATGGAGAAGATGGTGGCGAAGCCGAGGCGAAACTCGCCGTCTTCGTGGCCCTGGAAGTCGAAGCCCAGCAGGGGAGAACGCAGCCAACAAGGCTCTCCCAGGAAGGCGGACCCTGAAGCTGCATCCAGAGTGACGATCAACGCCCAGAGCAGTAGCCATCGAAGATGGCGGAACTCCATCTCCTAGTTCTTATTCTTTTCTAGCTTTGTTTATATTGTACTCTTGAGTCAAAACATTCATACTTTGCGTCATAGAAAGATGGTGAATCCATGAGTTACCATGCCAGCCCTCAATCTGGGATGGCCATACGGGAGTTTCAATGTAGTAGAGTGGACAACGTTGTACATACTTGTACTTTAATCTCAGAACCACTGACTGTGCAAACCGCTCTTTCAGTCAATTTTCGCTCATCTAGAAGGCTTGTCCATGAGTTGGTGAGAGAGGAAGAGTTTTCAGAGTGCAAGAACATCACCTCACCACTCCAATGTCACACACTAGGAGACACGGTCCCTGTCGTGGATTTATTGCATTGTTTTGTTCTCCGCATCTAACCATGCACACTGGAGCCTGGTCGCTTCAACATGATGAGGTGAAGGAATTGCATTTAAAGATCTAGGAGTGAGACAGGACAGAGTTCAGAAGGATGTGTTTTCTGGTGCAGAGATGTAATGTCTTGTGCCTGAATGTTGGCAGAGCAGGTACAGAGTTGGCGAAGATGGTCTCTGCTGCTGTTTCATTGTTGCGAATGCAGGACAAAGCGAGCTGTGACCTCAAGTGTTGAGGTATGGCTTTCGTCTTTTGCTATTGTTGGGTAGCTAGCTTAGAACATGACGATTAGTCAGATGCATGTGCAATTCTGTACGCTGTTGTTTGTCAGGGTTTCCACTCTATCTCGTATAACAGTTTGGGTGTTTTAGGGTTAGGTCTCCGTAGCTGCACATTTCTGGACATGCGTAGGAGCTTCCAGTCAGTGATAGAGACGTAATCTATGGCTCCCCATCCTTGCTACTGATGCCGCTGATGTTGCCAACTTGAGCGACAGGATGGGGAAGAACTGCACTGGGACCCTGAAACCTTAAACCCTAAACCCTAAACCCTAATGATAAGGGTGGGTTTTCCCTAATGCTTCCACCACTTCGTTCTATGAAAAATATGTTCGGACTCAGAGGTAACCAAATTGGTTTATGTGTATGATATTCAGGAATAACATTCACTCGTGGTGTGTGCTTGAGATCTGTCAGTAGTCTTTATTTCATTTCAGGGTGTCTGCCCTCGAGTCAATCTCCTTTTGGCAGCGGTAACACCAGTTAGCATGCGTCTTACGTGTTGTACACATTGTACTGAAGTATACAATGGCATTTTCATTGTAAATTCTGGGGAGAGGTGGTGATCACCAATCTCTTTTTTATTGTGCCTTTCTCACAAGTTGTAAATTATGGAGGATTGGTGATTGTTAACCCATTTGGTAACAGTTTTACTTTCCAGAACAAATTTGATGTGCACATCACACGTGCAATCTTATGAACATAGTGTAGTTTGTTGAATGTTGTGTGCCAGCAACTAGTAAACCAGATAGAGTTTCTGGAGACGTCAACCCTCTCGAAATTGAAGGCTTGTACTCTACTTAGATTCACTCTTGGACCTTGTTTCAACTTCTCTGCTTATTTTATTGATGATTATCATTTTGACACCATCGAAATGGTTGGTCATGTGCAGGGGGCAAATGTTCGGATCATCACCTGTGCCGCAAACTCAGCGGACATGAGAAGCCTCCACATGGACGCCCAGGTCATGAAGAAGAGTCAGGTAAGCCCTGATCTTTTGGGAGTTGCAGACATTTGAGTACAGTACCTCATTCCTTATATCTGCAAGCATTCCTCGTTGCAGCAAAGCGGGAGAATCCGTATTTCAGTTGCAGAGATTATTTCAAAATGCTTGAAGCCTCAAAATACAATCACACTTGCATTTATCCGTACGGCTCGTCAAAATTTGCACACCTTTCCAGATCAATTGGCTGAAAGGTTTGGCTGCCTAAACAAAGTCATTCGTTATTTGCATGGAGTCTTTAACCTTCCTGCGTTTTGGAATATGTGTTACAACTATTCCTGAAAATTGCATCAGGTGTCTTACAGCCTAGTTTTTCACAAATTTTTTTGAACCCGTTCATGTGTGTAGAGCAGGGGGTGAAAGTAGGCAATGTTGCAGAAAACCGCCCGGAAACTCAGGATTTTGTACAAGCAGGTGCTGGACGACAACCCTTTGATTTATTCACTCTAAATCAATTTACTAGATATTTAAGAACAAGTTCGTAGTCTTTCAATCATGAACCTTCAATAAAGTAGCCTTCTGTAATGTCACAAATCCTAGATCCAAAGCATATGAATGGATAATTCATATGCTTTGGATCTAGACTAGGATTTAGTTATGGAATTCAATAAGACCATGAAATTTGAATTCAGATGACCAAACTACATTTGGAATAACCTACCTTAACATTACAACTGCGAGAATTCTATGGCTCATCATCATGCAATTTCATCTTGTGCTCTTTTTCATGATAAAAAACATGTATTCATAAAATGATCAAGTACATTCCTAGAATGTCAAAACTTTCTAAAATGTTAAAAAATTATAATTTTTATTCAATAAAGTGATCAAAGTTATAAGAGTACACATAAAAGGTATCCCATCGTGAGTTTCAAGAAAAATCCAGATCATCAGCCAAAGTGACACTAAAGCTCAGAACTCATGGTTTTTTTAGATGAATAGAGTGGAGATATTTCCAACATGTAAACGGGAAGAGTGACATGATGGTAGGTGATGGACGAGAGTGCAGTCAGTTCATAGTATACCAACCGGATCCATCTTATTTGCACACAAATTTACACCGCATGTCCATTCACGTATCGGTGTGTGTACACCAATGTACTATGCAGTTCAAGCAGCTCCAAGTGTAGGCAGTACCCATTTTAGGGGTCGGTGCCACTAGAGGATCTATTGATTTTGCACTCTAGGGTTGCTATACGCTGGGATTTGATGGCTAGAGACATCCAGGCATTATGTTTTGGTTGCTATCTTCTGACTTCCTTGTAATGAAATTCATTCGGGTACCACGAGGAGGCTCGGCGGTCAGGGTTGTGGCACATTGTGTATGCTGTGCTGATTATCCCTAATATTGCCGCCTATAGTGAATGATTTAAGAATGTTACCCTGTAGGCGGGTGGATTTTGTAAATAATTGATTCACAATGGAGAATGTCCCAAGATTTTATAAAAATAAGAGATTTGGTTAGGTGATACCCATGTAATGCCAAGGTGATACCCAAGTAATATCTCAGTGATACCCAGTGTGTTCGTACCACTGCGATTTGGAAATACATTTGCTTTGTCAAGTATCTGCTAAAGTGACTATTGTGTGTGGTACATTATTTTGTACAAGGTATTTACAAAGGTACTTCTACGAAAGGTGGAGGATGTTATTTTTGTGTGGGACCTAGAGTAGTTTCATGTAAATGCACTTACATCTAACTCCTTAGTTCATGATCCGGTTACCTTGCACTTAATTGTGGAGCAGAACATTACCAATGTGGTGGCAAGTGATTGGTGGATGATACGAATATAAGAATGGAGTAACTAACGATCATATGAGTCTGTAAGGATTTACTCAAAGTTCTAAGCGTGTATTTTGGTTATGTGGAGGTCATAATCATACGTTCGTTGCATCAATTACAAACTAATGGGAATAGTGTCCTCTACCTTGCCCATATTCGAGCCTTTGGCCTTTCAATATGTGAAGCAGCTTTTATTTATGTGCATTCAAGTATGACCCAGGTGTGTTACAAAGGATGATTCATCTGCTTGAAAATTTGTGAGGAAAATCATGAGTTTGCTAAGGTGTAGGGTTGGTGAAGCTTGAAAGACAACTTTATGGCTCTCAGGTAATTTGGTGCTGGGATGTTGACCGCTCATGTCCTTGCATCTATCATGGTAAGAATAGCACGGGCCTTAGTTGCTCATCATATTCAACCATTCAATATAGTTGGGGTATGTTCTTATCATTCTGATTAAGCCTTCTTCTGTATCCACCTACATGATTATTATTCAATTGACACGATTCACAACTCCCAATGACCTAAAACCATCTCAGCAAGGCAATGCGTAACAAAAATTCATTTGTAGTCCTCGATGAAATCATTGGCACCCCTTCTAATTGATTAAACATGCTACACAGATAGTGTACTACTTCATTGGTAGAGTTGTTTCCATTGAGTTGTCTCATTCCACATCTGTTAATCTTTGAGTGTGCATTTGCCAAGTGAGTTTACCAAAAACTTCACCTTTTTATGAATTAGTTTGCTCCTTTAAGTTCTTTTGTATCAAGAAGATAACCATCCAATATTAGAGAGTACTCTTGATGAAGGCCGTTGCAATAATCCGTGATCAGCATAGTAGGGCCGTTCAAAATGAATTCCCAAAATTTCGATCCTAGAAAATGAGGAATTCATGAACGGATTGCACAAATATCTAGGAAATTCAAAAAAAAAAGGCTCACCTTATCACGTGGGTCACTGCTTCATCCACCTGAAATTGGCTTGGATATAAGGTAGGACAACTCAAAACCAATATTTACAAGTGATGTAATGACATGCTACATTTCCTCCCTGAAATCTAGGAAGGGTATGAAAAGGAGTGGTATTGTGTTGTTGGTTGGTTTTGGATTGTCCTACCTTAGATGACGTTGGTTGGAAAGATTCTTCCCTCTTGTTGTTTGTGATGCTCAAGAATCTAGATATACAATCTTTTAGACATGAAGCATAGTTTTCCAAAAAAAATATTCAGAATTATTCATTCAAGGGTGTATACATCGCGCTATGGTTCTACAACATGAAATAGTCGGTTGGGGGTTATAACCCTTTAATCCTTAAATGCCGGTAGGAAACTATATCTATAGGCACTTATTTTACTCTGTAGAATTCAAAAAAATGTATCAAACTTTAGCAAGACTTACACTTTTGGATTGAAGACTTTTCAACTAACATCTTTCAGTTGGAGGTCATTTAAATATCTGAACCTTATCATGTTCAAATATGACACCATACATGTAGAATATTGTGGCCACCAGTGGCACCTTTTAACATTTAAGGGTAAAGGAGAACATGCCCTTAGGTGGTCACTTTTGAAGTAATCTATGTATAGTTGTACCGATAGTTCATCGCTATCTGATTCACAAATTCTAGAAACTTACGTGGATTTGTGCGCTTACAACAAATGCAATGAGACACAAAGCCGCAATCTGACAAGTTTGTAGGAAAGGAGATTTGGTGTGGGCCAAGCAATATTTCCACCATATCTCCATGAGTTTGTGGTCTCAGGATTTGTGGTTATTGACTTTTGTAGGTGGGTCATCTGCATGCCATATGTGTGGATAAGTTTTGGCGACCCATTGGAGGGATCCCACATCGAACCATCGATACTATCAGAGTAATGTATGTATGCCGCATACAAATATGGCATTGTCCTGAAAAGGATTAACCCTTTGAGGCCGAAGGACCAAATATGGGTTGTTTTGACACTAGAACCTTTGTAGCAAGCGCTATAGGCCACCTCAAAATTGAAAAAAGACCATGACTAAGAGGTGGAGGAAGATGGGCATCTATTGAGGCTATTGCCACGACAATCACTGCAAGCATCGGCGAGCTACAATGATTTCCGTGAAATGAGTTTGTAGATTTTTGAGCTGAAATGTACCTAGTGCGTAGATGTCATTTTGCATGATCTAGAACACTTGTAGATTTTCTCATGCCAAAAAAGCTCATCGGCCTTAAAGGGTTAAGGACGTAAGACTAAAATTTATTTGTCAAACACCAGAGTTGAATGGTAGTGTAGAGTCTACAAGAGCAATAAGTGAGGCTTGAGCTGTTACTAGCTTGGAGGCTTTGTGGAACAATTACATCTTTAAATGGTGTCCATAATGAGAGTGTCCTTTTGTGATAAGGCCCGGCCTAAACATGATTGGCCATGGGCCAGCAGTTGGTTACATGTGCTTCTGCTTTTCGTGTGCATGTGAAGAGGGTAGGAGGCAACAATACTTCCCTGCATTATGCAAGGACACCCCACTCTGTACTCCCGCCATGAAACCACGGTCATGCCTCATGGCTCTTGCCCACGTCAACTCTTTGCATCTGTGTAGCGTTATAACCTCCGATAACCTACTCCCTCACCACTTGGTACTGCTGTAGGTTACAGTCCGGTTTGTATAAAAAAAAACACAATAAAATTCTCGAGATAAGGTGCCATGTTTCCCTCTTCTCTTGATTCCGAAGCTTGAACAATTTTCCACTCAAAACAACAAAAAGGAGAGCATATACCAAAAAGAATCCTTTGGTATGTGTTGTCAAAAGTAATTTTTAAATTTTGGGTGAACCTACCATGGTACTAGGGGTACAAATTGTATGAACAAATGGAACTTTAGCACACCAACTTTAGCTATCGATAACGAGAATAACTAACTTCCCACAAGTATACATCTAATGAGACCTACTCAATTTCAGACTATCAGACGTTTTGATGTGAATAACTTTTAATTGGGCTTCAATTTTTTTAACTCCAATTTTCCAAAAAAAGGGTTGGGTATATTCTACAGAATCTCAAACCATTTTGGGTTTGAAGGGTAGAGTTATCCATTTTCAACACATGTGAGAGCAAATTTTTCTCGCGAGATTGAAAATACAGTATACCTGTGTTGCCCACTTTTGAGCTCATACAGAGTACAACACATGGTTGGCAAAGGAAAGTCCAGCTCCCAAATGATTGGAAGCTGAATCTCTGCGTTCAGAATTTCAGAAGATGTGCAGGTGTGGAAAGTTTGTGCTATGGCTGACACTGAAATTACCCGAGTAGGAAGTTACAACTTACTTCGTGTGCTTCCACAGAAAAGTTATCACATTCTCGCACCTAAAGTAATAAAAGAGCCAGTTCTTTCACGATGGCAATCATGTCTGATGGATGAGTGAATGCGTAATATATGGTACCAGTCCTGTGGTGTAAGTTACATAACCCTACAATCCACCACAACTATATGTGAGTTAATTCTGATGGTAAATGACTCGAACGAGTCATAATTCTACCACACAGTAATTATCATAATGTACTTGCCTTTTACTGAGTGCCTCCTAAATTCCACCCAGTAAACTTCAACAGTCGAGGGGCTAGACTCCAGAGCACTTAATTTCTTCAAACATGGCCCTTCGACATGCATCCTCACAAGCTCCATATGGCCCCTCCCCAGGCCCTACATTGGGGAAAGGACGCTAAGTCCCTCCTCCTACCAGTTCAATCGGATTTACTTCACAACAGTGAGTCCGTGACCATCATCAACCAACCGTGGCTGCCCTTTTCACCTCCTCGGTTGACTTCCGGATTGACCGTCTCGTCAGCTGAATGATATCCACCAAATCTTTGTTCTTCATACGTTTTGCAGTATGTTCATTTGCCTCCCACTCCTCTGCCGTAGATTTGATTGCCTGATAGAAAAATTATCATGTTTTGTTGCACAAGTTTAGAGATTGTTTGACTTGTGGAGTGACCTTTCTCATGACCATTTGCTGTTCATAACTTCATAGCAATACTGTCACGTGGAAAGAACAAGGGGTGGGTGCTAAGATTAACCCTTTAAGGCCAAAAGACCATATATATACGTCGTTTTGGCACGAGAACCTTTGTAGCAAGTGCTACAAGCCACCTCAAAGGAAGAAAATAGACCATGACTTAAAGATGGAGGAAGATGGGCATCTATTAAGACCATTGCCACCACAATTGGTGCAAGCATCAACGAGCTATAGTGATTTTCGTGAATGAGTTCGTAGATTTTTGTGCCGAAATGTATCCAGTGCATAGATGTCATTTTGCATGATCTAGAACACTTGTAGATTTTCACCTGCCACCGCAATCAATACAAGCATCGGCTAACTAGAGTGTTTTCCGTGAAATGAGTTCGTAGTGTTTTGTGCTGAAATGTATCACCTACGTAGATGTCATTCAGTATGTTCTACAACAATTGTAGATCCTCTGAGGTTGAAAAAGCTCATTGGTCTGAAAGGGTTAAACAGAAGTTGACAAAGAATTTTCTATAAGAACTCTCTCAAATGGAGGGTTACACTCATGTTCAACATCTGTTTTGCTTCATTATGTAGGGAAGTATGTGCATTCAATAAAAAAAAAATCTAGAGAAGGTGAACATTTGGATGGCTCAGAGCAGCAAACGCTTTGTGTTTATGACAACCAGAAGGACGCATCTGACTCTCTCTCATTGAAATCATTGTTTAACATTGTTATACTAGAGTTGTCAAAATCATAAATTGTGAGAAGTGGCAAATGACAATTACATTCAAGTCAAAGTTGTCATGGAATAATGCAAACTTTATTTTCAGTAGTTGCCAACTTGCCATGGGGATAGTGAAATAGTTGGAGCTCTGGCAATGCAGAAGGCACTGATGATGTGTTGGAGGTGCAAGTTGTAATCTCATCAAGAATTTAAGTCCATATTTGACGGAAAGCTCTAGTTGCCGGTGCTGGTCAAACCACAATCATTTGCATCTGCAAAACCAAGTATTATGCCCCACTGTTATCACATCTTATCACCGTTTATGCCAATTGCTCATCAATTAAACCAAACAAAATGCACTTGCCGCTTCATGTACTGGATCATGGCAAAATAGCATTCTGCCATCTCATGGCAATTAGTCACTATCACCTGCCAAAAGTGTACTGGGTTCCATCTTGAAATAGCCAGTGGATTCACTGCTGAAAATGTGGTATGGGTCAACCATTGAGGAAGCCAAATAGCGGCAATTTATACCTGAGTTGGTCAGTTTAACCCCTAAAGGACCAATGTTCCCTCGGGGGACATTTTGAGTTCGGGTAGGGTCCCACAATCTCAAATTTAGGTATGATTTTTTTGAGATTTTTTTTTGAATTGAATGGGCAACTTTCTATTAGCTTCCTGTAGACATAATTTTGGTAGAAATCCGACTTACAGTTCAAAAGTTACAAACATTTTTCAGTAACATATGTAAGTAGTACAATGGTTCAGTGTGATAAGAGTCCCCAACAGGGAACAACGTGAATATAGTGTTTGTTCATTCTCTTCACTATGCCTATGGCCATGGGACATCGGGTAGTGAAATAGAACTACTTTCCCTTTTTGAGGGTAAATATTGTTCTACTCTACGTGCTTCCTACACTATGTGCCTTAAAGACAATCGACATATTGTCCCCCCCCCCAAAGGGCTTTTTGGGTACCCATACAAGAAGGTCTTATGACCCCCCACCATACTTGGATGGATTATGGTGGTAAGCACCACGCCAGCACGAAGACTTGAACTCATGACTAAAACCACTACACCATTTAGTGTGACATGTAACAAATAGGGTAGTATCAATTTAATCAACTCTAAATTCAATAGAAATTTGAGTTTTTGTCCATTAAAAAAAAAATCCTCTTTAAAGGGGAATGGAAATCTTTGCATCTACTATAGGAATTTTTGAATTTCAAAAATATGATCACAATATGATATATGCAAAATTTAAGGTGTATTGTTAATTCTCAACACATAGTTGCATTGTAGGATTTTAAACCTTTTAGTGCCCATGAGACTTAAAATGGGACCTTGGAGGTGTTAAAACTCAATTTGCATGAAATCCATGAGGAATTAGGTTGTGAAATTTGAAGTGCAGATTTGCGCACACATTACTTCAAGGCTCTACACAATTCATATCATGATTTGGAGTTACAAAACTCATGGAAAAGCTAGGAATACAACACAATGTACATCAAATTTACTAAAATACAATGAATACCATGCCACATACTATGTTGTATTTCATATACATGCAAAATGATCTTGGTCTTAAATTTTAATTGAAATTTGTCCATAAGAGATGCTTCATTGTTTTGTGATTGTTGATCTCTCTCATTGCACACAAAGCTTCTTTTTTAATTTGAATAAATTTGGAACATTTTTGTATACAATCAAGTAAAAAAATCATCAATAATCATGTAGAAATGTTTTCTTCAGGTATGATATGTCAATGCAAAGTTGTTGACTTAGTGCACACGTGAACCTCTTTTATTCAAAGTACAAAAGTTCTTGCAAGAATCTATTGATGTATAAAGTAGTATTATGTAATTTTCATTTCAAATATACGGGTATCTTTAAGCACTATCATCAATTCCATCAACCGTTGGATGTTGTGCAAATTTTCCTTAAGTTTTAGGCCATGGTTTGAGTTCAATTTTGTAAGGTTGAATACTAAAATTAGGCACTATATTTCCATCAAAGTTAGTTCAAAGATTTTTTTTTTACGCAAATCTTGGTTTTGGAGAAACATGACATGGGCGCTAAAGGGTTAAGGACATCTTCAACCGCGCTTCTACTTCTAAAATTTGGTCCATATGTGCCCAAAGTGATTTTTTATTTAATTTTTAATTCATCATAATCCCTACAACTCAATTAATCATTCTTGCGAGAATGAGGCCTACTTGATAAAAAAAATTAAAATTAAAAAAAAATAGTATTTAATCTTGTCTAAAACTAGACAAGTAATTTTTCTATAACAAAACAATATCATTGTATATCAATTTTTTCTGTTGAAATTAAAAAATCACAACCTACAGTGCAAAAAGTTGCCATAGAAGGTGGTCAAAGTTTGTTGAAGGTGTTTAGTATGACCTCAAGAAGAGTTTATGTCTCACTACAAAGGCTAATATCTTTTAATCCGTGCGGTCAAACTCAACAAAAAATTTACCACACATAATTTTGTACAATCCAAGTACAAGAATCCTACGGTTAGATATGTACAAATTGTGTTTATTTCCATTTTGAATGCATTGAAACTAGTAGTTTTCCAGTGAGTTTGGGTGCAAAAAGTTGTGGTCCTTTAGGGGTTAATCTTCATTCAAGAAGGCTGGTTCTGCATACATAACAATAACGCATTTGAATTTTACTTTGAAAAATAAACAATAGAATTATCTTTGAAGTGTTCCACAAAGAAGGAAGAGAGGGCAACAAGGGTGACATACAAGGCGAGATTTTCTTACAAAAAGAAATGATGAATATTTCCACGTTCAAGACTATTCTAATGTCCTCATATTTCATGGTATATTCTTAGGACTAAGAAAGTACCTACTTTCGTATCTGCTTGTAAAACAAAGAGTCTAAAGGGTTGTCTAAAGGGTTGATTATATACGGTACTCTCACTTTAAGGAGTGACACATGTAACATGCAACTTCTTTCAAATTTTGTATTACAGAAGTCCTGTAATTTTATGATTATTTCTATTTAGGATTCTATTTAGGAACCAGTAAATAAAATAAACTCTACCATGATATTCCAAAACCAATAGAAGAATGATTTTACATTACCTATTCATTATTCATATGAATTATTTATTTTTTTCATTCAACCTTTAATGAAAAAGTTATGCTCTTTGAACTAATATTTCCATAAAGATGGACAACTTCAGAATTTATGGAAAGGTGATATTTTCACAAAGGTTTCTAACACATCCCTGGATACATTTCATGAAAGATAATAATTGTTGAAAACCTTACTTTTTTTTTGAAAGTGTGAAATTTGTCTTGGATGTGTTCAAGATTTTTTCTTTGTAACCAACTATTGTAAATGAATAAAGAATGCAACAAATTTTAGTGATTTCATTTGATGTACATGACAATTACATGCTTTGTAAAACAATGCTTGCCAACTAACTCCAAACACAAGCATTGTCTTGAAAAGTGTCATCAACCTAAATACATTTTTTTGAATTTTATCGTGTTTTACAAGTGTAGAAATCCATCATCCGCCAATGACGTTAAACTTGCCAAAAAATTGGAGAGTCGTTGGAAAATCATCTTGATAAAAAATGTGATCACAGAAGTGCTTTGTTGTAAACAAGATTGCGCATTATTTTGCCATTTCTATGTAATTCTCCTTCGAAAGGCACCAAAACATTTTCAGGGTTGACGCACAAGATAATGCAATATGCGGAAAATTGTCCTTGGTCAAGCAGTTACCAACTTTAAAAAGTGTTTGTCCTTGTGGCTTGTTGATAGTCAACGCATACGCAATGCAAATTGGAAATGGCTTGTGGCGTATCGGAAACATAAGTTTGGTACTCTCAATAACTATAAAAGCTGAAGTATGAATGCATCGTACCTTGCACAATCCCGTGTAAGGACTTTTACCTCAACCACTCGGGCCGAGCAACGGTAGATGATGAGTTTTTATGCCATTACATAGTCCATTTGATGAATATATGTTACACAAAAGCATCACCACTGTACCAACTTTAAGAGTAAGCTTATGTGATGGCCACCCGCTCACTTCGAGGGTATTTCAAAACTGAAATGTGATCACATTGGTGCCATCTTCATCGTCTACCTTGTCAGCAATTAAGATAATTTGGCTTTCCCTAGGCACCATGCTAAACACAACAATGTTGAATTTTGTCACGTCTTCGTTGTGTGCTACACGAATAGCACGGCTGCTGTAAAAGTTCCTTCCCCCATGGCCTTTTGTAATTTTGGAATAAATTGCTTGGATCAGACCCTTCTGGTTTGTTAAGGCAATATCATATTGGAAGGACATCGGACATAATTTTCCTCAATAAAGTCCAGCTTGCCTTCTCCAAGCACCAAAATTCAATCTACAAATGTCTGGTTCCCCTCGTCAACAAGCATCGTAGATGTTGCGCCGCCACGTATATATTTGATGTAAGGTCCACACTTCAATGTGGCTCAACAAGTAAGACCACATGATTGATGGTGCAACAATGTCCGGGCATAAGCCTTTTGGAACAAAATGCAAAACCTGTGTAAAATTGCCGCACATCACAAAAGTGATTCTTCTAAAGGGCACATCCTACCTAGTTACATCAGAGAGTGTACGACCCACAACTTTAAAAGCAAGCTTGTTTATAACTATTGGCACCTCATCCCAAAAAAATAAATTCACACGCCAAATTAATTCGGCCAAATCATTTTTCCTGCGAATGCTGCACACAAAAATCAACTCCAATTTAATTGGAAATTAAATCTTCAATGAACCGTCCTGCCTTTGAGTAGCAACAACACAACAATTTTGGACAAAGAAACTACTAACACAATTTGATTTTGTGCACACATGGACTTCAAAATGAGATTCTACAAGTATGTCTTCTTAGTACCACCTGATTCATTGAAAAAAAATCTTGTCGGAGATGGCAAGTGTGAACAATTGCATGAATATTTTGTATTTGTTCCACTACTTGTTGTTCAACAGCTCAATTTGTTGTTGAACCTCTTTCCTCAACTGTGCAACATTATTATTGAGGTGCTATAAAATAAGTTGATTTACTTGCAATTTCTCTTTAGGAAATGTAGGTTGTCACAAATTAATATCGTCCAACAACTTGTCAAATATTTCCAGCAATTGAGCAATCATGTTCAATGCAAGATTATAAATCTGCTTCTCTAATTGTTGCTCCACTCCATTTTGATGTAATCAATGCCTCTAATTGTTCGATAAGCTTTCACAAGACTGCTCTCATAATTGCCATCGGTTTGTTGGTGGTTAATGCGTCAAGATCGTTACAAAAAGTAAATGGAACTAAGCATTTGACTTCCTCACTGCAGCTTCACAAAGACATTGCTCTTACTTTTTATTATTCTCGTAAAGGCCATGCACAACACATGCAACCTTGAAAGTGCCAATGACAACATCTTTAAAAATATGTAGGTTTAGATAAGATATTGCACCTTTCACCACCTTAAAATATGTCCACAGAAATTATCTCTCGCCCACCAATGGAATGGTAAAGTAGATAAGCCTTGTTGCAAATCCTTTTTTTGGATTTTCCATCTCTTCTCTGTGTGCCATGTGAAGCAAGAAGGAAAGTCCATGTACGACATCTTGCTGGCAAGTGGAATTGTTCAATTTGCCTCAAAAACAAACTATTAGAGTTGTCTTCTTAATCCAATCTATATTAAAATTGTCCACTAAATTCCCGTTTGCATTAAACATCACATGTAGTTGATTGGGTAAATGAACTTGTAGACGTTGGATTGCCAAAGCTTCATTGTGCATTGGAATATGGATAGCCTCCACATTGCATTAGACGCTGAGACGTAGCAAGCATCAATGTATTGTTGAATATCATTTATCCTCCACCAAACCAAATTAACACAAACATCACTATCCAATTATAGAATTTAAATATTGTAATGATAGACTTTCCCCAGAAGCAATTGCAAAAAAAATTAACAAGTACCAACCTCTTATCAATGATATTGCAGCCCTTGGATGGAAAGTGGAGCCCCTTATAGTCATCACCGCCGGAGCTAGAGCTACCACCTTCATCCCATCTATGAAAAGTCTCGAAAAATCATTCGATATTCCCATCAACCAAATCAAAAAGACATTTAGAAAAATCAACACGATTGCGATCCATCATGCAATGTCCATTCTCCTTCACAAACGGAGAATTGAAAATAACGAAATTTCCCCCGAAATTAACAATATCGTCTAAAAAAAATATTTAAAAAAAACTCTCCCAAAACACACACCTTATCTCCCACATGTCATCTCGTCATAACATGACTTATGGCTCTGACTTGGTCCTAGGATCATATTGAATGGTTACTGGTTACTGGCCACGTATGTCTGGTTTCATAGTGTCTACCCTCAAAAGGGGAGAGTAGTTCCATACTACTAAATCTATGTCTGATGGACATTGGTTTAGTAGTGTAACGAACAGACACTTTATTCACTCTGGCCCCTTCAGCGGGACCGGAGTTCTTCTTTGTCTTGAATATCATTGGTGATTTCCAAGACAATAGTTGTAAGATTGTGACCTTTGTACTTGTATTTCAAAAGATACATCATAGCGGTCATCGACAAACATTTTTGGTGGCAAAAGTAATATGTAAATGATTAAGTTGACTTTCAAACAACAATGCAATGGTGATATATGAAGCGTACCTCAATGTTTATATACGTGTTGTGTTTCAACACTAAATAAAGGTTGTGAGGTACAATCCAATGGTTGTCAACTTGATGACCTTTGCAACCAACAAAAGAGCATCTGTCATTTTTCTCTCATGTGATAGCCATTTCTATGGGCCCATGTTTCTCTGGGGGAAGTTTCAAGCGTACTGCTTGGTACATTTACCATCTTCTATGCAAGTGGCGCTTAGATCTTATGTGCCACAAGGCCCATGCACCAAACAGCATGTCATTGTCATGTATGCATTGGAGTGACTATCCGGATCCAGAAGTTTTGCATTTGTTGCTGAGTTGATCTTATATGTTGTCCTCAATTTTGACTACTTGTTGAGAATCAACAGGATGAGCACGTGCGGTAGGCATCTCTCTTGAAATCTTATCACCCAATTAAATCCCAACACGTTGCCAAATTCTTTGTGGTCCTTGTAATTTGCCTTTGGCTCTTGAATTTTAAGTTGGATGTACACTTGCAATTAAATTCGTTCAGATTTGTGTTGTCTTTCTAGGTTCTAGGTCTATTGCAATCTCAGGCCATTTCGGGTTACTAGTGAATGTCACAAAAAGGCCTAGACATCCACAAGAATGCTATCTTGTGAGCAATGAGCCTTGAGCAACGAGTGGTGAGCACTATTTTTTTGGTTTTTTTTTGCCAAATTAAAAAATAAAATTGAAATGGAAACCTATGACCGTGGATCATATTTACAAATTTTTGGCATTAAAATGAAAACATGCAACAATGAACAACGACAAGATATTTGGACATAGTGATGTCAAAATTTAGAGGTTTAGGATTGTAACAATTCGTCTAAAAATCTAAAGGGACACTTATGGCCGTGGATTGGGGTCTACTATATCCTTTTAATACATGGGTGATATCCATCTAATACCTAGGCAATATCCATGGTGTTTTACTACTCTGAATTAGAAAAGTTCGATACTTTGTACGTATTTGTAGTTCAATAAATATAGTTTGAGATTGTGAAAATTGCTTGGCTCAAAACATTCAATGAATTAATATTACACAAATGGTAATTACGTTGGCATAGTATATGTAGAAAATGAATCGTTATTCCTAGATAAAACACAATAGATAGACGACTGTAACGAAGATGTAAAAAACCAACACGCATTGTTAAAAAACAAAACAACCAAATGGATAAATCAATTTTCCTCCCCTGATAGCTCATCTGAGCTATCCTCATAAATACCAAGCGAACTACTATCCGTATCACTACCAACCCCTTCTCCGCCTATGAATTGCTCTGTTGCGGACCTGCGCTGGGCTACTCGTGAAATCGGTGGAGGGGATGGTAATGCAGCCATCGCATGTGTGATGCCCCAATCCCAAGGATTCATATGATACGAGCGAGCCAGACTCATCATCTCCTTTGACAAGCGCGATAGCACCCCGGTATGAGATGTTGATGGTGAAGCCATCAACGACGTGGACCGACTGCATCGATCAAGTGTCACGTTGAGGTCAATGAGTGAATATTATCAAACGCGGTAAACAACAACGCAAAGTCATTCAACAAAGACAGAGACCCTAAACTTACTTACAAGTTTTCTTGCGAGCGGTCTTCACCTCGGGCTCGTCATTATCGACCTCCAATGGGCGTTTTCTAGAGCCTTCGTGCACCGGTGGCAGAATTACGGACTCTACTTCCATGGTACTGGGAATCAACCAAATCAGCATCCTCTTCTAATGCAATGATGTGGCGCTTGAGGGCCTTACAAGCCTTGATAGATGCACCTATTCGATTAAAATAAGTAAATAGAAGTTAGCAGCTGAGGGTAAATAAACAATGATAGAAGAGGAAGTCTAGTTAACGCTTACCAGTGGATGCTGTAAGATCGAGGACGATCTCATCTTTCTGGGTACCAAGGTCAATAAGAACCTTTATGAGATTGGAGGACTTCTCTCGAGCTCCACGCCATGGCTGGTTGGTGGATCCTCTCATCGTCAGCGTCTCCTATGTGATCAGATTGGTCAAGTGACCATCTGATGACAACTGAATTCCCTCCAGCAACAATTCCATCCTATCATTGAATGAAAAAGGAACCCAAGAACACCATATTCATTATATTGGGAGATTTCCATGATTTTGATCTAGTGCACATTCATCTCGACTCGAGCTGAATGTGCATATTGGGTACATTTTAGAGCTCAAGAGCAACATACGTATTAAATTGGGAGGCTCACAATCTCCCAATATAATGAATATGGTGTTCAAGGCTCCAACTTCTTCACATAGCACTTCACCATGAAGCACTTGTGAGTGCGCCCAGGATGGCCCTCGCGCGAGAGAGACAAACCGTTAGTGGCAAACCACTTTGTCTCCTCACGGAAATCTGCCCACTTTGCCCAAGCATGAAGTTCGTTAGAGATGAACTTTGAGTCCGGGTAGAACACGATGAGCGGTGCCCCATCGCGAAGCAAGGCCTCTGCCATCTCGAAACATTGGTGAATCCAATGGGATTCTCGCTTTCCTCCATCAGAGTGCTGAGTTGGAAGTATGTTCCAACCTGGCACCGCACCACCGCAGTCAATTCCAGGGACCGGCAAATCCTTTGGGACATCAAAAAGTATCATGTCTACCAAATTGTCATCGCAAGGCTCTCTACGGTGATGCCGTAACCGCAACCCGGAATGTACCTTCATAAACTGCCGCATCTCTTGCGAAACAGATGGCAAGTCATCTTCTTCAGCAATACTATCAAACAGAATCATAATGCTGAGAGAGCTCTGACAAATCACCTCCACTCCAAGAGTAGACTCCATATGCTCCACCGCTGGAATTGTGTAGATTGTCTGCGAAGGCTTTGCCACATAGGTGGAGGGTCGATTGTTGCTTGAGTGGGAAATGCCCTACGTCGGTCCTATGGCAGCTGGAGTAGCGAACGTTGCTGCCCCTCCAAGCTGAGCAAACAGCTTCTCAGGCCCCTCCTTTGCCACCAATGCTGCCAACTCTTTGTTCCTTTCCCTCGTCTCCTTCTTCAATGTCTTTGCTTTGAGATTCTCCACCCTCAAGCCTCCCTCTCCACCGCCTTTGTCGCCCTCTCCGCAGCCTTTGCACGATCTTTCTCCAAGAGAGAAGCATCAACTGGCTCAACCACCGCAGAGACGGAAGAGAGAAGCATGTCGCCATCTCCACCGCTGGCTAGGGAATCACACTCCCTTTGAAACTGTAGCTCTGCACCCGGAGTAGGATCGGAATTCTTCAACTCCAAGTACCAAGGGCACTACACCAAGTGATGACGAGAGAACCGCTGCCTCTGCTGCTCGGTGAAGATGCAGTCTGGTGAAATAGGGTCCGTCCACTTCTTGAAGCGGATTGGCATTTGACTTAGTAGCAAGGCTCCAGGCCTCCATCCAAGAACCAATGTCTTGGATATGATTAGGGAGCCCGTCATTCTTCAATACAACGTTGTCCTCTTCAACAAGCTCGGAGAATTTCTTCTCAATTTCCTCCTCCAACTATAACATACACTACAATCACTTAGACAAAATCAATGACAGAAACGGTAACTGAAGTTCAATAGACAATAGAAATCAGAAATACTCACCCCAGCCCAGAAGGCAGCAGTATCGATCCAGCCCCGGAGACTCGTGTATAAAGCTAGAGATTTGGGGAAATTGTACGCCGCCCTGCTGTCCTTGCTCATGTTCCACCATTTGCACCATCGTCCCTTGAACTTCCCAGCCACCTTCCCCGTACAAAAGAGTTGGAGCTTCTCAAGTGTCATCTCTGGCTTACTTTGGTACATATCGAAATGACGCATCACCTGAAAAACAGGCACATATAATTAGACTCAGTTATAGTTCGACACTGAATCATAATGAAATTATATGGAAAATACATAACGAGACACCATCAAATAAGAAATTAACATACCTCCTTGAAGAATTCCTCACCGTTTGCCGGATTTGCAATCGCCAACATCCGTGTGAATGTAGTCTGGCAAACAATCTTCTTCTTTTGGACGGCATCGGTGCAGAGTCTCACCAACTCTGCTGGACTTCCAACGCGATCAACACCAACACCTGTGACAAGGCTATCCTTGTAATTCCGTATGCACTCTTCTTAGGCAGCAATAATCTCCTGCTAGAAACCAACAATTGTTAGTCGTAGATAAAGAGCAGAAAATGATTACTAAACTAGGCAACAACGGTAGTTAAATTTCGGTTGTGTACTGACATTCTTACCTCAAACATGAGCTTCTGAAATGCATCATACGTCATGTGATACCATTTTTTTGTTACCTTCTTCCCCCACTCGCGTACGCTTGCTTCGTAATCGTCTTCACAAATCAAGCCCTTCAACTGCTCAAAGTCCAACAATCCGAAATGTTGGACCCTCTTCAGCTCATGTGATAAATGCTGCGTCACGTGATCGGCCTCTTTCTGCCTAAGATTCATGAACCAATATTTAGATACGTGCATATACAATATCAATTCAAACCACCAAATAAGACCTAGGCAACGATGACAATGCTCATTGCAAAAATATAATAGGCAAAATGAAGAAGGAATAAATCTTACTTGTTAAGATCAGTCATGGCGTTGAGAAGAATATGGCGGTTTGCCAAACACGGCTCCAGAACCACTGCCCTCACCGGTGAATGGAAGATGAAGTCTTGAGAGTGCATCTGGGATATCACCTCCATCCACGCAATGTGGAGGTGGTTGCCATCCCAGACAAAGAAGTACTTGTTTGTGAACGACTGCAACTCCGGGCGACTCTGCAACATTGTCTCGAACTTGCGATCCACATGTTGCCAAAGAACGGACCACTTGGCTCGCTCCGAAGGAAGCACGTCTTGCTCAGTCAATGAAAAACTCTTCACGGCTACATAGAAGCATGCAGAACCGGGTCGATATCCCTTCACAAACTCCGCCTTGAGCTTCTCTACATCACTCTTCAATGGGAGACGAACCTCTGTCATGGGAAGCATGCGGCATAGTGGAATGAAGAGCTCCTCGATTGAAGGGAAAATTGACCTTTGCAGGACATCAGGTGTTGTCCGGCAAATGAACTTCCTTAATGCTTGCTCGGTCGATTCCATCCTAGAATCGGCCTCCAAGTCATTCACTTCTTCCTCCACAGGTTGATTCACCGGGTCCAAGCCCTCACCGCGGGATACGATCCCTAGTTTGTGATGTGCCATCTCAAATATAGAAGTACAAAAAGAAAACGCCATCAATAAGACTCCTATGTGAATTGTAGTCAAATCCCTAAGTTCCTCTATTGATTTTGTTTTGTCAATTACTGTATTCTAAAAAGCTAATAATGCTTGCTGCTCTCGATGTTTCTTCTGAGCGCGTACTTGCTTAGGATTTGTAAACTTAGTAGCTCTTCTCCTCGGTCTAGCGTTCTTAGTCATCCTCAGCAGTCAATCCTTAACCGTCCCCTCCACTCCCTAAACACCACAACCTCGCTGGTAAAATCACACTGATAGTTTCACAATTTAAAGGACGCCCGACGTGCAATATATATCCCATAATGCTACCTTCGGTGGGGAGGAGAGACTCAATTCTCTAAAATTTTGGATCTTGACAGGCTTTAGTTTGAATGGAAACAACACTGTAGTCTCTAATTACGTTACTTTCACCATATATATTACTCTGGGCGGCGCACACCCAAAATTCAATAGAGATACCCTGCATCACTATTCAAAAACAACAACTGACATGTCAGAATAGCAATGGGCAACCCTACCGCTTCTAAGAGCCCCGATCAAATTACTTTATATATTAATATTTTTATAGAGTTCTATTGCTTGATTTTCATTGCTTTTTGTCGTATCCATCCATGAGCCGAACATATGGCTGCTTGAGGATCGTATTCATACTATGAATACACTATCGCGCCGCAAAATGGCTTCATGAACCATCTTATTTGAATGTAGACGCAATCATTTATCCTTCTCTTTGTGAAACCTTATGACATCTCTCCAAGTTGCTAAACCATCTTTGAGTGTTTTTGAACATGGCGTCAATTTCCTCATTTCGAGGGGGCATCCCTTTTTTCATGCCCATTGATGAACGTGGCACTGTCATTGTCGCAAAGTCTTTGCTCTGTCTTCGTTTTGGATTTTGGAGTGGAACGGTTCAAGTCGAACAGGAAGTATTTGATAGTAACGGGATTCACACGCAGTCCATTTATCAAGTGAAAGATCGTGATGCAATAGGATACGTGTGGAATTTATGTTCTGGTTCGTTCAAAGTGTACGGTGTCTTAGATGCTCAGATGTCTTGTCATGCTTCTACTGCCGTCAGGACTTCTTCAGACGATTCCGGAGATACAATACTCCTGCCTGGTTTGGCCACGAGGTTAATTCCGATCGTCCATACTCTTAGCAACATAGACGAAGAAGATGTCACTGATCCCAACCTTGGTAACTCGTGCAATCTCATCAATTGTCATGAGTCATTTCTTCTCAATATGACTATTTCACCTGCATCTAGGTCCGATACGTCGCAATCTGTTTCTGTAGGAAAGCCACCAGTTGATCCTACCTCCAGAAGAATACGAAGTATTCTTTTGCAAGTGCGTAAAACAAGTCTTAGGAAGGGGTCCATGTCGGAGTTGTCACAAATTGATGTGGATAGTTTAGATCTAAAAAGAGTGAAGTATTTGCCTCCAAATTACAATGGAGAGCAGATCTTTGAACTACCGCCTCTTCCGGAGGGCATCCCTCCACAGTTTGGAGGGGGCCTTGATGGGATGAGTAAGCAATATGATGGTCACGCGTGGTGCAGGATGATGACTACAAACATCAAGAACGACTTTGGCCTCACATACCGGAAGTCAACGTGTACCGGACATCTTCAGTGTCCCAACGCAAGTTGTGACTATAAATGCAGAAATGAAGGTCGCACGAATCAAACCAAGTGGAGTAGGTTCGCCTTCACCCCGTTTCCCGTCATCGGTGCCCCTTCCAAGAAGTCAACACTGGCATGTAAGCTTTGTAGGACTCCTCCAATTTGTATATATCTCTGTGATGCTTGTATCTATACGTGACATCGAAAAATTCGTCACACACTCGTGTAGCAATTCATCTCGGTCACCATGATCATCCCATCTGAAAAGGTGTCGATCAATGCGCGATGGACGTTGTACACGACTGTGTTGCCAAGGAAGTCTAGCGCACACCGAAGGCTACGAACTCAACAATCATCATGGTAGCGAGCAAGAACTTTCTGTCGGACTACTTGATTCGTTCGACGTCCGCGTCATCAACTTTGGAAGGGGCTTCTAGCCTTCTATGGACGTTGTCTTTGATGAATTCGAGACACTTTCATCTCCAAACATACGAAACCTTGTGTCAACTTGCAAGAGGTTCTACAGTGGTGGAAAGGGAGTGATGGACAACATCATGGCACTAAAAGAATCCTCCAAGTTTGTGTTCATCCACGAGAACAAGTTCCTCGGTCAATCCAAAGATAAAGTCTTTGTCTTCAAGATGTCAGTCGATCGAGCAAGTAATGGTGTAGATCTCGTGAAGCATATGCAACCCAGGAATGACCTACACGATTGTTGGTTGATGTTTGATCATGTCAAGTGGGTCAAGGACTGGACTACCATGGCATGTCATGTATATGATAGTAAGTATTGTCGAGTCATGACAATTGCCATGTGCGATATGCAATCCGAGGATGCCGACACCCAGCAGCTGTTCTGGGAGAATTTGAATGAATCAATGAAGAACCACGGACTGGAGGCGACAAACTTCAAGGGCTTCATGGCGGACAGTACTGGGGCGAACTAGCATGCAGTCCGTCGAGTTTACGACAACGGCGACAAAGACAAGCCCATGGAAAGCAAGGAACGCACTTATTTATTCCATTGGACCAAATGTCTCCAACGAGCCACTGCTCGGAACATACTCGCCGGCTTCTAAGATCAGCATATTGCCCTCTGCAAGATTTGGAAGAATGTCTCCTCTCAAGAGGAGGCCGAAGCGCAATACAATGTAATAAGAGGATGGTGGGTGTCCTCTGGTGCGACTACAGAAGTCGGGAGACGAGCTCTTGAGGATTGGATGGCATTTTGGCACTTTCGGTATCAAGAATGGGGTGGCGCAATGCAACTTGTTTGTAGTCTCCGGTGGAAAACATGTTCTTGCGCTTTTTCTTTGTATCATGACAATCGTTGACTCTTGCTAGGATCTAACGTTGGATGAGAGAGCGGACATGCCTTCATGCAACCTTGCTGAGACGGTCCACAATCGATGGCTTCAAGCATCTGGAAACACGATGACATGCTTCTACGCTGCAACCGTGGACGATCTCATCCGTGCTTTCATGCAGATAACTTCCTATCGTGCATGGTTGAAGGGTGGAACATCTGGTACAGGATTGGATAAAGGTACGCTTCGGATGCGATCGGCTCAATGTTCAGGTGATCCTAAACTGATAGCTGAGGCAGTTAGGAACTTCCCAAATGCTGCAGATCTACTAACTCTAACAGGCGGCCTAGAAGGTTCAGAGATTTTTGGATCTACAAAGCGCAAGCTTGATTTGCCCCCAGGGTCCGAACATGATTCCCACCGTTCCGATACGGTGAACTACTCTATTCCACGAGATGGGACCAGGGTGACTCGGGCACGTATTGAGGAGTCGCTGAGCGGTCACAACTCTAGAGTTCAACACACAACCTCAGTATTGGAATCGGATTGTGATCCATTGAAGTGGCACATTGCTCGTCTTCCCAAAAAGTCCGCTCGAAGATGCCAAGCATTGCAAGCTCGTACATGTGAGCAGTGCAACGCTAGAGTACAGCGTAGAAGTCATGGAACTCCGGCCCCAACATATGCTGGTCTGAAGAAGGATTACAGGAGTCCACGGAATGTTGAAGGGGAGTTCTGGTTTTGTACTGATGACATTGGCCGTTGTGTAAAGTAGTCGAAGCGGTCATTTACACTGGATTGGCCAGCAGTGCCGATGACGTGGCCTGTGAAGTTTGGCACAAACCTAACAAGGCAGGAGGTATTGGCCTTAGAGGAAGCTGGTTTTCAATTGCAGCAACGTGGTGCTCTTTCACCGCGGAGACAATTCCAAGTGTCTATGGACATGCCCCTTCCGTGATCCCACTTCCCGGTTCCCTCGAATCCGGATTCATTCCACACCTTTCGGCACGGCTATGCGATCCGTAGAGGCTCGGATGTTCCCACGATTGAGCACCGCAACAAGTGGTCAAGCGCTGCTCTTCTGAATAACTGCTACATTTCGAACGTTGTTGCCATACCAAATCCAGGTTGGAGATGTGTAATTACCCTTGTCACAGGAAAAAAGAAGTCTTATTGCATCACCTTTACTGACCTCCCGGGGTGTTCTTGCCCTGATTTCTTGAAGATGCAGTCGGAGGCGTTGGGAAAGAAGGGGCAGTGGAAGTATTGCAAGCATGTGTACTACATCCTACGTTACCTATGTAAGATGGATTACAAGGTGAACATATTCATGCACGCTCCAAGCTACAGCTTCAACGAAGTGATGAGCATCCTTGACCTTGCCAACATTGCAGAACATGCATGAGTAACTTAGAGTTCTCCGAAAGATCAAACGCTGTAATGTGCTACTCTGAAGTAGCACAATAGGAAACGTATGGATTCCAAATTATACATGTGAATTGTGGATTAGACTCCCGAATTCAAAATATATTAGACATGCTATTCGGCTAAGTATGAAATTGTCGTACTCTTAACACCAGGAATCAAAAATATTATCACTGTGTAGAGTGACCACGGTTATAGGATACTTCCTTAATTTAGTAAATTGTATCAAACTTTGTGTGCAACTTTTGCATTTCTGCGGATTTTTCCCTGAATTTCACATTTAAAAAAAAAACCACAATTTTAAAAAAGTTTTTTGAGTTTTTTAAGCTCGCTGCTCGCCGCTCGCTGCTCACCGGTCACAAGATAGCGTCGCTGTAGACATCCACACGTGCACACAATGACCATGACTTATTGATAGCACTATTTCATTTGACCCATCTCTCCCAAAAAAGATGACGATTAAATGAAACTCTGGCCAATTTGTGTCAAATCATGGTTGCCAGCATTTAGAGCATCCACCACTTTGGTGTAAATTTTGCATCGCAAGTTTTTCTAGTTGTTCTTGATGAACTTTAATCCCAATGCGTCCACCATGTACTGCTGTAGCAAGTGGCCTACACAGAATATGTGGTTGTTGCAATTGCGCTAGTGAAGCATGTACGCAAAAAATTGTATCTTTTTCACTCTCGTCAATCTACCCTTGTCTTTGACATTGGTTGGATCCACCTCCAATAACTCTGCACATTTGAATTCAAAGCCTTTCAATGAAATGTTTGGAGACCATCCTTGACGCTTGTCAGGAAAAGAAAAAAGACACTTAATGCAGTGGCAAATATGCAAAATGCAAAGCTGAGATTGCAAATCCCCTTGGCAATGATATTCTAAATGGACATGCTGCCATCATGGCCATCGCCGACCATTATCGCGCCAACCTTGTCTCTTGTGGGTGTATTGTAATTTGTACCTTTGTCAATCTTGCAATAAACAAAGTTCTATGTCCACTGTTGATTCTTTGGTTAATTGTTGACAAATATTGTTGAAGTCGTGTTTAGGGTTTTAGTCATGTAACATTTTTTGGAGCAACTTCATTGTATGGTGGTCCAAACTCTCAAAAAATTGGCATTTGGCCATTCATTGGCCATTTAGCATCTATGCATATGGTACAGTGTTTTTGCTTTAGCCGATTTTTGTGACCTTGGAAATTTTTGCTTTGAAAAACACACATTTTAGCTTGTAAAAAACACGTAAGTGGATTGGAAGAAGTGAGGGTTTAAATTTAAGGATTTCTGTTTTTGCAAGAAAGTGCAATCATGATATGTTTTTGCAAGTCATAATACATGTCTACTTGACATTTTGATTTTTAGTGTTTTAAAATTTTAGTTTATTTATTTTAAATTGGATTTTATATAAAAAATTCAGAAAACTTTTGAAGGAATCTTTTTTGTTCTAAATTTTAAGATTAGATTTTTAGGACCGTGCCCAAATCACAATTGGTCCGTTAGGGTTAAAATGGGTTCTTTGAGAAGTTCAATGGAGTACTTTTGTAAAGCCAATTTGTACAATTGTTGAAGCTAGGTTAATCCTTTGGTAGAGGTGGTGTACTCTCAGTGAGGATTATATGTATAGATGTATTTATACTACGTGACATGCTTGATCATGGACAAATGGGTGGAGTTTCTTAACCCTTTAGCGCCTATGTGGACCACAAGAGTAAGGAACAATCTACGAGTGTAGTAGATTAGGCAAAACATCATCTATATAGTGAATACGTTTCAGCACAAAAATCTACGGCTCTACTTTATAGAAATTATTGTAGTTTGTTGATGCATGCCTAGATATGAGATTGGAATGATCAGTTGGAAAGAAAATGAGGAGCTCAAAATGCATTCAAAGTAAGCAAGAGACAATAGATTATTATAGGTGCAAGAGAGCAAGGAGGTTGATCCAATGGAGACCCTACAAATGATCAAGTTAGGGTTGTCATATTGGGCGGACGTACATTTTGCCCATCCGGCAGAGGTCCTACCCGTCCGATGTAGGCAACATGTAGTTGGCTGTTTGATAAGGTAAAAAAAGGGGACGTGGCTGCCACTTGGCTATCAAATAGGACGTTGAGCGGGAACGAAATTGTTACGGATGGGGATGTGGGACCGGGCGTCGACGAAAGACATGACATGGACGTCATTTTGGCAGGGCGGTGATAGAAGGTCATGGCGCAGACGTCTAAGAGTGGACAATAGGACAAGGGGCCGACATCGAGTGCGGACGGATGGACAGGGTCTCAAGGCGCGGACGGATGGCCTTGGTGTGGACGTCTTGCTGGGGCGCGGACTTCAACCACTCAACGAAGTAGGCGAGCGAGGTTGGGCGAGCCTTTGAAATACACATAAACCTTGGCCATGGCATTCCTCCTTTCTATAGCAGGACGTTCACACCAGGGCCATCAAATGCATGCAACTCTTATTTTTAGTTCCGACAAGATCTTGACATCCTTTTAAAAACATATCAATCCTGTCTTTGCTTTGAAGTGGGAAGGAAATCTATATTTAAAATATGACTTTGGACCTTGGATCTCAATATTGAGGTTGCACGAGGTATTTCGAGCAGGTGAGCCCTTGTCTTAATGGCACCCTCTCATTTTAGGGGATGCAAAGGCTTTTTTAAGAAATTGATTTGGCAAGTTTAGAGCCCACAACCCCAAATTACTTGTGGGAGCTACTTTTGGCTATTAATAGGTCCTCTATCCAAAAATAAAATATGGACCAGGTTTTACTACATTTCACTTGTCCAATGGCTCATGGCATTGTGCAACCTCAAATTTAAGATCCTTGGACCTCTAACCGCAAACTCTATACTTCGCGGCAACTGGAGGAATAATAATTATTTGAGGACGGTTTTAACGTATGAGCACATTTAGCCTCTAAGCCTGTCAATTTTGGCCCCTTTGTATTGTGTTGGATACCTGGTCAAGCACCCGAACTTAGATAACCAGTCGAGGTGCATACCTGCTCAATGAACGAACTACTTAGGCGTCGTTGAAAGGAGGGTGGCCCTTGTCTAAGGGCCGCTTCACACTATGCCCAAGTCTAGAGGCGGACCGTCAAAATGAGTGGCCAAACTATGGCGAGAGGCCAAACTTTTTTGCCAAAAAAATACATTAAATAATATAGATTGAAGGTTTGGCCGGTCGTGGTGTGAAGCCCCAAAGGCCAAGTCCAAAGTCCAAACCCCATATCATTATGCCAAAAACATCAGCCCAAAAAAATCAGCCAATAAAAATCAGACAAAAAAATCAGCCAAAAAAAATCAGCCCAAAAATTTGGTCTCTTTCATCTAACGGTCTAGATCTTGTCAATTTTTGATTATTTTTATAAAAAAAATTCGACGGACTCTCGATTGTAGTTTGGGTCGACTAAAATGGGCGACCCAAATTTTTCTCGAGAGGCCGTCGCTTTGGCGCCAAAACAACCCAAAAGTGTTGCCATGTAGGACGACGGCCTTTGGAGTTTGGGGCACAAGTGTGAAGGCCCAAGTCCGGACTTTGGCCATTCTAGCAATCTCATTGGTGGAAATTGACGGCCTCTCGACTTGGCCACCAAGTGTGAAGCGACCCTAAGTGTCACCCCCTGTATTTAAGTTGTTATAAAACTTAAGGAGAATGATGCAATGGACTTGGTGGAGGGTTGGGTTCAAGTAATATGGGCCTAAGAAAATAATATTCCCTATCACAACAATGACAATCTTTTCATAAGAGAATCACATGAAGACAATCGACTGGATACTTTGAGGGGAAAGAGGCGGAGATGGAGTCCATATCACTGACGACAATAGAGCTCATATTGTAGACGATGCTGACCAACCTAATCCTACAAAACTCAGGCAGTTATTGGAATCGGAGTGGAGGGAAATTTTCTGAAACGATGGGATGGACTTCTTGCTTGAACAACACAGTCCGAGAACACGGCAAGCTCTGGACCACCTCATGCAATCACAAATCTTGAGGGCCGTGTTGGAGAAAAATGGACTAGCGAGGAGAACTCGATCAACTGCTTGTAGACGTTGTTTGGGCTTGGACAAAGACCTCCCCATGCGAGTAGGGACGCACGACAACGAGGCAGGCTCAAGTGACACCGCTGATAGCCCGATGAAGATCCACTAGGTGTACTTTTGAGTGTTTATTGTAGCAAATAAAAAATTTCTCAAAATACTATAGCACTTAGCATTATAAAGGCTTGTAGAAATTTTTCCTGACTACTATAAACTAAAGACACTGGCACATGGATATTTGGTGGTGTCTTGACAATCATGTCATGTATTTTTTTAATTTTGTATTGCATGACGCATATGAAATACATATTAACTGAAGTATCTTTATTGCATGTGTGATTTATGGATCTACTCATTTCATAAGAATTTATACATGTGAATATAATATGAAGGTATGATCACAATTTTAATTACAGTAAAACTTTTTTTTTCAAATAATTGGTTATTGTTAATCCCTAAGAGCCCAAAATATTTCTTAGTCAAGAAACACTCCCCAAATTCCACACCCATAAAGTGGCAAAATCGTTCATTGGCAAAAAAATTGGACTTTTGACCTGAAAAAAGACTTTAATTTGAACTTACAATTTTTTTGAGCTGCCCTCCACCGCACAAATTGAAAGATTATAGTGTTTGAGGTCGGGAAAAAGGGATCATTCTCTCCCTGCGTTGAGTGGAATAGCAGACTTTGATTTCACTAGGTATCAAATTTTTGTCCAAATCTTTTATCATTGTGTTAATCATGATGTACACAACAATTTTTTGAAGTAATAAAGGGGTGTAGCATATACAAAAAGAGTGTGCAAGGAGTAGAGGTCAAAAATTGCCATTTCGCATTTATTTTTTGTGAACTTGATGTGTATTAGAATAATAATCCAAATCGTTAATGAGAAGATTTTTACCACAAATTGTTATTAAAACAACAAAAAGTAAAAAATATAAAGATCTCTATGTTTTATGCCAAAAAGATGAAGTTCTTTTTTCCCCTTGTCCAAATGTGTGAATTTTTTTTGCTTGGATTAGAGTGTTTCTTTACAATATAGACAAGAATTATTTTTTGACATCTTCAAAGAAAGTAATATTCTCTACATGTTCAAAAATTCTAAATGTCAATAGAAACTTCTAGCAAAATTTCTAGCAATATAAAACACAATCATTAACTTCTTTCTTCATTTTATTTCTATACTGAATAACAAGAGAGCTTTACATGGTTCGTATTTAATAATTTTCCTAATTAAAAATAAGTTTGAATGTGTTTTGTACTAGTAATATATTTTGTACATATAAAATGGAAAAGTCAAATTTTTTACATTCAATTGGAATCTTTTGCATTCCCTTTTTATTGATCTTCGTATATGTGGTCTATTTGAAACATAGAAAATTCATTTTTACGCTGACATAAAATGGTTTCAATTTTATTCTTAGTTCTCTAACACATGCGATACTTTAAAAAAAAATTGAACCTTTTCATTTCTCTTCCTATTTCCCTTGTTATCATTGGATTCAATTCTAGTGACCTACATGGACCTGGAAAATTATGGGGAGATAGCAGAGATGTTTTTTCTCAAGAGCTTATGGCTAGAGGTCCAAGGATCTTAAAAAGTTGCACAATGCCACGAGCCATTGGAAGAAAGGAGTAGAGTTTAACCTAGTCCAAATTTTATTTTTGGATTGGAGACCCATTAATAGCCAAAAGTGGCCTCCAAGAGTAATTTGGGGTTGTGGGCTCTAAACTTGCCAAATACATTTCTAAAAAAAGCCTCTGCATCCCCTAAAATGAGAGGGTGCCATTAAGACAAGGGCCCACCTCCCTGAAATACCTTATACAACCTCAATATTGAGATCCAAGATCCAAAGTTATACTTTAAATATAGATTTCCTTCCCACTTTTTGGCAAAGACAAAATCAATTTGTTTTTAAGGACTTTAAGATCTTGTCGGAACTAAAAATAAGAGTTGTATGCATTTAATGGTTTCCAATCCATGGAAAAGAGGAATCTCATGGCCAATGTCCAAGTGCATTTCAAAAGCCCGCCCAACCCCGCTCGCCTACTTCGTTCAACGTTGAGTGGGTTAAGTCCCTGCCCTAGCAAGATGTTCACACCATGGCCATCCGATTGCGCCTTGATCTTGTGTCTGCGCCCCACGTGATCACGTCCGCGCCCTACCCTTTCCTCCAAACCTTGTCCATATGCCTTCGTTCTGCCCTTCCATCCGTACCTTGATGCAGACGTCCGCACCAAAACCTTCCATTTCCACCAGGCCTCCAGGTTTGAGCCTTGGTTCCAATTTGGAATGACTCGTCACAAAGTGACGAGTCATTTAGAGCCAAATGTTCCAATTTTGGACAAACTACAAGGCTACTTGAGAAAAGCCGTCTGGAAAGTCCGCCCATCCGGTTCGCTCGTCCGCCTGTCTCGTCCAATGACCCTGATCAGCGCTTCTGAGATGCTTAGAAAGAAATTATTCTTTCTGTGCTAGAAATGCACAATAATAGAAATTTGGAATATATCAAACCAAAATATTCAATTGTAAGAAGAAGAAATACATCCGGGAGTATTAGTGGCTACAAAAAAGGTGAAACAAAGAACCAAACAAATTGATTAGACTCAGACCCATCTACATACATTTCCAACAAGTGGCAATATGTCAGATTGTTTTTTCCTCACATAAGATTAAAAAAAAACCATAACATGAATTTAAATTATACAAATAAAAATCTAAAGATGTATGGTATAGATTTTGAAATAGGAATCCTAAAAAGCTCGTAGTAAAATAAAGAAATCCCTAACCTTTAAAGTGAACTCTCACGTGTTTTTGGTTGTTTGCGAGAAAGTTCGTCAGTGTTCAATGCGGCAATTTGGCCAAGACATCATAAAACTGGTCCGAATAGAAAAAGGTGCCATGATTTGATACAGAATCAATGCCATCACCAAAGTTAATGTTGACACTAAATGAAATATCATAATTTGTACTACACTACCACTTGAAAATCATAACCTTGAAGACTGTATCTGTTTAAAAATCATAAAGAAAATACTAAAAAATTTACAGCAGAATTTACTTGCGGTTAATCATTGCCAGTATGGTTGGTCACAATTCACTTGTCAAGTAATTACAGGTGATAAATTTGTGCCGCTCCCAAGTAATTCTGATTCAGGAATTGTGTTCATTACAACTAGGTTGATTTTAGGGGTCAATCAGAAGGGCATCATCGGATTTATCATTTCTTAATCACTTGCCAAGAGTACAAGACTGGAATGCCGTAATCAGCGTCTAATTGTCCTGCATCCCATCTGCAAACAAGTGGGTGTTCAATTGGCCTGTAAAGTACAAAGTGATCACTCACGTATGCAACTCCAGGTCCAATTCCGTGCACTAATGGCTCATTATGATGTGAAATCACCCTAATTGTTGCTCATTTTTCCATTCCATGCTGCTATATTCACACTTCAGAGCTCCTTGAGCTCCTACCTCATCACGAATCACTGCAGCCTGGTTGAAACATGTTAAAATGACCGAGAAAGTGTTGCATCATTGTACGCCGCTGAAAGCATGGTTTAGTACAGTCTTTGCTGTATTCTAGCGCACCCATACTCACGACAGAAATTTTGGTGCACCAGAGCCTCAAATCCACATGATACAGGGACTATCAACTGCATGAAAACCTTTAATAAAAACTGCAGACATAGCCTCAGCAGTTACCTTGGTACCTCAAACGCTGAACCAGTTAATCCATTACAGCTGCATTTTCTACCAATCCTGCGTCCCAGGACTGATCCTCGAGAAGTAAAAGAGACGGAATTCCACACAAAGATAGAACGCCGAATGAATTAAAGCGGAAGAATTAAAGCAGCGACCCAGGCTTGAAAGGTGGAAATCATAAAAGTGAGGCCCAAGTATGATGAGAGGTCATTTACAGGCTCACTAAATAGGCCTCCTTTATGGCTCCGCGGAGTAATCCTCGTGAGCCCATAATACCATGAATTATCAGCCCTCTAATCGCCAGATTATGAGCTAGAGGCGTAATTCCGTGACGGCGCTAGCGTAGGTTATTGAGGTCTGCCCCTCATCATTTAACTCTGCGCGCGCTATCATTGTCGCCGGGCTCGCCAGTACTCGCCCACAGCCCTGACATATTAATCTAGTTGTTGTTTCCTTCTCGTAGTTTGTGCCTTAACTTGATTGCAGGCTGCAGCTGCAGCTCGCCGTGTTGGTAAGGGTAGCAGCAGGGACGTCGTACCAGGCGCTCCCCGGTCTGAATTCAACAACGGTCTGACCCCTCCTCTTACTATTTCTACTAGTGCCTTCTCTTCTCCTCAGACCTGCCCCCACCGATCTGAAGCTTACGTTTCCGGAGTGAGGTCTTCACAATTGGGGTGAAGCCTTCACGATTGTGTAGACTTTTTGAGGTTGTTCTAGAGAGGCTGCGTCATGTTTGAAGAGGGTTGGCAGGAGTCTGGGGTACGGTGAGCCGTGTGATTGATCTCGGACTAGGCTTTTTTTGTTTGGAGGTCATGATAACTGCGAGAAAGGCGAGCCTGTGGGCCAGGTTGTTCTTTTCTGCTACTTCTTCTTCTGTGGTGAGCGTTTGAATCCTATCATTGCGCTTGGTGATCAGGTCAACTAGCTAGTGTTTGGAGGTGACAATCATTGTGTTCTGTGGAACCGGCTCTGAGGGGGCGGAGCAGGGCTGATATTCCTCCTTCCCCTGCGCGCGGCACATGGATAATTTTCCATGTGAAGGCTAATAGCAATTCAGAGCCAGTCACAGGGCGCAACCGCTTCGTCTGCCTTTCCTGCTTTTTCTACTTCGCTTGTCGTGTCCCTTTAGAATATTGGCCAAATCATTTGGTTGGATTATCTCTCGCCAGCCAGTAGCATCATATCCTCACTCTCAGCCCCTCAGTTGTCCTGTCCCGGCCCCCGCTTGTTGCAATTCCAGTCGCAGCCGACCCTTGTCTACATGCTCGACCGCCTCACCCTCACACAGCTGCAGCCGAAGCTTCTATTCAACTTGTGAGTAACCACAAAACTGGCCCGCGTTGTGCACATTCGGTTCACCTCTGATACGTGGCCTTGCAGGTCAGGTGAGCATTTCTTTCCGGATCCAACGTCGCATTTTGGTTGGAAATATCTCAAGTTCCAGCCAGTATTGCACCACCAACCTCGGTGCTGTATTAACCTTCATGTGGTTCAGCTTTCTCAGAGATTAGCTTTGTGATGCATGCTTGCAATTGCAGTACTTCACTGTCTGTTCAAGTTTCAAGAGTGTGCCATCAGAAGAAACCGACTTGAGAACGTTCGTTGCACATGTAAACCTCACGACGCGGGAGCGTTCCAATGCTTAGTTTTCCACGCTGAAGATAAACCACTATTTTTTTATAATCCAATGATTCAACCATGTTGCTATATCCGACTCGCCTTAGTTGGAGCTGCCCATTAATCTGGTTTTCGTGTTACGTACAGACAATGGCTAGTATTATTACTTCAGCCGTGTTGGTAAGCACGTACCAAGACATGATAGCCAGACTCCTGGCTCATCTCCGTAAATTTATTATTCTGTCACGAGCGGAAATATATCAACTCGTCAAGTCACATTGACAGGTCAGGTTATGAGCATGTCACTGTTGATGGCCGAAAAGCTGTCAATTTACCCAGAAACGAACTGTCAGCTTTGTAGAGGACCGATTAGGAGAAAATATTTCGGATGATTTACTACTATTCGTCTGGCTTAAATGTGCTCTTTTTCCGTTGTAGAGTTAGAGGTTACTCTAACACCTTTTGCAGAGTGCTGATTATGTTCGACGTTTCCATGGATTCTGCGACAATCGTTAGCCATCCGGTAGAGCTGCCGGGATACATACTGTTCAGTATACCGACAGCGACGGAGCTTGCTAATAATTAAGACTGGCAGATGGGTGCAGCTGTTGCGAAGTTGGTCAACCAAGTGTTTTGTTCGAATGGTTTCACTATAAGGTAGAATTCTGAGCCAGTTGGATGGATTCATACTTATGTTCAGTGTTGGAATCGCAGGTAGCAGGCGAGTTAAGTGGTACAGCTTGTGCCAAAGTTTCTTTGTGAAAACTTAAAAGGAGGCTTTTTGCATGGTGGACAAGAATTGACGGATACTATTACACGCCACGATGGGGTCGAGTTACCACTATTACACCAAGCCACTGCTGGGGCGTGAGAACCTTATGGTGAGCTTTGACGTTCTTCTGCTGTCGTTGTTACCAAGTCTAACATCTTGGTTGGCTTTCAGGAGAGTTATTTGATTTCGCAGAGTTATTTTTTGAATAGCATTGTGTCTGACTATTTCTCGTTCTAGCATGAGCAGACATTCTCAGCTGGAACTATGGGGAACTGTGACTGTGATGATTCGTCACAAGTATCTCACAGCCAACCGCTTCACCTCGACCAGCGGGACATCTTCAGATCAGTGTTCCCTGGCGGCTCAAGTGATGCAAGCCTTGATTACGATGACGACGATGAAGGTACACACACAAACTGTTGTTATAAGTTCAACCTGAATCTGTACAGTGGTAATCCGCTGCAACTGACCTCGTGTTTAAGATTTACACTACTTAATGGATGAAGTCCTCGCTTCTTGTGATGTTAGGCCGCGGTCAGATTCGTTGTGCTACGTTGTTTGGATTTTCTTGTGTTGTTGAAAGACTGTTTATTCAGGGGCGAGCCAGAAGCTGAGATTTACCAAGGCCCAGTTGAGACACTTGGAGGAGACGTTTGAGAGGCTGCAGCGGCCCAATGCGAACCAGAAGAGCACACTGGCGATGGAGCTCGGGGTGCAGCCCAGGCAAGTGGAGGTATGGTTCCAGAACCGCCGCGCCCGAGGCAAGGCCAAGCGCACCGAAACCGACTGCGAAGTTCTGCGCCAGCGCTGCCAGGATCTCATTGTCGAGAATCACCAGCTCAACTATCTCATCCAGGTAAACTCACACTCTCACCAAGTGATGCTCCAGCCTAATAAGCACCCACCGTAGGCAAATAGCAGATCATTTATCTAAAAACGATTCATTTTTTCAATAGGAAACAAAGGAGTTCAATCATTTTACAAAGCGACGAATGCGAAAGAACTTGAACCTGCTGTTTTCCTGCAGTACTTTGTCGCTCTCCTTCAGACCGATCGTGTTTGATTTATCAAACGTCTAATTGTGACTCTCCTTGCAGACCGAGAGAATGGGTTACGATAGCCGGCACCTAGTGGCCAACGGCAAGTCTCCGTTGCAACTGCAGCTCGCTCTGTGCAACTCCTGCAAGAAAGTGCGCACCTGATAGTACAGCTCTAGCATGAATCGACCGAATTATGTTACATAATCTGCATGCGCTCAGTCTGCACTCTACATCACGTAACGAATCAACACCAGATCAAGTTTCTCATTCTCAGAAGGTCAATCACTCATCTGCAGCGGCTCTTATCATTCGACTCCACTGCCTATCTTCTCAAGAAGCTGGTCCAGTAATTAGGCTTGTTTTATAAAGACATTGGAACCAATATCACCCGATTGAAGTTGCTGGAGGGTTCTGATCTACAACTCTTACATAACGATATTATTATAATCTGCTGGAGCAGATCCTAGACGTTTAAGTGTTTCATGATGACAGTCAGGCTTTATAACTTCTGAGTTTTTGGCTCAACTCTGTAAGTAATATTTATCTATGATATTATGCAATTCGGAGGGTTACAAGTGGAGGAGTCGTTGCAGGCACGTTAGATCATCTACAGTAGCATGCAAGTTTACGTACTTCCGTTCATGTAACTTCTGCTATTCAGATTCAGCACCTAACGGTTATTTGAACACAGACCACCAGAGTTAATGATGCAATTTCCTCCCTGTAAACAACTCACTAACATTGGGTTGCATATTACCGTGTATTTACCAAAAAAAAAAACTGGTTTAGAAACACACTCTTGCAACTTGTTTGGTATCAAAATCTGTGCAGCTTCTTCATAGTGTAACACGATATTCATTGTATTGGGAAATTTTCAGGACTTAAAAAAGGTATGAATGGTTTTCGCAATAGTAATTGTTTGTGCACTTTCATGACGACTCAAGCTGAATATGTACCTATATTATAGATATTGGACAAATTGCATTGTGCAAATTCATTGCATGTGTAGGTCAACTCAAGCCTCAAATATTATTTTGGGAGGCTTCCAATCTCCCAATATAATGAAGATGGTGTTACAGTACTTTAGAAGGTAAAACGTTTGTCCGAGTCTTTAAACAAAACATTATGAACACACTGAGCGTTTGTGTAACACAATTCAATAGTACTGTGCCGTATTCATACGTTTTGATCGTTTATTTGTCAACGATGTTATTTGTCAACAAGAGGTGAACCTCTTATAACTAGAAGATAAACCCCTGATAACCGACAAGTTAAGCAATGTGCATATGTGGAAGGAGCGCATAATAATAATGCATTTATTTTAAAGTGTAACCAACAGAATTACAATTTCAACCTAAGTGATTTCATATTTTTCAATAAAATGTGAATTAGTTATGAATTTTTAAAGTGTGTTGTCATGTTTAGCCAGTGACCTCTTCAAACAAAACTTTGTGAACACACTGAGCATGCATGTAACACAAAACAGTTTGTCGTAACCAAATGTTTTATTCATTTCTGGTATGCTTTATCACACGAGATGAATCTGTAATGAAAAAAGGTTCTCTTGGTAATGCTTTCTGTTATTGCTTTTCTTTTTTATTGAACAATTATTTAAGTAAGGTTTTGTGGTATTAAGATGACATTTTATAATGCATTTATTGAGTATCAGTTTTTCAAACTCGAATTTGAAGGTAGGTTAATGTAAGAACACGATGTAAGTAAATTATATTTTTCAAAATGCATTCGAAAATTCTGTAATATTATGATACTGCTATTTTTATAATCCTGTCATTTGTAATAATCTGAGGTTTTTTTTTTTGTTTTGTTTTGTGTTTAGCTCTCATTCTTGAAATTATGCCACATCTTTTCACTACAGGCTTCCCTAGAGTTTTTCAATTTTAAAAAACCTTTAAATAGATTTGAAATTTCCCTATGTGTATAATTATTTTATTAGTAAAGGAAGGCATAATTTCCCAGTCTTTGAAACAGCTCTACATCCCTTTCTTTGGTCTTTATTTTAAAACTTCAAGATTTTTTTCTTATTCAAAGCATATTTGAATACAAAAAAATTCAAAATCACCTATATCTTGTTGCCAAACCAAAAAAAAGTTCACAAAAAGTTAAAAACGTAGTGAATGATATCCTCATTTTCGAATGAAAATAATCAATATATATGTAGGAGTATTGCTTTCTATCCAAAATATGGATAAATGTGAAATGTGCAACCATTAATGTATGGCCAATTAAACTACTACCGAATAAGCAAAAAAAAAGGAGCTACATAGACTCCTAAAAGACCATGCCTATTTTGAAAGAATCTCTACACCACTGGTTAAGAACTACCTTGAAGATGCACATTTTGAGAATGCAACTTTTGGATCTTCTTCTAAAGTTATATGAGATGATGTGATAAAAAAAATTGTGAATTTCGGTCGTACAGATTTGAAAAATAATTGCAGTCAAAAGTGAAAACATTTCTCCCCCAACGAGACTCTTGGTCCTTTTGGGGTTGAGAGTTCTAGAAAGCCACTTCAGCCTAGACATCTACGACCCAAGTAGATTATGACAGCTAGATTGTCTATGCCAGAGGTACACTTGGCTTCTGTCTGTTTGTTGGTCTGAAAGCCCACCTCACCGAACACGGGCAGATGCAGGTACTCTCCCCGGCAATGCACCACCAGCGCTGCACTGTACCTTACTCACTTCCCGGCAATCCAACAACAGAAGCACTTCCCTGTATGATTGATGCCTTCACTTCTTGTTTTTGACTGTCATCAGGTTTTGCATCTGGTGTTGAGGAATGACGACAACTCAGGAGATTTGCAAGCTTTTGGATCTCCAACCACACGTCGAGGGTGGCTTCTTTGTGGAGACCTTCAAGGACCCGGATGTCACTATTCCGCACACCGTGCTTCCTGCTACTTGTATGGACTAAACCACCCAACTTTCTAGAAAACTGCATTTCTGGGTTGGAGTTTTAGGTAGGGTTCCTTATTGAGCTATTTCACCGGTTATCGGACTTGGATTGTGAGTGTGAAAGATAAGTAAAGGTAGGTGAAGGGTTAAGGCGGATCAGAATGACTTGGCTGAGAATGCAGTAAGCTTAGGGTGAGTTTTCATGGTCACCAAGGAACATCGCCTTATCCTTGTTTCGTTTTCCAACCAAATTCGTGAGAATTTAATCCTAAACTTCCCATTTCATCAGAGATGAGTGCGGTTGCATGTGACACTGCCCTAGGTGCCTGAATGTTGAGGTTGTGAACAATGAGTTCACATTTCAACATCAGATAATGTGATGAGCGTATGATTCTCCTGTTGATAGGGTAACTGTGGTTTTCTTCATTGGCAGTCAAGGTGGGGCGGTCTGCGAGCACCGCCATCTACTTCTTGATGCCCACCGGGGATGTATCCTGTTTGCACCGGATTCCCTCCTCTGAGGTCTGGCATTTTTACAAGGGCGATCCGCTGACGGTGAGGTTCACATGCTAAACACCCTTTGTCGTAAGAGTTCTAACTGGCTTCAACCTCAACACATGTATGATAGTTGCTTCGTGATTGGGAATCAGAATTGGGAATGGTAGTCGGAACTTGCTTGTCCTGTTTTTATTGTAAAACTATCACCCTCCTCGTCTGTATGATAAAGAAAAGTTCATCTGTGTTGTTGGGGGATTGTGGAAGTGAGAGTGGTGATTTCCTTGTCTCTGTTCCATCGACACCCTCCTCAATTAGATTGCAGACGTTGTGAGCAACCCTAGTTTAACCCTTAAAGGTTTGAGAAGCCCCATTTGGGTTGCAACATGATGTTTTCCATGTATTTGACATGTAAGGTGAAAGAATAGATGTATAGAATAGTTACAAAAGTTGGTTTTTGTTTTGAGCCCAATCCAATGACACATGGCATTTCAAATTGAGATCCTTGTTGCACCTCCTACATGTTTGGGAAGTTGCAAAATGGTCATGTATTCTACATGTATGGTGTCTGTATTAAAACATGATAAGGTTCAGATATTGAAATGACCTTCAAATGAAAGATGTGAGTTGAAGAATCTCAATCCAAAGGTGTATGTCTTGCTAAATATTAGTACATTTTTCGTATTCTAAGTGTAAAATATGTGACCGTGTATATGTTGTGGTGCGCAGGTGTTTGAGATAGACGATGAGGGGAATGCGAACCATACTGTACTGGGCCAAGATATTGCAGCGGGGCAGAAGTTGATGTATGTGCAGAGGCCGAATGTGTGGTTTGGTGCTTACCCTACCAAGGACATTGAGCGCGTCCCGGAAGCTGGGGCACCTCTTGTGAAGTCGGCGCCTCGGGACCCAGAGACACACTTCTCTTTGGTGGGGTGCACGGTCGCCCCAGCTTTTGAGCTTGATGATTTTGAGCTCGCCGAGCGGTCTGACATGTTGGCCAAGTTCCCACACGCCAAAGCATTTGTGGAGCTTCTCACTCATGCTCCATGATCAACTTCCATTCCAAGCGCCTAGTTTTGAACGTTACAGGTACCACTATACTTGGCCTCAGATTACTATCTGTGTTTATGTGCCACTAAAGACTTAGGAGATTCTATGCTCTGTGCAAACTTACTGGTTCAGTATTTTTTTGTATTGATTTGGTATGATGCTTTTGGACTCTTTTCTTTGGTAATGACATTAGCCCTTTCTCTTTCTCTATCTCTTATAAGAAAGCACATCTACAGTGGCCGTTATGTGGGATCCAAGTGCATTAAGAATTTACCGAATTTTATGTTATTTGGACCATTGTTTATCTCATTGGACATGTTTTGATGCATAATAGTCTTGTGATACACACCATTGTCATTTACATAATAGATTTCCATACATTTCTTCTCCTGGTTTGTTAGAGTTTACAAGATGTTTGCTCTGAGGATTGTTGTTTGATATTTCACATGTTTTTGGTGTTTTACATTGGATTTCTCTACAATGAGGTTTGTGTAGTACTTGTATTTCTCTTTTCATGTATTTGACACTTGCTCATAATACGAAGCGCTAAATTGAAACTTCTATAGTTCACAATGTATTTATTTGAAATGGAATTTTTCTCTTTTTTTGTATTAGATTTCTTTTGAGAATCGTTTCTTGACACTTTCGGATGACTACAACTTTGCAGAGTTGTTTTTCTTTCATCCGATTTAGATTTCAATAAAATTTTATTAGTTCAGATTCTAATGTAAGCCATAATGTAAGCCAGATTGTGCTCTAAAATCTTAGCTGAATCCAAGATGTTTTTGATTTTAGCATGCACTTCAGGTCCAAAGGTTGTCGCCCTTCATTGTGCCTACATGGCAAATATGTTTAGAGAGTTTTGGTGCCAAAGCAACGACCTATGAACTGCAAACTTTGGTTGCCGTTTTTAGCTGACCCAAGCTTGCTTTTAGAGGTTGTCAACTTCCTTCAATTTGTATTATTTAATGTATTTTTTTAGCTCAAAAGTTTGGCCTCTTGCCATTGATTGGGCTGAAATTTAGACAATCAGCCTCTCAACCTCGCCCAGTGTGAATGTTAACCTCTAAAGGCCCAAGGCATTTTAGCACCCAAACTCACCAAAAACTGCTAGTTTCAATGCTTCCAACACAAAATGCAAACAAACACAATTTTATGTTAAAATTGTGTTTGTGTTTGTATTGCCATAGGGTCTTGTACTAGGATTGCATAAATGTATGTGGTAAAAAAATTGTTTAGTTTGACTACAGAGATTGGAAGATACCAGCCTTTAAAAGTGGGACATAAATTCTTCCCAAGGTCATACTAAACACCTTCAACAAACTTCAACCACCTTCTATAGCATTTTTATGTACCACTGTCTGTGATTTTCTAATTTTAACCTGAAAAGGATCATGATAGTCACATGTGCACCAAATTTTAGAAGTAGAAGAGCTGAAGAAGATGTCATTAAAAATCTTGCAATGCAACTATGTGCTAAGAATCAACAATACGCTTCACATTTTGCATATATCATATCCATCTCATATGTATAATTTGAAAATCCGTACGGTACATGCAAAGATTTCCATAAACATTCCAAGAGGAATTTTTTTATTTTTTTTAATGGACAAAATCTCAAATTTCTATTGAATTTAGAGTTAATTAAAGTATTGCTACACTATTTGTTATATGTCAGACTAAACCATCTCACTATTTGAAAATGTTACATTAAAAAAATTGTGACTTTTGAATTATAAGTCAGATTTCTACAAAAATTGTGTCTACGAACAGCTATTAAAAAGTTGTCCATTCATTAAAAAATCTCATAAAATTATGCCTAAATTTGAGAACGTGGGACTCTACCCAAACTCAAAATGTCTCCAGAGGAGACATTGGGCCTTTAGGGATTAAAGTCACATAAATTATCATGATCTTCCAATCTACATGACTTTAATCTACGTGACTTCCAAATTTGATCCACTTCCTCTATAGCAAGTGTATTATAAGTTTGTACAATCAAAACTTCAATTCTCATTTTCATTTATTGTAATTAGACCTTTAAAGCAACAATGTTTTTGGAGTTAAGAAAAACCTTAAGCCCTAAAGAGTTAAACTTATGGATCTATTTATATCAATAATAGAATTCGATGAGGCTTTGGGTGAGGCTCTCGAGTAAGGCAATACTCACACTTTGACTGAACTTAAGTGATATAAAGCTAGAACTAAAGTTCTAATTAGTCAGAATTGGAATAGAAAGTCTAATAGAATTTGATGAGGCTCTGGGTGAGGCTCTTGAGTGAGGCTCTCGGGTGAGGCAACACTCACACTTCAGCTGAACTTAAGAAAGACAAAGTTAGAACTAAAGTTCTAATTAGTCAGAATTGGAATAGAAAGTCTACTTTTGGAATAGAAAGTGTGCTATTGGAATAGAAAGTCTACTTTTGGAATAGAAAATAAAACAATATATCTATAATAGTCTAATTCGATGAGGCTCTGGGTGAGGCTCTCGAGTGAGGCTTTTGGGTGAGGCAACACTCACACTTCAACTAAACTTAAGAAAGATAAAGCTAGAACTAAAGTTCTAATTAGTCAGAATTGGAATAGAAAGTCTACTTTGGGAATAGAAAGTCAAACAATATATCTATAGTAAAACATACTAGAGATAGAATTGGTAGATGGAATTCAACTTGAGTTCGGTGCATGCATGCATGCAACCCAATTGACGTGATTCTACGTAAAATCTAGCATCATGGTGGAGCTTTTTAGCGTTCCGGCGTTCTTGATCAACAACTCACTTGATGGACTCTGTCACCGCAAAATGAAATTTTGTGAAGACGAACGGGAGGAGCTTGATCGCTAAAAACCTAAGTTATCAGCTCTAGGAAGAAACCTGATCTTCAGGTACTTATGCTTATTTTCTCCCTGTTAGTTATCCTGATGAAGAATTCACTTAAATAATGCACTCTGATTAATTAAGTGGAAAATGAAAATGGACAATTGTGGATGTCACGGATCTCGATAATCTGTGTCCCGGCTTCTCCCGCCTGGAACGAATCGAACATAGGAAAACCCACGTGTGAGATTCAAGTCGAACAATGATTTCTCTGCAATAATAGTCATGGTCGAAGCTCGTTCTTCCATCGTCATTCACCGGTGGGCCACGCCAGATGGTGTAGCTTTATCAGGATGCAATGGCAATTGTCCACAACTTCGGCATCCCCGACCTCTTTTTGACATTCACGTGCAATCCGAAGTAGGAGGAGATCATACGCGAGCTACTTCCAAGCCAAACAGCGAGCGACCGGCCAAACTTAGTGAGCCGTGTATTCAACTTGAAGTTGAAGGAGGTGCTGAAAGATCTAGAGAAGGGAGTGTTGGGGACGCTGGAGGCGAAAGTTTGAGTTGTCGAGTTTCAGAAACGCGGTCTTCCTCACGTCCACATGCTCCCCATTCTCAACGATCAATCAAAGTTGCAGACACCAGAGGAGATCGGCAGCATGGTTTCCGCTGAAATTCCTGACCGTGATACCCATCCGCTGGCATACGAGACGGTGACAAGATGCATGATACACGGGCCGTGCGGTGCAGCATACCAGTACCCTTTGGCACTGTGCATAAAGGACGGAAAATGCACAAAACAATACCTCCGCCACTTCAACCCAACAACGCAGACAGATGATGATGGATACCCCAAATATGGACGACGCGACAATGGACGCATGTTTGTTGAGGCCCGCGGCAACGCCATTGATAAGAGGTGGGTGGTGCCACACAATTTGTGGCTATCAACCAAATACAATGCCCACATCAACATTAAGGTAAGATACTCTACCGCAGATGCCCGTCCAAGGTATGTAATATTTGTAGCTTATTATTTTTAGTTTATTCAGATTTGCTCGACCATCCAAGTTGTCAAGTACCTCTTCAAATACGTCTACAAAGGGCATGATTGAGCTACAACATTGCTTCAAGGACCGATGGACGAGGTGAAGCAATATATCAACGCTCGCTATGTGTCGCCTCCGGAGGCCGTTTGGCGACAATTTGAATTCACGTTGCACGCGGGATTGCCGTCAGTTACACGACTACAAATCCACCTGCCAAATGAGCATCGCATCACATTCAACGCCGACGAGCCACTTGCCGAGGTCATTGCCCACGCAGTAGATTACAAGACAAGCTTGACGGAGTTTTTTGTCATCAACTAGACCGATCCGCTTGCTTGCTAGACACTTTACCAGGACATGCCCAAGCACTTCAAGTGAAATGTTTTGTAGAAGAAGTAGAAGCGGCATCAGACGGGAATGGCAATCGGATGGATGTATTTTGTTGGGCCGTCCGGCAGCGAGCGGTTCTTTGCACGAACCTTTTTGACGGTGGTGAAGGGAGCCACGTCCTTCGAGAATCTGCGGACCGTTGACAGGCGTATCCACGATACCTTCAAGGCTGCTTGCGTTGCACGCGGTCTGTATGAGACAAACGAGGAGTGGGACTAGTGCTTGACAGAGGTAGCAGGGATGCAGACCGGAGCGCGCCGCGCTCATTGTTTGTCACAATCCTTACACACGGCCCTCGAGCAGACCTGCTACAGCTTTGAGAACGACACAACGTCCATATGGCCGACGATTGCGCACACCGGCTTTGTCAGCGTGGGATTGCACAGCCAAATGAGAATCAGATACGTAGCCTCGCTCTGTACCTCATCGACGACGACCTTGCCACCACGATCGGTAGGACTCTGGCCAACTTTGGCCTGTCCAATCCGTCCGTTGCGTTGGAGGAGCTTGAGATTGAAGACAATCGATTGATCCGTGATCAGCTTGAAAACCTGGCGCTTCAGGAAAAGCTGAGACGTACGCTACCCACACTAAATGTTGATCAACGTGCCACGTTTGACGCGATTCACGGTGCCTATCAAGCTAGCAAGCTTGATATTTTTTCATCGACGGCCCTAGAAGGACGGGAAAGACATACTTAGAGAACATCATCCTCTACTCCGTCCGTGCAAACAGTGACATTGCTCTAGCACTGGCATCCTCCAGAATTGTTGTGCTCCTTCTTGAGGAACGTTGGACAGCGCACTCGAGGTTCAAGATTCCCCTCCAGCTTACACAAACCTCTCAGTACGCCATCACGCGCCAAATGGACCTTGCAAAGCTCATCCGTCGCACCAAGCTCTGGGACGAGGCGTCCATGACACGCAAGCACGCATTTAAGGCGGTGGACCAATCGCTACGGGATATTACTAGTATTGACCTCCCGCTTGGCGGGATCATCTTCGTCATGTGGTGATTTTCGCCTAGTGCTTCCAGTTCTTCCGAAGGCATCACATCCGCAGGTTGCGATGGCCTCCATCAACGAGTCCTATCTGTGGCCACAGGTGCAAACTTTTCGTCTGACCATCAACATACAGACTAGTGCGGGCGGCAATAGAGCAAGCGAAGAACTTGGCGGCCGCACTTTTTCCGAATAGCTCATTGCCTTTGGCGAGGATCACTTGCCGAGCGCCGACAATGGATACGTGCATTGCCCCCCAAGCATGATTGTTGAACGTGCACCATTGCTGAACAATGGACAAGACAACGGCCGCACACGCCTCATTGATTGTGAATACCTTGGTGTCCGCGGCGGACACTAAATTGCCAACTGTGGCTTTCTCAGCGAGCTTACAATCCTTGCCCTACACAACCGCGGCGTTGCGGAGATCTATGAAGAGATTCTAAAGTTCATCCCAGGCAACGAGCGGACCTATCTAAGCGCAAGTTCGATCACGGACCCGGCAGGTGCAAACTTAATCCCCACCGAGTTCTTCAACCGTCTGGACCCCAACGGTTCGCCTCCTCATCGGCTGTCACTCAAGGTTGGCACACCAGTTATGCTGATGCGGAACCTCAATCGTGCGAATGGTTTGTACAATGGCACGCGACTTCTCATCAGGCGGTTTGCACAGTGGGTCATTGAGGCGAAAGTCATAACAGGCAACCACAAAGGACACATTGCCTTTGATCCCCGCATATCATTGACATCCGAGGATGTAGGATTGCCTAATGAAATCAAGCGCAAGCAGTTCTCTGTCCGACTTGCATATGCAATGACTATCAACAAACCCCAAGGACAGACCCTCAAACACGTTGGCATCGATGTCAGCAGAGAGGTGTTTTTCCATGGCCAACCATATGTTGCATTCTCTCGCTCAACCTCGCCTGCCCATGTAAACATTCTTCTAGCAGATGACACGTATGGGAATAGTGGGCGCACACGCAACGTTGTCTACACAGAAGCACTTCATTAATAAGCGTGTCGCCCATGTTGGTACAACGGGTATATAACCTAGTTGCAAATATCATTTTTACACATTGTGTTATATCTCAAGTAGCAAATTTGAAAATTCATTATTATTCATATCATTCTAAAATCATGATTTCCATATACTGATCTTTAATAAATCCTTGAAATTTTATTTTGTTTTAGAACTATATATATATATATATATATATATATATATATATATATATATATATAAAAATCAAGTTTTCAAATGATTATCTATATCTTAAAGAACTTGAGGAAAGTGGAGACTTTAAAATACTAAATTATAAGATACAAGTGATAAGTTATGGAAATTTATTATTTTTTAAAATACTATCATGTACCAAAATTAAAAATGATTGCTACACATATAATTTCATGTTACAAAGTTTAAATCTAAAACTAAACTCTTAAATTTTTAGTTTTAGAGTATATATCAATCTATATATAGAATGGAATTGGTTTTGTGTTCGTAGCCATCACTTTTCTACCTTTAGAAAATCACACCCACTCAACGCCCGTTGTTCACTGTCAACATTATATCAACAAGCTTTCAACACCCGCCTTTCAACATTTATTAACTTATTTTAAAAACCGGTATATTTATTAATTTCATATTTTTAACAATTTTGAAAATTTGAATCACCAAGTTTTTAATTTTAAAATTTTCACTTCACGATTATGGAATTTCATCATCATAATAGTGTAGGTTTAACACGAAGAAATATTAGTATTTTATTACAATCACGTAAAAATAAGCAACAAACATGCAATTGATTTCTTCAAAAATATGGTTTGGCTTATTGAAATTAGAAAGATTAATATCATTATCATATTCATAATTCAAATGTAGATAGATAATATTATTTGTACACCAAAGTGTCCAAATTTAAATTGTTGGTTATAAAATATTATTATATAAAATTTATTACAAATGAAAGAATCATACCTATTTTGATGTTATACTTCAAATAAACTTAAATCTACATCAATGGACAAACTTACTTACATATAAAATAAATACATGATTATAAATTTTTCTCTTTAATTTGCAAAAAAAAAATAGTAATAGTATACTTGTTATTACAAATATCACATATCTATAAAATAAATATTAAATATATATTGCAATATCATCTTTTATTGAATTTGCAAAAGTAGAGATAAAACAAAAAAATATGGCATTGAAAAATGTTAAAACATCATTTGACAAATGTATTAAAAATGACTCATATAAAAGGGTACTTTAAACAAAAGAATATTGACATGGAAATTTTCTTATTAAAGCAAAATAAAATCACATTAAGTATTTGAAGGCTATTCATAATTTTTTCTTTTTCTTTTTGTGAGCCTACAAAAGATATGTCTGAACAAACTTCTCTATAGAATTTCTATAAAAATTACTATTTTAATCATTCAATATTTATTACAAATTTTATAGAAGAAGGATGATTTATCCAAAGACATAGCTTTAACTCCACATTTGTTATTATATATTTTAGGACTGGTTTCCATACGATTGTTCTTTTCTTGCCCCTGGAAAAATCCGCCCGCAAAGGTCAAAAGGGCATAAACAACACTCGAACATTACAATCGCCTTGCACATGAGCGTCATGTTAATATGAGAAATAAAAAGAGGACGCATCCTTGGTAATGTTGTGATGCACGTGGCGTTACAACGTCAAATATGCATCGTGCATTGTAAAACAGAAGCTTCTTGCCGTGATGTGCTTCTCTTCGAACAACGTGACTAATTGATCAAGTTGCACATGGTGGACGACAACAATCGCAACAAGATAATACAATTGTTGCAAATAACTTGCTTCCCATTGCGTGCTGTTATTTTGACAAAAGCCAATAGGGGTTTGTGCATGCCTCAGGTTCAATGACCATAGCACGCGTACACAACATACCTCTTTATTGTAGTGAGAAGAGAGTAGACGGATCTTAGAGTATCTAGCTTGAATTTACACTGTGTCGCACGCAAAAGAAATTTATTTTTCTTCCTTTGATGGCAGAGCTGGAGCCTCTAAATTGGCTTCTAGTAGATAATGACATGGATGCGAAAGAGTTCCGCATGCATATTTGTGCATGCAATAGCGCATTTGTTTTTACATTTGTTAGTGCAAATGTTTATGCGTAGTTTGTATGAGGGGAGAATTTATACCTATAAAAAAGGTGGCAAGCTTTACCATAGATTTGGAAGTGTTCTTTTAGCTAAAAGGCAAATGCCAAAGTTTGCGCAAATCTACATCAACAAACCTTTTGGGTATATGACAAATTTTAGGGAGCTTGAGGGAGACACAATGCGGTAATTGCATATAATGTTGCATTTACATAACTTGTATACTTGCCTGTTTTAAACTGCATATCAATGTATGCAGTCTGTTGAAGTCGATGCAACCATGTTTGGAGGAAATGTTGTTGAAGCTGATATGCGTGATATTGTTTTAAAATCTATCAATGGCCGCCTTTGACAGCGATGCTTTTCCCTTTGCATCCTTCATATGTTCTATTGCATTATGTTTTGTTATTTTTGGATGGATGCTAAGGATGAAAACATCTAAATGGCTTTGAATGATACGGTAACAAATTTATCCCAACAACACAATGATGTAGTCAGAGGTTGACGAGGCTAAACATATAACCATGCTACAATATTATGCATATTTACTAGTATATGCTCTAAAACATTTAAAAATCTCAAAAACTGAAGTTTAATTATAACAGGTCACTTAGAATTGTTTTTTGTAAAGCAATTAAAAAAATTAAAAATTAAAACAAAATCATTTTTTAAATTTTTGATACAACATAACTTTTTTAAACTCAATAAATTTTCATACTTTCATAATAATATAGGTAGAAATTATAAACATATTGGTATATTGAACTCTCAACTTTCCCTAGGTCCCTTAATTTAGAGATAGTCATTTTAATATTTTATAATTTTTAAATATTTTTATTAAACAAAATGATTTCTAGTTTTTGAGATTATCATTTTTTACAGTGATTATTTATTATCTTATTTTTGATATGTTGAATTCAACTTAAATTTAATGGATTTAAAAAATATCAATATATAGAAATTATAATGAATAATAATGAATTTTCATAATTGCTGAGTGAAAATATTAATTTTTTACATAGTTGTAGTTACAAATCCATGCTCAAATTACAGAAAAAATATTAATAATATTCCATATTTGCTAAATCGAAACTTTAATTTTAAAACCAAGGAATTTAGAGTTTGAAATTGGTAGAAAATATATTACCATTAAAAATATTAATATTTTAATATATAGTTTTTGTTAATAAATGCCAAAAGGGAGGTATTGAATGGTTGCCAATATACTGGTTGATATAAATATAGAAATAAATCAAGATAAAATAATAATTTTGATTAATTTTAAAATTATTCTTCCAAATGGCACATTTGATTCAAAAGGCACATTGAAAGGTGAAAGGCTAAAGCTTGAAAACATGCACACAAATCAATTCTATTATATACATAGATTGCAACACCGCAATGTAATGAAACAACTATTTTATAATCTGGAAGGTTTTTGCAACAATTCATTGTTGATGCTTATGCATGTACAAAACAAAATTGTTTGTAATATATCCGTGAAGATCAAGCAAAACTTTGTTGGAGGCTATACAACGAACTTCAAAATGCATGTTTGTAGGCGACCATGTTGTTGGGTGTGAAGTTAGGCAGAGGATGATTTTTCCTTTGTCCTTTTAAGTAAGTGAATGAGCCATGTCTCAATTGTACCAGGATGCAATGGCCTTGGTACGCACATTTGGCAAACCAAATCTATTTATTATGTTTACTCGCAACCCAATATGGAAAAAAATTATAGATGCACTTCTTCTTCAAAAAGTTGCAAAGGATTGTCTAGACATAGTGAGTCAAGTGTTTAATTTGAAGTTTAATGAGCTTTCGGAGGACATAAAAAATGAATTCTTGGTAATTTGTTGCAAAAATTTGGATAATTGATTTTAAAAAGATGATTACCATATGTGCATATGTTATTCATTTTAGACGAAGCCTTTAGATTGCGCACTTCCAAAGATTATGATTCCATGGTGTCAGCTAAGATACATGATCCAAAACGTCATTTTGAAGCATATGCAAGTGTAGCTTGTTGCTTGATTCACGGCCTTTACGGCAAGGAAAGTACAAACACTTCATGCACAGAGAATGGAAATGAAAAAAAGATATTCCCGTAAATTTTACAATGAGACGCATTGCAATGAGGATGAATGTTATCTCTGCGTCATATGATGTATCTGTGATTAAATTTGTTTAAGAGGCACAATTATCAATAGCAGGTGGATTTCTTGCAACAAAATACAATGCGCTTGTTAACATAGGGGTTGGTAATTTTTTAACCCAACTCCATTGCATCCATTTGCCTCTTCTAGCTTCTTCCTCTCTTCTTTTGGTAGATATGCTCATCCATTGTTGATATCAAGTACTAATTGGATGATTATTCGCACCTTCGTCCTCGTCTAATTCGTCCATCCTTATGAGCACACAAGTTCAAGCAGTTACCAAGTAGTTCAGATTCCTTCCTGTTAGTTAGAGTAGCATGCACTTAGAGCATGAGGCAACCAGACAAAAAAGCAAGCAATCAGAGCAAATGTCAGGGACCAGGCTCGGAGCTTCCTCAAAGGAGACTATGCGATGTGATCATCAGGGGTTTTCCAAAGTAATAAAAGCATCATTTTCTCGTTTGCTACACATGTCTATGCAGAAAATTCACATTGGGCAATATCATCTGGTTCCGTTGCCGGGACGCGAGAATTTGCCTCTGAAGGGTGAGAGTCAAGAAATAAATAGAGTAAAAGTTGAGTACTCGTGAGATGGCAGAGTGAAGATGGTAATCAAGACCTGCAGATCCCCGAAGAACAAGTGCGAGCGTTGAGTTTTGGTTTGAATTGGACGAGCCCGAGTTTATCACCGAGACTTTGATACTTCTGGACGAAGCCTTCCGCACCAATATGTGGATGCCGCTACACGAACTTGCATACAATAAACTTTGCAGCAAGATTATTTGTTTGAGAAGAGAGATTTCGTGCGAGCTGGTCGGGGCAAAGTTTCGAGTACCGCCGACCGTTGCAAAGCGTCATCTTTGTTCTAAACGTGACGATTACGAACGCGCAACAGCGAGAAGGAACAAGAACACCAAAAACCCGCTCTGAGCACCGTTTTCTCCTTTTCACGATTATTGATAGACGTGCAGCAAATTTGAGAGCAACGAGATCAACATGCAACGTGGAATAATATGATCTGCATGAGTTTGACTGTGACAAGTCCCGAGTAATGGTTTGAACTTATCATCTTGGCTTCATATCGTTACTCATGGCTTTTGCGAACAATAAAGATGGGAACTTGGAAGTTGAATTTTGATGGATCCTGCTCCAAAGTCTTAGATTCGGCCGCTGGAGTAATCCTCGAAAGTCCAGAAGGAAGAATTGAGAGCTTTCACAAAGATCTTGGTAGTGGATTGACCTGTAACCAAGCTGAATACGTTGCTCTAATCACGGGGTTGGAGATTGCGAAACACAAAGAGATCCGCAACTTATTAGTACAAGGCGACTCTAAATTAATTTGTAAACAGACGTCTGGAGACTGGGAGGTCAAGTCGGACAACCTTATTTCATATCATGCAGCTTACTCTCGCTTGAAGGAGAGTTTTGATAATATCGAAGTGCAACACATCCCGCGTGAACAAAACCAAACAGCTGACGCAACAGCTAGAAAATGAATCAAAACCAGTGATTATTTTCAAAAATTTGCTACTTGTGCACAGTTAGAGGAGATTTATATACATTAAGAAGATTTTTTTGCACAGTTAGAAGACTATTGCGCCCGTTTGGAACTGTTTGATGCACCTTTGGAGGTATTTCATGCACGCTTGGAGGGTGCTGCGCACAAGTGATACACTCGTCCAAAACAATTAACATCAATCTCAATACTGTCGGCATCGGATTATGATACTGGGAGGAAGACTCTGCACCCCGTGACCACTCTTGACTCAACACGAAACTCATGCACATTAGGTTCAATTCAGAAAGAGAGCAATCTTTAACAAGCGCGTTCAAAGAAGAGCTTTGGTCGAACTTTCTGGAGGAGCAAGAACGACGAGCGAGACAGTCTGCAAGCGCCCCGACCAACCATCAACACCGCGTAAGACCTCAAGGGATCAAACCAACATGGTGTCAATTCATATATTCACAGGGAAAGAACGAAAAAACCCGGAAAAGTTCCTACGCCAATTAAGAGGTCATGCATGGCGAACAGTGACAGAACAGAACGAGCGTGGCTTGAGCTCTTACCAATTCATCTCGACGATGTTGCTTCATTTTGGTTTGATAGACAAAAGGATTCAATTACCTCATCCTGGGAAACGTTGACATCAGCATTAATCTCGGAGTTTCAAGAAAACGAGTCATACCAGAGTTTACTCGACACACTAAGTTTGATAAAACCAAGGACCGACGAAAGTGTGAGTCAATTTAGCGAACGAGTACATGAATTGTAGTCACGTATACAACGCAGTCTAAATTGTGCCGCTACAAACAATTGAGATTCACAGACGCATAACACCAAGAATGCTGCAGCGAATATAAGAAGCATCAAAGCCCTTGCTCTTTGGAGCTTTATAGGAAGATTAAAACCTGCCATACAAGAAATAGTTGCATGGAAAGAACCGACGTCCTTTGAGTCCGCATTGATGTTCGCGCAACGCAAAGAGATGAATTTGATCAGTATCGCTCAACCACAACTTGTCACAGTTGCTGTCACACCAGTAGTATCAAGACTCATTCAAACATTTCCTGCTGAAGTTAAAAGCGAACAAGTCGTTAAAGATCACGAAATGAGCCAACTCGTCTTTGATATGCACGGCTTGAAACTTTTCCTCCTGCAAGGTCAGAACAGCAGTCACCGAGCCAAAAGCCCTGCTTCGGATAGTCGTCCCAATACCCCACGTAATGTGCAGTTTATTACATGTCATGGATGTGGCAAGAAGGGCCACTATAAAAGCGATTGTCCTGATAACGACAAAACGTCACCAACATCGACGGCTTGCCTTGCTGAAGTCAACTTACTGCAACTCGCAGAAAGCAATAGAGTACATGAAGACGAATCGGAAGTAATGGCAATGAAATGAGACAGACCGCCAATAGCACGACCAGAGCCGCACAGAGGACCCGATTGGTCAGAAAGTCATAGAGACAAACGTTCACGACTTGAGAAGTGAGAGTGCCAACAACGGCGGAAGATCGGGATAAACGATCTTTTGTTGAGCCAAGGCCAAAGCAAATATTCAATTCTTTGAGATCTGGGCAAGCAGACCGCAAACATAACCGTCGGCCAGCTAGTGGCTAAGTGCCCTTTGATCCGACGTGAACTTAGACAAGGTATCAACACTTGACATCATTAATCAACTGCTGAAATAAACTTGGCTGATAAAGAGAAAGGTGACCTCAAATCACCGCAAGTAGAAGTCACTGTCAACGGACACGAGGTGGGCGGTTGTTTGATTGACGGAGGAGCCGTTGTCAACGTCATATTGTCATGGTTCATGAACGAAGCTGAACTGGCACCCAACAAATTGTCCACGTTGCAACTCAAGGTGGCGGATCAAAGATGCATAAAATCGATCAGAAAAATTACTCAGATTCCAGTGACAATAAACGGGGTGACCGTTAAGCTTGATTTTCACGTGCTGGATATTTCCTCGGGGAAAGGAGGATATCCGATGATCTTAGGCCGACCGTGGTTACGACAAGTGCGCGCGGTCAATTATTTGGACAAAGGCAAAATGAAGATTGGTTCCGCGTACAACCGTGTTAGTATTCAAGTTGTACCGGAGCCATGCTCCAGCTCTTCAGACAGATCGTCACAAGGTGATATCACAGATAATACTGACGAGTCTTCGTGGGGCTCCAACTTTACTTCTAGCGGCGACTCGGAAGACTCGGAGGCAGAACTATATGCCATCAATGTAGTGCCACAAGTCATCAGTCATTCAATGCAAAATTTGGAAGATATTGAAATCATACCATCCGGAGAAGACGAAATTCTTTGCGAGGTGAAATTTGGACCTTCCTTCTCTCATCAAGAAGAGCCAATTTACAGGAGTTAGTAGCCGAGTACGCGGATCTCTTTGTCTCCAGGCACTGCAATTTGCCGGCAATCACTTTAGAAGAGCATAAAATTGAATTATTACCTGAAGCTAAGCCAGTTCGTGCAAGACAGTGATGAATGGCACCAAACCAAATGTCTGTATTACGTGCAGAGCACAATAGATTGTTGGAAGGAGGTTTCATAAAAGAAGTCAGAAACACAAAATGGGTGTCTCATGTTGTTGTTGTCCCAAAAAAATGAGGCAAATGGTGCGTTTGCATAAATTATAAGGCGTTGAACAAATTCACACGAAAAGATAGACAACTTTTACCCCACATAGACGAATTATTGGACAAAGTTGTAGGACATGAGATGTTCTCTTTTGCGACGGATATTCTGGTTATCATCAAATACGAATTCACGGAGATAGTGTATTATATACTACGTTTACGACACCATGGGGGACATACGCTTGGTTCCGCATGCCCTTCGGACTATGTAACGCTGGAAGAACTTTTCAATGTGTTCAACTCAAACTCTTTGGCCCGTACATCAATAAGTTTACACGTGTATATTTAGATGATTTCGCAATTTATGGTGAAAGAGCATGTCATATTGATCATGTGAGAGCTGCATTCCACCATTTATGTGAGCATGGTTGCTTCCTAAGCCCAGGCAAATGTCATCTCGGATTCGAAGAAGGCCCCTTATTAGGACATATTGTATTAAAATGTGGCATGAAAGTTGACCCCGATAAGGTCTAGAGAATATTAGAAATGCAACCACCTACCACAAGAGAACAAGTTGGAAGATTGTGGGGGACTACAATATACCATAACAAATTCATCCTGAATTTAGCCAAAGTGGGACGACCCATCAGTGCCCTCGTCCACAAGTCCACTTCTTTTATATGGAAAGAAGAACAAGACCAAGCCTTTGAATTCATCAAGAATCATCTTGCCAGTGATCCAGTCGTAAAAAATCCAAATTGGTCATGTCAATTCATCATCAATCCCTCACCGTCAGAACACGCACTAGTGGCGGTGTTTATGGAGAATGATGATGTTGGTCGAGCACACCCTATTTACTATGCCTCTAGGCTGATGACTGCATGCAAGCTGAAGTATGCGCCGCTAGATAAACTCGGTCTGGCGTTACTTTTTGCTTGCACCAAATATAGGCATTATTTACTTGCGAGCCCCTTCCCTACATTGGTTCAATGCGAACTTGAAGGCTTAAAACAACTCATACAAGAAGCAAATCCCGAGGGTCGAGTGGCCCGCCTTATGGCAGCACTTCAATCCTATGACATTGGCGTTAAAGCAGTGAAGGGAACACGAACTACACATGCTAGCTTACTTTTAGAGCTTAGACGTCCTCCTTGTGAAATTGGAGAACTTTTTGAAGATGCAGACTGTTATATTCGAGCGGATGACCATGATAGAGTAGAACCATGATATGAAGACATAATCCGCTACTTAAAAGATCTGATGTTTCCAAATAACGCCACTACACAACAGCGTAGAACCATTCGACGTCGTTGCATGATATACACACTTATTGGAAATGAACTATATCGAATCGGAAAAGATGGAGTACTTCGAAGAGCGGTTAATCATGAAGAAGCACAGAGAGCGCTTAAGTATTGTCATGAGAGAGTCTGAGGAGGACATTTGCGACCAATATTACCGTTGTCGTGTAGAGAGGAGAGCGCTTTGAGAATTCATGGGAAATCTGGCTGCAACCGGAATAGTTGGTAGGAGAGTCCAATCAGGTCTTCAATTCTTTTGTTCTTCAAATCTTCATATCATCATATCTTCGACTCTTCAAACAGCTCCCCGTTGGCCTGTCATGAGGTGGCTCTAAATGGGTTAAAAGTAAAGGTAAGGTGATAAGAACCCACGGCTCGGACAGGTAAAACGGGACGGCCAGACCACAAGCTAAAACCGTCCGAAAGATTGGCTCCTAAAATTCAAATCCACTGTGACCAACAATCGCGCCTCATCGGTGGAAACAACATAAATACGACCGTATAGGTGATCAACCCCACTTCGCCGCAACAAAATTTATAAAGCAGAATTAAAAAGAACTAGCCTCCAAATCCGGCTGGGAATAACAAAATAAAGACAACGAGTCTCCAAATCCGGCTAGGAATAACAAGCCACAAGTCACAACACATGAGTCTTCATGTCCTCTTGCCTTCAAGTCTTTAAATCTTCATGTGTTCAAAATACAAAGAAACTCAAAAGAAGTGTTCAAAAACACAATGGAAGAGCTTTCACCAAGGCTATAATCTTCAAACGGGTGCCATAGATGATTCAAAACTCCAACTACTAAGTATAATAATTTTCTGGAAAGCTAATACAAATAACTAACACTCCTCTAAATTTCTAGTCATTCTAAACTATTGTCCAAAAGTTATATGAGTTCAAAGTTCCGCCCTTCTAGAAATTCAACCGCTCATAACTTCTTCTTTAAACTTCAAATATTAATTGTAATATCTTTTTAGAGAGCTATGACAATTGTGCACACACCTTTAAAATCTCAAATCATTCTAAACTACTATCCAAAAGTTATCGCTTGTTGAAACCTCTCAATGGATGGATGGCCTCAGATATTCACAATTTCAAGCCTTCATAACTTTTGCAATTCTGCTCCAACCAACTTGAATGATAAGTTCATGCAAAGCTAAACAAAAATTCTACAATGTCTAAAATTTTCAAAGAAAGACGCAAAAACTACAAACTTTGGTGGCCGCCCGAATCTCTGCTCCTCTTCGTTGGGTGGTAGCAGATCCTCCTCCCCACACACGCTTGTAACTTTTTGTCTACAACTCCAAATCAAACGAAAATAGTCTCTCTCAAAGCGCATCACAAAGAGGAAGAAATCTTGAGAAATTTCATTCCAAAATGTTCCTTACAATCAGAGTTATCGCTCATCAAACTCTCAGCTCTCTACACATACACACTTCACTCTAAAAGCACACTTACTCCTTTTTCCCCCAAAATCCGATTTAGAGAGAGAGAGAAGATGCCTACCTACCCTCTAGACCCCTAAGTTGGATAAGATTAGCCCATGGGCCTCAAAACACCCATTGGCCCTCGGAAACTCAAAAGATAAGTATCTACTTATCTTTTAAGGTCAATAAACCTTTAGAGTTCTAATTAGGAGGTAAACTACCCTCTATGTACCATCTTTTAACTTCTAACATTCAAATGGAACATAAAATACTTGTAATTAGTACAAAACTTCAATCAAAATCAATTAGAGGTAAAAACTAAAGTCAAAGAATAGTGCTACTCCATCTGCAAGAACTTGAGGATGCGTTTGATAGTAATTGCGATGTAATCTGCACGTTGAGTCTTCGTCAAAGGATTCACTAGCCCTTCTAACCAACGATGGTGGTCAGCGCTTACCTCGATTGGCCTAGATATACAGAAATAATAGTCTTCGTTCAAGCCCTCGAAACTTCCTTGAAATGTCACTTCACGAGTGCCCGGTTCAACACATCCAGTTTGAAATAAGATTATTAAAACACGAGCGTCCTTTCAGAAATTACCATGCCAACGCTACTCAACACGAGGCTGGTTCAGCGGACGAGAAGATCCAGCTTCATCTTGAGGGTGGAATGGCAATGGTGTGAAAACCGCCGGCTGGGATGGTTGAATTGGCAACTAAGATAAGGAAAGTTGTAAATCTACCTCCGGTTCAGACTCTAGATCTTGTGACTCCATAAAAACCCTCCAGTCCGACATTTTAGCTCGAACTTCAAATCCAAACACAAACTCTAAGAACGTAAAGGAATACTTCGAATTGATGAATATTGTCTACGGCTTTCGCCTTTTAAACAATCCCATGAGCAATAAGCGTCACGTTGAAGCTACTGGAAGCGTCACCTTGAAGCTACTGGAAGCGTCACCAATAAGTTTCGTCCTCCTAATCAAAGATCTTTCCAAAATATAAACAAGTATATGTTTTACACACTATAGATATTTACATCAGGACACCGCGCGGAAAGTGTTACAATCCGGACTCTTTTGGCCGTTGTTATTTGTAGATTGCAATCGATTCTACAAAAGTTGCCAACAATGCCAATCCTTCGGCAAGCGCATCACGACTTATTCAGAATTACATCCAGTTTATCCGACCGGAATCTTCGAAAAGTGGGGTGTAGACTTTATTGGACCTTTACCTGTCACTGCCAAGAAGAATGAGTATTTAATCGTCGCGACAAATTATTTATCGAATTGGACGGAAGCGGCGCTAGTTAAGAAGTGTAACAAGAAAGTTGCTACTGATTTCATTATTAACCAAATAATCAGCAGATATGGATGTCCTTTGGAGATTGTCACTGACCAAGGTACTCACTTTGTGAATGAGGTAATAGAAGAACTTTTATCAAAGATGTCACTGAAACATAGAAAAGCAAGCCCCTACTATCCTCAGGCTAATGGCTTGGTCGAGAAAACTAATGGCATCCTAGCGGGAATTATTGGAAAAATGGTGATGGATAAAAGAAGATAATGGGATTTGCACGTAAGTAAAGCACTTTAGGCTTATCGCACTGCTTTCAAAACCTCTACAGATTTCACCCCATTCAAATTGGCCTTCAGATTCGAGGTGCTAGTCTCGATTGAGTTAGAATTAACATCACTTAGGGCCGATGTTCATCACAACTTGGGAGAAGATGAGTCCGTACAGACAAGAATACTTATGCTTGAGGAACTAGATGAGTCACAACGACGAGCATTACAGGCTCACGAGGCATTACAAAATAAACAAAAGGCCAAACACAATGCAGCTAAGAAGACAATCCGCTTTTGGAGAGGAGATCTCGTCATGATGATTGATCACTAGTTAGTGAAGCAACACGGTCAAAAATTTAGACCTAAATGGCAAGGACCTTTCATCATTCATAATGACTTCGACAATGGCTCTTATGAGTTAAGCACACCGGACGGAATGATCCTACGAAAAGTGTACAATGGATCCAAGTTAAAACCATACCTCGAATGCATTCTTCAATCTTGGTCTAATGGCGCTACGACGGAGCCTGGGGAGGAGATGATTGGATGATTATTTGCACCTTCATCCTCGTCTAATTTGTCCATCCTTATGAGCACATAAGTTCAAGCAGTTACTAAGTAGTTCAGATTCCTTTCTGTTAGTTACAATAGCATGCACTAAGAGCATGAGGCAACCAGACAAAAAGGCAAGCAATCAGAGCAAATGTCAAGGACCAGGCTCAGAGCTTCCTCAGAGGAGACTGTGCGATGTGATCATCAAGGGTTTCTCAAAGTAATAAAAGCATCATTTTCTCGTTTGCTACGCATGTCTATGCAGAAAATTCACATTGGGCAATATCAATACGTTTATGAGTATGTGTAAGGGAGGCCCAATTGGGCGACTGCTATCTTTAACTTCTAAAGGATCATTTGTATTTGCCAGGTACAAAATCGATTTTAGGCAGAGAGAATCCATTTTTGAAGATAACTTCTTGAAAATTTTAGTGAGAATAGAAATACGGATTATCTTTGCAGGGAATCTTTCTTTCTTTTTTTGGACTTATAGGAAAAAAGTTATGGTGCTTCAAATATAATAGCATGTTCCTTTTGGCAACTGGGCAAGGTACTATAAAAATGAATAATGCTACTGTAGAGTTGACAATTGCACTTTTTTTAGGCGGGTAGCAATGAAGGAAAGTTCTTGGCAACCTTCATTGTTTTCACTTTAAAATGCATAGAAATCAAGGATTTTTCTTTTCTATTATAGAGTAAGTCATGATAACTCTACATACGATTTGGATTTTGGATTTAACAATTATCTCTCTATTTAAAAAATAAAATTTCTTTCCTACGAAAAGAGCCACTTTTTATACCCCCACTTGTTGCAAGTCCATTTTTCTTATTGTAAACACTTTCATTACTTGTGATTTTGGTGTGCGATGACCTAACACAAGGTAAAACATAGATCCATTGAGTTTATGCAATGTGTAGGGGAAAAATATGCCATTATCTTGAGTCAAAGTACGCTATCGAGGCATAGTGAAAAGCAACAATTTTTTACTCTTCAAATGCATATATCTTTCAATCCGTACGGTCAAAGTTTAGGGTGTCTTTTTGTAGTAGTTAGTTTGCAAATCCAATGGTTGTAAATAGTAAAACATTGTTTTAATTAGTCTTGCAATGTCTCATCTTAGAGAGGCAATTTTGGGTGGTTTTGGTCAAGCACAAGGTTTGGTCTTGTAGGGATTAAATCGCATAGAAATGATGGTGACAAAAATCAGCCGCATGATGAGATCTGATAATATCTTCATGCACTGTACGTGTCTACATGAGAAGATTCTTGAAGAATTTTTCACTTTAAATACTTGATGGATCACTGTCGGTTGCACGGTTTGTTGTTCACGAGCATAACCATGAACATGTTATTTTCAACGACAATACTACCATTTTTAGGACAACTCCTGCAAAATGGAATCATAATACAACGGTGATGGAAAATTTAAAGCTAAAATTACATTTTGAGAGCCAAAGAACTTATTCATTTGGACTTTTCTGCGGAATTTGTATGAAATATACTACGAAAAAATGAATAGTGCGCTAACAAGGGTTTTACGTTGACCGTTTTTACTTTCTTGATCCTATTGCCGGTGAGCGTTGTTTTTTCCAAACTCTACTGAGCAAGGATAAAGGGATAACTTTATTTGAACACCTTTGTACTGTAGACGAACATGTCCATAAAATTGTTTGTGTTGCACTTGGATAATATGACTCCAACAAATAGTGAAATCTTTGCATGAACAAAGAAATTGGAATGCAACGTGGTGCTTAACTACGGCCCCTTTTTGTGACGATTCTCACTTCTGGTAATCCAAGAAATCCACATGTTCTTTGAGACACCTACAAAGCTGATATCTGTAATGTTGCGGGAGCATTTTGCAACGACGTCGGAACCTTGATCCAAGTGCTGAAGAAGTAAAATGTGAAGGTTTATTTGTTTAAATGTAGACCACAACTATCTAGTTGAGAAATTTGGAAATGAAGTCACCATTGGCGTATTGAGCTTGAATGCGATCAGCTCATTGTGTACAATGCGGTTATCAATGCATACATTGTCACTGAAGGCAAAGTCTTTTTTATTGATAGACCATGTTAGAAGAATAAGACATGCACAAAAAATTTCATCATAATGGTTGTAAAGTCACCTAGAGATATTGCACATGTTATCTTTTTGAGCAATTGCACTTTTACTTTAAAGAGGCTGCAAATACCAATTGCATTTGACCGTACATCTACTTGCCAAGATACAATGCAATTTGATGTAGTGGGATGAATTTCTCAAAGAAGGTGATCCTCTGAAATGAAGCTCCAATGACTTACGAACATGCATTTGAAATTGTTGACCATACATTGTGTGATTTGATGGATAAGAATGCGACTTTTTGTGGGATCATATTTGTCATTTTTGGTGATTTTTGTCAATTTCTCCACATAATACCGAAGGGAACCCGAGCAGACATTGTATCTTTGTCCATCAAATAATCACAGCAATTGAAATTTTTCATTTGTAACAAAACATGCGAGTCGATGGGGCATGCACTATCTATGATGATCTTGGCAATTGCACTTTTTCAAATGACTCCCCCGTTTAACCCCTAAAGGACCAGAGTCTCCTTCGGGGGGATTTCACATTTTGGGCAGGTTCCTAAAATTCGAAAAAAATCTTTTTTTTTTTAAACTTTTATTGTAGATCGGCCTTGATAAGAGCTTCGTCGATGTATATTTTTTTTAAAATTTGGATTTACGGTTTGAAAGTTAGTACCACCTATTGTCAAAAATGGGGAGGATGGGCAGCCTGGGCATCCCTGGTGAACCAATGAAACACAAGTGTGAAAGAGGGGCAGTAAGTAGGGGCACAAAGGGTGGAGGGAGGGTGGGGCAGCCCAAATCAAGGGGAAGAATAGTGGAAGGAAAAATCCCACAAGTTCCAAGAAAAGGGATAAATAGATTTTTTTTTTAAATAGCATAAAGTGGTGCATGGTAGGGGCTGTGGCGGGGCCCGGGTATTGAAAGAGATGGCACGTGTGAAGGAAAAAAAAAAAAAAACGCCGCCTTGCAGTGACGGGCCACCCTCGAGGAGCTGCGCGGGTCCCGCACAGGGGAGTGGGTGAATGACGTGGCCCTTCATTTCTTGAAGGGTCCCCATTTTGAAGCCCTGCCCTCACCTATAATATTTGAATAATTCAATAAATTCATTAAAATTAGAGATTTTACCCGTTTTAGAGAAAAAATCTCTAAAATAAGTAAAAAGTTAAATTCCACATTTCAATCGTACGGATTTCTAAATTTGTAAATTCATATTCAGCAAATTATTTCTCACTTCATTTGTAGTCATTTGCATTGTTTTATACCCCCTTTCACTAAAGTATTTATTTGAGCATGATGTACCCCTCGAAATGACCTCAAATTTTGCACACACTTAGTTAACATCATATTCTTTACATTGGTAATGGTTTCCAACACAATGTACTATAAATACTAGAAGATATGCTTAGTCAAAGTGAGCTAACTTTGTTAGGCGAGAGGAAAAAATAACTACTTCTTGCACTTCAAACACAATAATCTTCACATCTGTGCGGTGGATTGCAACTAAAATTTTACAAGATTATTATACATGAGTCTAGTTTTAGATCTTCTTTTAAAAGTTGAGAATTCTTCTAAAAAATGTGATTATTGCGGCCATGTTTGACTATGGCAGTTTTGGACTAGTTTTGGACAGAAATTGTCAAGGAACTTTAGGGGTTAAGTGACAACAATATTCTATCAGCCAATGAGGAGAATATATGTTGCCAAAAAATAATCATTGTACTCTCAAGCAACACTTCAAAAAAGATTAATGCTACTTTACTCGGAATAATGGAGGGAGCGTCAGCAAAGAAATGTATAAGTAAATGTGCAATTTGACTCTTTAAAATGATGAAGTCTCATTGATTAACCTCTAAAGGACCAAATCCCCTTGGGGACATTTTCCATTTCAGGTAGGTTCCTATGGTTTCAATTTTGATCAAGAATTTTTAAAAGTTCTAATGAAAATGCAACATAGTAGTAGCTTTGTAGAAATATATTATTTATTTCACACCGGACCTCTAATGAAAAAGCTATGCTATTCTAAGTGCAAAATTGGAGACTACAGGCAGCTCCAAACATTTTCTAGAAGTTTCTATTGACATTTAATTGGTTTGTATATATGAAGAGTATTTATTTTTTGCTAATGTCAAAAAACATTTCTTGTCTTTAGTGAAAAGTAGCATTTTAACCCAAGTCAAACATTTTCACACATTGTTGGACAAGGTACCAAAAACACTTACTTTTCCACATAAAACATAGAGATCATCATATTTTTTACTTTCTGTTTTTTCTACAACAATATGTGTTGTATGCCTTCTTATTGACCATTTGTATTATCAATTCAAAAGATATCAAGTTCACAAAAAATAAAACATGAATTGGCAATTTTTGAATCTCTACTCCTTGCACGACTTTATGAATATGCTACACCCCTTCTCTACCTTTGAAAATTGGTGTAGAAGGAACTAACATCATGCTTAATACAATGTCAAAGGATTTAGACCTTGTGTAGTGCAAAAAATTGACGCCAAGTGAAGTCAAAGTTTGTTAATCCACGCAACAAAGGAAAGAAAATGAACCGTTGTCTCTACTTCAAACACTATATTCTTTCAATCTGTACAATCAAAGTTGATGAAATATTGTGACTGTGGTACTAAATAACTCTTAATAGAAACCCTATGGTTGAAATCACAAAAAAACTTTTACGATCTTCCTTACTCATTCCACTAGAATAAACATTTTTGAAGTGTTTTTGATGTGAAGCTGACAAGGAACTTTAGGGATTAATACTCTTGTTTTAGACCTATTGCCATGTGATTGTTATGATTACTTAAATGTTGATCAAACAAAAGACATTGAAGCAACAACAACAATTTCTACTATAGATTTGAACACTCTTGACGTTAGTGGTTTGCCACTACATAAACTTTAGGTCAAGGTCGATGCTCCTATCACTCTTTTGCACAATCTGGATCTTTGTGTTGGGTTATGCAATACGACAAGTTTGATTGTCCAACAATTTACGGCTAGAATTATTGAGGTTGAGATTATTGCCAATAAAGCCACCAAGGGCATTGCATTTATTCCACAAATTAATCTTATTGCAAAAATAGCGGATTGGCTTTTCTACTTTCCAGGCAACAATCTCCATTTTGTCTTCGATACGCCAATACTATCAACGTAAGACACTTGCACACGTTGGACTACATCTTTCAGAAGATGTATTTTCACATGGCCAATTATATGTCACCTTTCACGTGCAACTGCGCCGACCAGTATTGAAGTGCCTTTATTAAGCACTGAGTAGTGCATATAGTGAAAGAGACTTAATGCATAACGTTGTATACATCAAAACCCTTTAACGAAGCTAATGCATCTGAAATATAATCTGGTTGAAATTCCTTAATGTGAAGAAAATCAAATGTTTGTCTTTTTCTTTTTTTTTCTTTTTTTGCGCTAATTATTGTTGCTCTAGTTCTATCATGTTACTGAAATGGTCTTGTGTAATGGGATTAATTTTAAATTTTTGTAGTACAAAAATGTCTTTATTAAATATTTTTTAAGATTGCATGAATGGCATTTTAAAATACGAAAAGGTTGAAATCCCTTGCTTCAAAGCAAAAATGGTTGCATGGGGAGCTACGTTCAAGACCAAAAACTATGGAATTTATTTTGCGACTACTTCTGTGTAACAATCTCCTTTGACCACAAAACAATATTCACAACAATCAAAGTGGAATTCATCAGAAGCATCAACACTACATGTGAAGAAATGTTGTGAGAGATTATAGAATGTCTCCTTGCTAGCATGCCATCTGAATGATGGTTGTATATGATGAAGCACCAAATGATAGGCAAAGTGTGGAGTAAAGTTTTGAAATGGTATATTATGAGATTTAAAATTTTGCAATTTTTTGAATTTTTTTGTCATAAAAATCAAAGTAGACTCAATAGAGTTTTCTTATAAGTAAAGGATCTTTCACCCTTATAGTAGTATTTTTTTGAATTTATATAAAAAAAATTTGGTGTAAATAGGGTCTTTAAATCCACTTGAAATATGTTTGGAAATGTTGATGTGAATCAAATGGATATATAAAGTATTTTTGATAGTTTGGATATAAAAGGCATGATTGTATAACTACCTAGGACTATAAGATAGAGAATGAAGGAGAGAAGAAACACTATACACTTAATTTTCAGCGATTATATTTTTCAGTGTTAGTCATCATCTTAGCTTGAATTTACTTGATCATATTTTGTTGTTGATTATAGAGCTTTATTATGATATAGTGATAGTAGATATATTGTGATATTCAACTAGATTACTATAAGTATGATATCAAATCAATGCGTGATCAATTGGATATGAGTCGGATTGTTGAGTTGATTTGTTATCACTTGTAATATATCAACTGGATCATTTGATACATACATCCTGATTCCGGTATCAAGTAGAAGTCAGAGTCTGATATTGGATGGCACGTTGAGTCACAATTGGAAGTGTTAGTTGGAAACCAAAGTTGTGTATCAATTGGATAAAAAAGATCAAGTTGATAAGTGAAGCCCAAGAGAGGTGTGAGGTTGTCTGAGAGTTACAACCGTGACTATCCAATGGATCAGGGAAGTTAATTGTAGAGATGACAATCCTACAATAGCTATGACATGAACTCCTATCAATTGGATTTGGATATATGTTACCAAAGGTGAGGTTAATATACAATATTCAAACTATAGAAAGGAAGTACATAGTAAAAAGGAAATGTGAATGATTGGTTAATTTATATTCTAATGGATATGCATTCGGCCAACCATATTTATTTGATGATTTACATCATGGTTTGATATATGAAGATTGCGTTCTAGTTGAAAGTATTTCTCTTGATATAAGAAGTTTCAATCTATATCAATTAAAAGACTATGATTAGAATTGTAGAGCACTATTTGCATGTCTTAGGGAGATCAAAATTGTACATTGACTAATGGGAGTCTATGAATTGTAATCAATGTATTTTACATACGCAAAGTGTCCTCACTTGGAGGTTGAGATCAGATTACAAGAAGTATTGATGTAGTAAAGATAAGCGGGAGAATTGCATGAGCTAAGTATTGAAACCCTAATTTCAATTATGCAACATGGCATGAGATAATTTGTAATATAGATTAAAGTAAATAAAATTGTAATTGTTGTGACTAGTAATCTGATCATGGATACATCAACTAGATACTAAAGATCAAATTGATTGAACTAAGAGTGTCCTCTAGGTGATAATTAATTTCTTAAAGAACATACCTTGGTTTAATTTAATAATAAATACAATTACTACCTTCATGTGACCTTAATCCCTAAAGGCCCAAGTGTCTTCTTGGGGACTCTTGAAGGTTTGGGCAGGTTCCTTTAGTGTCAATTTGTAACATTCCTTTTTGAAATTTCTATTATAGATGGACATTGCTTAAAGATTTGTGTGAGTCCAATTTTTTCCTAAATTTGACATTCTATGAAAAAATTATAGGGTTGTGAATTTCATTGGGGAGAGCGGGCACGTCGGGCACCTCCAAATTTTTTTGCGAGGATCTCTATTATATGTGAGATTTTCAACACTAGCAAATAGTATTATTTCCTTCCATACTTTCAAGAAAAATCTCATGTCTGAAGTGAAAATTGCATAATAATCTAAGTCAAACATTTTCACACAATTGTCACACTTTGTTGGGCAAGGTACCAAACAAACTTTTTCTTTTCCACATAAAACTTAGAGATCTTCATATTTCTTACGTTTCGTTTATTCTACTACAAGATGTGGTGTAAACCTTCTTATAGACCATTTGGATTATCATTCTAAAACATGTTTAGTTCACAAAAAAATAAAATATGAATTGGCAAGTTTTGAACCTCGACTCCTTGCACATTTGTTTTGAATATGCTACATCCCTTTTCTACCTCTATAAATCGTGTCAAGGAAATATCGTCATGATTAACCTCTAAGGTATCAAGACAGTATTACACCAAAAACACTTCAAAATTAATGGATTCTAGTGCAATGAATAAAGAAGGTAACAAAAACTAATTATTTTTATTTTTGACCGTAGGATCTCAATAAAGGCTTATTAAGTAATACATGTTCAAAATTTCATAAACTTTGACCGCACGGATTGAAAGATTATAGTGTTTGAAGTCAAGCAAATGGTTCATTTTCTTCCCTGCGTTTAGTGGATCAGCAGACTTTGACTTCAGTTGGTGTCAAAAAATTTCACTACACAAGGTCTAAGTCTATTACCATCTTGTTAAGCATGATGTTAGCTCCTTACACACCAATTTTTAGAGGTAGAGACAGGGTGTAGCATATTCAAAACAAGTGTGCAAGGAGTGGAGGCTCAAAATTTGTTAATTCACACTTTATTTTTTTTTGAACTTAATATGTTTTTGATTGATAATCCGAATGGTTAATAAGAAGGTTTACATTACATATTGTTGTGGAATAAATAAAAAGTGAAAAATATGAAGATCTCTAGGTTTTATGTGGAAAAGAAGAAGTTTTTTTGGAACCTTGCCCGACAATTAGTGACAATGTGTGAAAATGTTTGACTTGGGTTGGTGTGCTATTTTCACTAAAGACAAGAATTTTTTTTTGACAATATGAAGGGAAATAACATTACTTGCGAGTACTTAAAATCTCACTTTCAATAGAGTATCCTATCAAAAGTTTTTGGAGGTGCCCGAGGTGCCCGCCCTCCCCATTTAAAATTCAAAACCCTATAACTTTTTCATCAAATGTCCAATTTAGGAAAAAATTATTTTTCCACTGAGCTCTTGGTAATGTCTTTTTATAGTAAAAATTTCAAAGTGGAATGTTGGAAATTGACACCATAGGAACCTGATCGATTTTTCAAAAAGCCCTTTTTCGACACTTGGTCCTTTAGGGGTTAACATGATGGTAATGTTTTCAGACCTTGTATAGTGCAAAAATTTGACACCAAGTGAAGTCAAAGTCTGCTGATCCACTCTAGGCAGGGAAGGAAAAGAACGGTTTTCTCTACTTCAAACACTATAATCTTTCAATTTGTGCCGTCAAAGTTTATGAAACTTTGTGAGGACGTTAATCAACAAGTGTTCATCTAGATCCTAGGGTTAGATGTAGAAATAAAACGTCTTGATTACCTCATTACTCATTGCACTAGAACAAGCAATTTCGAAGTGTTTTGGTGTAAAAATGCCTTGGGCCTTTAGGGGTTAAGCTACTCGTATTCTAAACAAAAAGATCCATTCCCAATAAGAAGTTATTTAGAGTTGAATTATGTGGGGGTGTTTTGATTGATTTAATATGCGATAGAATTTTCTACACTACAACCCCGAATCTTAGGGTCTTATGTTAGTAACCATGACCACATGCACATGGTGACTTGGCTTGGGAAAGGTGTGGGGGAACCACCGGTCAACTTTTTGGGATACTATGGGGAGCTTTAGCTTGCATGGGGTAGGGCCCAAGAGCATCGATTGCCATACATCTCACTGGTGCGGAAAAAGGGAGTATGAGATCTTTCAAAGTCTATTCTCCTGCATAAATTTTTTTGTCCTGTCTAGCACCATATTCCTGCTGGCTTTGTCCTTCAGGAAGCACTTTCAAGAAAACTCCAATTACCTTTCCAACACAGTTTCCAGTTTCTCATGTGGATCAATCCCACAGTTCCATCTCAAAATTGCTCATTCTGCCAAAATTTCAACGCTTTTTTTGGGAATCAACGGATACTATCTGTAGGATACTGTACTGTACAATCACTCATCTCAATTATCACTGTCATTATTATCATGTTAAAATAAAATAAAATTGACACGAATGAACACTCATCTCAAATATCTCCTCTGCCCATCAGTACACAAAAGCCCAGCAAAACACGTGCTCGACCAACATTCTCAGAAAATCCTCCTAAAAATCGTTTCGCAAAACAATCATGTAAAGATGATACGAAATTCCCACAAAATTAGATCTACAAAGCAGGAATGTCACATGAAATAATGTCACAACAGACAGAAGAACAGCATCAACTCTAGGTGCGGAGATCCATAAAGTGCTCACGTGCACAGGAAGATGGATGAATGTGTGGAGGATGAGAGATGAATAATGCGACGATGGTGGTGAATTCGCGATGAATGTTCGGATGACGATGGAGGTGTGCACGGTAAGTATGGATGAATGTGTGGATGATGAGAGGGATGAACATGCGACGTGGTGGTCAGTGTGTATTGTGAATTAGGGCAACTCGTGTGAATACCATCATTCTCCTCCAAATTGGCATCTGTTGTTCGTGCGGAGGAGCGAGCTTGGAATTTGCAGATCGTCATGACATGGGAGATTGATGTTTCAAGGTAGTTAACGTGAGCGTCGAGGTCTGGAGTCTGTATTTTCGGTGGGGCGCTGTGGATCCATAGGCATCAAGGGTTATGGATCTGAGAGGAAGGCGCGTGGGGTTAGGTCTTCAGAATTGGGTTTAGGTTTGACGTGTTAAAGTCGGGTTTAGTCTGTCGTTTTTGTGTTGGTGGATGGGTTTCGGTTTACTAGTTAGGTTTTGAATGCGTGAAGGTGATGTGTGCGAGGACGTGGGAAGTGTTGAGATATTATAGTTGCGATCCAAGTTGAATTATGGGTTTTTTTGCGAATCGGTGATGGAGGTCTTGGTTGCAGGCACGTGATGTGTAGAAGGTGATTTACAACACCCCTGGAAATCGCTTCAGTTTGAGGCGATCCGTGTTGGTGAGTTGAAGTCACGCCCTGGGTGGTTCTCTTGTGGTTGGTGCTTATCTCACATCTGCAGATCCTGGTTACCGCCTGATGTATGGTGAATGACATGTGATGGTTCATGTTCACGTGAAGATCTGGCATCGGTTGATGAAGTAGGGTAGGTTAGTGGCTCATGTGAAAATTTGACTACCAAATTTAGCCTTGGTGAAGTTTCGACTTGTTGGAAGGTATTCTAGAAAGTGGACGTTTTTTCTGTGTCTTACGATCTTGAGTGGGTTTTAGCAGGAGGCATTGGTGGGAGAGATTAATCTATGCGACAAGCAAGGGGCAGAAGAAAGTGAGGAGCTATTCTGCAAATATTTAGTGTAGGAGCTTTGAGAGGGTAGCGAAGGTGGCGATGGACGGGGTGAGTCTGGAAGGCGACGCGGTCATAGAAGATGGACTCGGTCCTGACGACGAGGCGGTGGAGAACGTCTCTCCCAAAGCGGAGAAGAACGCACCAGCTGCGGAGGCTGCGGAAGGAGGAGGATGGACTCCACTGTCAAGGACCAAGAGTCTGGGGTATTTGGGTGGCTATGGTCGAATTGTGCCGACAGTCAACACGCTGAAGTACGCTGATCTTTCTGAGAAGCAGAAGGAGGAGGTCAAATTCCCGCCGCGGACGTTCGATTACCTGCGGGACGACATTCGACAGAACCTCATCGATTTGATCAATTTCAAAATCTCGAAAGATAAATCTGACGATAAAATCGCGGTGAAGCCCAAGCAATGTGAGTCTCCTAAGGTGGTGGATGAGTCGGTCCAGACTTATGCGATCCCGCGTTTCAAGCCTCCGAAGGCCGCCCTCGTGTCACCCACAGCGAACTGCGCCCGTGCATTGAACGAAGAGTTTCTCCGGGAGTCGAAACCAGTGGCGGTGCAAGAAGTTGAGAAGGCGAAAACCGAGAAAAGGTTTGAGAGTTTCTTGTTGGTCCATAATGTTGCCAAGAGGCATAATCTGGGTACTTTGGCACGAAGTGCGACAGCGTTTGGAGTAACGGAGATCATTCTTGTGGGACGGAAGGATTTTAATGCCTTCGGTAGCCATGGCGCTACGCTCCACCTTCAGTTCCGCCATTTCCACACGCTTGCTGAAGCTGTCAAGTACTTGAAGGTAATTGTTTGATGCTGCTTATATCCTTAACCGTACTGAATTTTAAGCAAGGTCTCTTCTATCACCTAATGCTCGGTTGTTCCGAATGATTGACGTGGGATGTTGGGCAAGGTTTCGCTTTGCAGGCTAAAGATGTGTCGATCTGTGGAGTAGAGATCACTGAAGGTGCAGCCGGAGTGCACAAGCATCCTTTCACTCGCAGCACCGCTTTTGTACTTGGGAATGAGGTTAGTTGAACGAAAGAACGAGAGAATCTATTATTTGTGTGCATGATGTTCATATAGCACACCCTGCTTTGCATTGTGTCCAAAATTTTGGCATTCTGTTCTTCACGTATTCGAGGGTTATTATGACTGGAACGAGCAAGTCGTATGGCCACCGCTCATGTGCAGGGAACTGGACTTTCTGACAATGAAATGGAGATCTGTGATACTTTCGTCTACATTCCTCAAAGTGGGCCTGGCACAGCTTCGTTGAATGTAACAGTTGCCGCGTCTATTGTCCTTCATCAATTTGCAGGTAAGTTGGCGCAACTCAGCTTGATTTCTGCTGATTAGATTGAATGAATTTGTGTCTTAATAGTGGGGGCTTTGTGTTTTTTTTACCTTTATGAACAGTGTGGGCAGATTTCCCAGAGCGAGAAAGAGATGGTCAGAAGTTCGTTGTGGCTGAGCGACCTGTGAGGCGTGGACCTCGTAACATGTGTCCAGATGACCCTGATGAAGTGGCCGAGCGAAGAAGGTTAAAGGCAGAGTCCGCAGGCGAAGATTGGCTGCTCTGCGACACCTTGTATGATGCATCAGATGATGCCACCGATGACGCCGGGATGGGGGGTGAGACTGAATAGCAATCTTTTTCTTCCTTGCATGTCAAGCTCCAGGTGTAGTGATGACCTGTTGTTAGCACTCACTCCCTGAAAAGCGTCTGAGAAGGGTTTGGAGAGAGGTACATTCTTGTGCTTAGTTCATAAAGGTCAACAGGTTGCTGCTGTCATAAGGATGCAACCAGCAACTGGCAAGGTTGTGTCTCAGATTTAGGTTATGTTCACGAACTTCTGTTGCTGTTCAATATTTTCCATGTTTTCAGCATTTTACGTCTGGGCTTCTCCGCAGCAAAGCTTATGCGTAATACTTCTCTTTTGCAATGTTGTTAGAAGTTGTTCAACAGTCAATGTGCTCATTGTTTTATTTTCTTTAGGCATCAGCTCTATTCCCGTACATGGAAAGTCTTGCGAATAGATGACTTTATTTTAGTCAAGGCTCGCCATTGATATGACGCCTTGGATCCAAGCAAAGGCAGTCAAGGTCTAATTCACCTTTCCACGTGAGGTAACAAGAAAAGTTGCCCACTTTCTGAAGATTGGTACACTAAAAGTTTCATTTAGTGTAATGGCACAAATAGTGTAATTACCTTAGTACACTAATTGCGAACAAGTTGACAAATAGTGTACTAATTGCAAACAAGTGTACTTTCTCAAAAGATTATTCGATCAAAATTTACTTTATCAAAGATTACTTTATCGGAGTACACTTTATGGAAAATTAATTTTTTTAAAGCTTACTTTTTCAAGAGATTACTTTTTCAAATTTTACTTCTTAAAAAGTTTACTTTTTCAAATTTTACTTCTTAAAAAGTTTACTTTTTCAAATTTTACTTCTTAAAAAGTTTACTTTTTCAAATTTTACTTTTCCAAACATTAACTTTTTCAAAACTTTACTTTTTCAAAACTTTACTCTTTCAAAAATTTACTTTTTTCCAAGTTTACTTTTGAAAAAGTTTACTTTTGAAAAGGTTTACTTTTGAAAAAGTTTACTTTTCAAACATTTACTTTTTCAAATATTTACATTTGGAAAAGCTTATTTTTACAAAAGTTTACCTTTTCAAAAGGTAAGTTGTCTTTTTTCCCGAATTGATGTTTTTCCCTAGTTCTTGTTTTTTTCAAAAATGTTGTTTTTTCCTAATTGTTTTTTCCTAATTGTTGTTTTTGCAAAAATGTTGTTTTTTCCTAATTGTTGTTTTTTCCTAATTGTTGTTTTTTCCCAATTGTTGTTTTTTCCAATTTTTTGTTTGTGAGTTTTATTGTTTTCTTCACCTTTTTGTACACATAATTCTCTTCTACTTTCAATACACTAAACGTGCACGAGTAAAAAAGTTAATATTCCAATCTTTACAAAAGTTCACAAATAGTGTAGTAGTTCACATTTAGTGTACTATTTTGTCACTACACTAATTGCGTAGTTGACAATTAGTGTATGGGTTCGTATTTAGTGTCCACTACACTAAATGAAACTTTTAGTGAGCAAGTGACAACTTTTCTCTTCTCTTTACTCTCAAAGCGGAGTGAATCAGTACACAAGCAACAGTTTTCACGATGAAGTCATCAAGTTATTTTCACTTTCTGGGTGTTCTTGAACAGTTTAGTGAACATGCTGTGGAACATTCCCCACAAGGCAACACTAGGAAGAATCTATCTGGTTTTTGTTCAACGCAGTGAGAACCCAGAAGCTCACCGTTGTCAATGGTCGCCTTGGGATCTTTGAGCAAGTTACGGTGGTGCACGGCACCTAACATGTTGCAAAATTAGTTTTTCTTTTGCCTTGGAAATGCAACTGAGCATTTAACAACTTTATGCCACCACAACCAATTGAGAAGATTCTTGAATAGGGACACTGATTGATTACACGTCAACAAAGAGAGGTGTATGTTAACTATACCAGGTAAATTCAAGTTTTGGCGCATTTGCACAATTTCCGATACTCTGTTGATGCACGCCACGAAGTGTTGGAAAGTTGGCATGTGGAGCTTTGGTCAAGAAACCTCCAAAGTGAATGGGAGGCTGGGAGTGTCTCTTCACAATCATGGGTTAAATTCTACGAATCTAGAGGTGAAGTTACAATTCATGATATCATGAATCATAAATTCTAGTCTCGATATGTATCATGAATCATAATTTCTCCCTGAATGAGTTTGGACAATTGAAAAGTTGCTTCTATTGCAATGTGAACGATCCAGCGAAGAAATGCAGAAGTAAGAAGAAAAGATACGGGTCGAGAGAATGCGTCTTACTGGTTTCGTTTACATTCTTCAAGTGTTGAATCTGCTATGTGGTTTGCTTACTCATCAAGAAACTCAATCACGTGGAAGTGAGCTTTTCTTCTATTTCAGCTTCTAATTTGTGAAATTCCCTAGTTTGCATTTTCACTATTTCCATGTTCAAACCATTTGACTATGACCTGGCTATGCTGCAGAAATTACTAAAAACTCATTTTGATAGTAATTTATGCACAATGTATGTTAAGAATTTCTAGTTAACCCTTAAAGGACGAGGCCTTGTGCTTCACCAAAACCACCCCAAAACTGCCACTTTGACCTGAGATATTATTAGACTAATTAAAACATTCGTTTGCTATTTTCAACCATAAGATCTTCAAGAAAACTATTAAAAGAAGACATCCAATTTTTTTTTGTAAGAGTTGACCATGGAGATTGTAAGATAAATGCATTTGAAGAGTGCAAGTTGTTTTATTTCATTGTGCCCGGATAGGGCCAGCTTTCTTGGACTCAAGATAATGGCATATTTTTCCACTACACGCTGCATAAGCTCAATGGATCTATGTTCTCCTTGTGTTAGATCATCGCACCCCAAAAATCACAATTAATGGAGGTGAATACGATTAGAAAAATGGACCCTCAACAACTAGGGGTATAGAAAGTGGCTCTTTACTTAGGAAAGCACTTTTATTTTTTTAGTACATAAACAGTTGTTGGGTCTAAAATCCAAACCACAAATAGAATTATCATGCCTTAATCTAAAAATTAAAAAATTAAAAAAAAGTAAAATCCTTATTTTCTATCCATTTTGAGTGAAAACAATGAAGGTTGCCAAGAACTTTCCTTCACTACTATCTGCCTCAAAAAAGTGCAATTGTCAACTCTATAGTAGGAGTATTCATCTCTATAGTACCCTACCCAACTGCTAAAAGTAACATGCTTCTTATGTTTGAAGCACCATAACTTTTTCCCTTGCAAGTCCAAAGAAAAAATTCCCAGCAAAGATAACCCATATTTCTATTCTCACAAAAAAAATTCAAGAAGTTTACTTCAAAAGTGGATTTTTAGGAACCTGCCCAAGATTGATTTGTACCCCGTAGATACAAATGGTCCTTTAGGGGGTAAAATCAAACAAAACCAAAATCATTCAGAATTTTAGATGTAACTCTAAATTAGTAGCATCACAAAAAACCTCAAGCTGTACACAAACCAACAAAGTCTACATGAATGTTAAATACTTCGATCTAAATGTACTTTTATAATGAATTCTTCTAAGAGCATAAAATTAGGTTTCAAGTTTCAACTCTGAAAATGCTCCCAGTCCCAGATTCACGGAAAAGCTTTTGAAAATACCGCAAGTGCTGTCCCAAACGCGAAGACACACTCAACACCGGCAGAATATTCTTCTTCTTCTCGTAATAAACAATTGAGATCAATGCACAGGATGAGGATATTGACCTTCCACGCACTGACACTCGTTCCGCTTGTCCGATGCGAGCGCTACCCCATTCATTCAGAAACGAATTTTCCTGCTGCTGCGTGATTGCTCTAAATAAAACTCCAGCACTGAATGGCTGGTTGCCATTGGCGGGCTCGCCTCCGGGCTCCGGCATGGCGAGCAGACCACCGCGCATGCGATTCGTCTCCGCGGCGTGAGTGACGCCGCGACGCGGCTCAGCGTTTCTGAGTTGGCACTGAATCTAGGGCGCTCCCTCAACTCGTGGCGGAGCACGAACGGCGCGCGGTCACGGGGTAAGCGGCACCCGGAAGCCGCGACCTCTTGTCCGGATCTCGGCCTACGTCGCCTTTTTCACCACTATTCTTGCACCCTCTCGTAGATTCCTCGTCCACATGCGTAGATCTTTTCTGGTTTAATGTACCCCTGTGGTAGATGCTGACACTTCTGGCCCCATCTACATGCGATCGAGGTATATATATAGTGTCTCTCTAACCAGCTTTGGTGGGTTCCACTGGCTGATAAGAGTGGATCAGGACAAGCGGGAACTACGGTAGAGGCACCCAATTCGGATCACTTAAGCCAGTTGGGGACTCAAATGACATTGTATGTCTAAAATATTTATGTAGAAAAAAGCGGAATTAGGAATGGAACTCAACAAATATTTTTTCAAATTTAATCTCAAAGATTTGGAATATGTGGAATTTAAAAGCCCATAATCAAATTGTAGAGCAGGTGAGATTTGGTGCCCTCCCTCACCCCCTTGCCAACAAGTGAGAGTGAGTAGAAGACATGCCATGGATAACCAACTCATGGAGGGTACCCAATACTGATCAGCCTTGTTCGACTTTCGAGGCAAGGCCAGTTCAATTGAGGTGGAGCAGCCCAAAATTGCACACTTCATGACCCAATGCCGATAATGACTGGGATTTTCAAATTTTTGAGTTATCGATTTTGGATTGCTTCATGCACCATTTCATGCATTTGCCATTTACATGCACCATGCCATGCATACTCTGTTGATCGGAATTGGATGGCCGATCGGAATTAGGTGCATCTACTATATAAGGCTAGCGGGCCATTTGGGTTCCAGATTGGGAGAGTGACAGTCGCGACTTCATGAGAGATGGGGTGATGAGAAGTGGGTTCCAAGGACCAAGTGGATTCAAGTTGTGGAACATATCAAAATTGGCCTGGCGGAGTTTGGTTAATGAACTCTTAGTGATCCCACCTACTACCCTTGAGGAATGGCCAAGCTCTTCTCTATGGATGGCGGGTGGCCGTCTCACCACAAATACCTCAATTTCAAAACATTGGGCGGCATTTCTGGCACGTCAAGGTATGTTCTTCGTCAAGGATATTTGGATGTAAAAGGAGGGGTGTATCCTAAATTTTACGGAAGCCATCGAGCGTTTTGGACTTAATGCATAAGACTGCCCGACTTGGGAAAGATTTACCACTCAACTGGCTGCAGGTAGGCTCTCACCCCTTGAAGAGTAAGGAGTGGTTTGGAGTATTTGATTTGAGTGATGATCATGCCCCAATTTGCGTATTTACGGGTGAGGCAGCCGTAGGACCAGGTGAGTTGGGAAAAACTCGCCTCTGGAACCGGCGAGAAAGTACAGGTTTATTCATCATGGCTGAAAACGCTAACATTCTACTTAGGAAACCTTCGGTGGTGGGGCACATCAGTATTATTATTCAAGGTAGACTTACGAGAATTTGTGTCATCAATCTCCAAAGAGATGGGAAGAGAAGCATACTTCTTTATTTTGGAAGAACAAGTGCCATGACCTAGGATCCAAGCCGAGTTAAATGGACTCGACCTCTTGATCCTGGTACAAATAATCCTTGAAGCACAAAAAGCTACGGGCTCTTTCTCAACTACACTACTAGGTATGGTCAAGAAATCCTTGGGGAACAACAGCCACCCCCTGATGTGGTTTAGAAGAAATGAAATGGATCCTTCCGATCAACTTCCAATTGAGACGTAGAAATATGAGGGACTCGGAGAGAGCCGGTAAGGAAGCTGGTCTTATTTGGTAGCTGCGGCATACAGCCATTGCTGTGAATTTCTGGCGGAAGAAAGCTTCTCTGGAGGTGGACAACAAATGCACCGTTTGCAATAAGGGGGAGCAAGAAAGCACAGGTTTTAGAGTTGTCAACAAGCGCGGGTGGCGTAGGACTATGTGTTGATGATCGTGCAGAAACTTGGTAATGCCACCCACCAACAATGGGCTAAGCCGTCCTTCAAACAGGCCTTGTTCGCGGCAAGGCCTCCTCCCAAGCTTAAAGAGTTAAGTAGGATTTGGTTGCTGCTTGGAGGCATCACTCTCTGGACTCTCTCGCTTGCTCGGGATGATTGCGTGTTCAATCAACAGTGGTGGAATCCCTACAAGGTTGAGAACATCATTTGGCAAGGCCTCACTGACTGAGGGAGGATTGCATTGGGCAGGACCCTCACTGCCAACTCCGAATCTAAGAGGCTCAAAGCTTTGGAACGATTCAAAGCCAATTGAGGCATTGTGTAGGAAACAAGGCACCCATGTAATTTGGGTTAGAGAATTTCATAAGGCTTTTGCCCTTCGGTGCCGGCACTAGCCCGGATTGTATTTTGCTCGTTTCTTCTTGCAATCAAACTCTGTTTGTTTTGTGCCAAAATATAAATTAAAAATGGGAAATATTAGGCTACTGGGGGTTGTTTATTTGCATGGGTAGGATTAATGCAAAGGAGGTGATTGAGCCAGATGGTGAGGGGTTGTTTATTTGCATGGGTGGGAATAATGCAAAGGAGGCGATTGACCCAGATGGTGAGTTGTGGGGAGTTTTGCATGTGAGGGTGAACTGATTTCTGGCGCTACTGGCACGATTTGGGAAGCTGACAAAAAGTGGAGCTGCTTCTTTGATTCTCCTTTTTGCAATCGAATTTTGTGCCAAAACAAAATAAGAACAAAATTGGAGCTGCTCTTTGTGCAGTCGATGAATTCAAGGCTTGCTGGGTTCAAGCCTGTGTACGTTAACCCTTTAACGATGAAGGGACCAAAAAGTGGTTTATGAGATCGCTTTTGGGGAGCCACCGCTAATTGAACCATTGGATTGATTTGCACTCGGTCAAAGCGGGCAATGCGCTTTGCTTTCCTCCATCTAAGGTAGAGGCACCCGATTCCGATCGGCCACCCGATTCCGATCACTAGAGTTTGCATGGCATGGTGCATGAAAATGGCAAATGTTTGAAATGGTGCATGAAGTGACCCAAAACCAATAACCCAAAATCTAAAAACACCACTCATTATTGGCGTTGTGTCATGATGTGTGCAATTTTGGGTTGCTCCACCTCAATTGAGCTCTCATTGGTGGCCTTGCCTTGAAAGTCGAACAAGACCGATCGGTATTCGGTACCCTCCATGAGTTGGTTATCCATGGCATGTCTTCTCTCTTTTACTCACTCTCACTTATTGGCATTGGGTGAAGGAGGGCACCAAATCTCACCTACTCTAGAGTTTGATTATGGGCTGCGGTGGTTTTTGGGCTTTTAAATTTTATATCAATTCCAAATTTGTGATTAAATTTGAAAAAATATTTGTTGAGTTTCATTCCTAATTGTGTATCTTTCTACATAAATGGATTTGACATACAATGTCATTTGAGTCCAAAATTGGCTTAAGTGATCGGAATTGGGTGCCTCTACCTTAATGTGTGCCAAATTTTAAGGCCTTAAGATGAATACAAAAACCATCTTCAAAATCTACCAACATATGTAACTATGAGAAACAATCTTGAGTATCTTTTTTTGTATTCATCATGTGGCCTTGAAATTTGGCACACTTGTTACAAACACAGCGATGATCTTGTGCCATAAATTTCACGGTCATTTTTTAAAAAAATTAGCTCTAGGGAAGGTGTCAAAGTTGGCAGCTATGAATGGCTCACAACTACACATGTTGGTAGGTTCTGAGTATTTTTTTTTGAGCTCATCTTCGGGCCTTGAAATTGTGCACACATGTTGTCAACATAGAAATGATCTTGTGCAAAAAAATTCATGGTAAAATGACAAAATTTCAGCCCTCTGGAGCATGTCAAAGTCGGCAGCTGTGAAAACGTACATTAACGTATACTTCTTGCCGGGTACTGTACTGTACTGTACTGCGACAAGGCATCTAGCACTGCCAATTTTGCGAAGAATACCTCATTTGATTCCCAATGAAATCATGAAAATCCGGAGAATCATTGCATGTGTGGATTCAGTGACAGCCTCGTGCCTTGAGCCTACTGCTTTGCTGCAGGCTTCTCGTCGAACATTCAGTATTCCCGGACCCTATTCTATTCTATTGTACTACACTACTCGTTCCCAAATCCAAAGCCTCAGTGTACTGTACTTATTCACACACTTCAGCCATCACTTGCGCTCCACATTCATCAACTCTCCCTCCTCTCTTTGATCTGTGCATGTGATAGCCTAGAGGAGGTGATTGCAATAGCCTATCTGTTCCTCAAGTCTTTTTGACCCGGTGAAGAACGGACCTCGTTATTCCATGTAGACAGATGTCACGGAAGGTGGGCCAGGGTAGGGTTTGTTTTTTTTCTGGCTTTTTTCAATTTCGGGAGTTCAGAAGCTTTTTTGGATTTTTTTTTGGCCAAATTTGTATCTTGCATCCCAAATTACTCTAGAGGTCCTTCTTATGAGGGCCCCACCTTTGGTTAATTAGGGCTCCCCTCCAACATAAAAAGTGGGGCCATGTTTGGTCCACTCCCTTCCTATACCATCTCTCTACATGATTCACAGAGTTTCGTGAAGAACTCACAAAGAGAGACAATGTCGATGGCTGCATTTCCAAGCAAGCGGTTCTCACAATATCTTTCGTGGACCGAGTTGGATTAACAACAAAAATGTGGACTAGTTTTGGTTTAACTTTAGATTTTGCTTCAAGTTACCCAAATCACTCTCAAACCAACCCTTAAAGGACCGAGACTATGTTTCCCCCAAAAAACCTCAAAAATTACCTCTCTAAGATAAGACATTGCAACACTAAATGAAACACTACATGAAACACTAAATTATTAAATGAAGTTAAGTAGATCCACCGTTTACTATTTTCAATTGCTAAGTCTTCAAGTTTATTACAACAATGAGACACTCGAAAAGGTCTGTAAACTTTAAATGCACGGATTGTAAGATACATGCATTTGAAGAGTACAATATGGTTTTTAACTTCCCTGTGCAAACAAGTTCAATGTACTTTGACTCAAGATATTGTCATATTTTCTAAATACTAATTGCATAAGTTTTATGGATTCATGTTCTATCATGTGTGAAGTCATTACACGCCAAAATCACAAGTAATGAAGATGTTTAGGATAAGAGAAATGACTAGGGGTGTATAAAGTAGCCATTTACATAGGAAAGCAATTTTATGTTTTAAATATTGAAACAATTGTTGGATTAAAAATCCAAACTGTGGATAGAGTTATTATGACTTAATCTTATAGTAGAATATGTTATTTTTGAAAAAAGTAAATTCCTTTATTTTTGTGTGTTTTTGAGTAAAAAAAACTATGTGGGTTGCCCATAATTTTCCTTCACAACTACCCGCCTCAAAAATGTGCAAGAGTCAACTCTACAGTAGCACTATTCATCTCTATAGTACCTTGTCCATCCGCCCCAAACCCTTGAGCTTTTGATGTTTAAATCACCATAATTTTTTCACCTGTAAGTCAAAAAAAAGAAAAAAGAAAAATCCCCACAAAGATAACCCGTATTCCTATTCTCACTAAAAATTTCAAGAAGTTATCTTCTAAAATTACATTTTTAGGAACCTACCCAAAATTGATTTGTACCCCACTCTAAAATGCCTAGGTCCTTGTTGAAAATTGTAGGATCTTCTTAACCCCTAAAGGCCTGAGAGTCCCCTCGGAGGACTCTCAAAATTTTGGCAAGTTCCTATAGTGTCAATTTATAACATTTCTTTTTGAAATTTTTACTATAAAAGTACATTACCAAAAGCTTTGTAAACATACAATTTTTTCTTGAATCTGACACTCAATACAAAATTTATAGGGTTTTGAAGTTGTAATGAGGAGAGCGGACACGTCAAGCAACTTCAAAACTTTTGCTAAAATACTCATTCAAATGTGAGATTTTCAACAATGGAAAGTAACATTATTTCTTTCATATTGTCAAAAAAAAATTCTTGTCATTAGTGAAAAATAGCACTTAACCCAAGTCAAACATTTTCATACATTGTCACAAATTGTCGGTCAAGGTACTAAAAGAACATCTTCTTTTCCACATAAAATTTAGAGATATTTATATTTTATAGTTTTCATTTTTTCTACTACAAGATGTGTTGTAAACCTTCTTATCAGCCGTTTGGATTTTCGTTCTAAAACATATTTAGTTCACAGAAAAACAAAACGCAAATTGGTAATTTTTAAACCTCCACTCCTCACACAATTGTTTTGAATATGTTACAATATCATTCTACCTCTAAAAATTAGTGTACAAGGAACTAACTTCATGCTTAACAAGATGGTAAAAAATCTAGACCTTGTGTAGTGCAAAAATTTCAAACCAAGTGAAGTCAAAGTTTGTTGATCCACTCATCGCAAGGAAGAAAATGAACTATGTTCTCTACTTCACACACTATAATCTTTCAATCTATGTGGTCAAAGTTTATGAAATTTTGTGAGTTCGTTACTTAGTGAGCATTAATTTAGATACTACGGTTAGGTGTAGAAATAAAAGTCTTTGTTTCCCTCCTTACTCATTGCACTAGAACAAGCAGTTTTGAAATGTTTTTGGTGTGAAAATGCCTTGGGCCTTTAGGGGTTAAATACTATACAAGATCATGTGGTAAATTTTTTGTAAATTTGACCATACATTTTGAAAGATCAATACAATCAAAGTGAAATTTGTTGCCCCCCAAGCAAACGGACACTTAATCCTTTAGGGGATAATAGGTACGACATTGGAGCTTTTTGGAATGATTATTAGCCAATTTGCTTTGTAAGCTCGCAGTAGTAAGCAGCGGAATGAAGCTGCAAGTGTCAACCCAAAATACTAAAATTAATATCAACAAGATCATATTAAAAAGTGAAGCGACAAAAACTCATCTACCATGTGCATTGGTTAGTTTCGTTCATAATTAAATCATAATAGAGATTGTCCAATTTTTTGGAAAATTCAAGAGATTTGTCTAGGTTACACCCGCCTACTGCCAAGGTGATATTCATGTAATACCTAGGTGGGATCCATATAATACCCATTCGGTCCGAACAACTATGATTAGGGAAAATAAATAATTCGTTGGAGAGGTGCTGAAAGTGCATACAGTATCTCCTTCAGAAAGAAGGGGTCTCTTTACACCATACGGACGGATGGTATGGGAAGGGGGGTGTGGACAAAACCTGGCCTCTATTTTCATGTAGGAGGGGGACCCGATATAGACCAAGATGTACCTTTCTAGGGTAATTTGAGGCTGCAGGTCCCAGATTTGGCCCAAAAAATCCAAAAAATGCTTCTAGACCCCGAAATAAAAAATGCAAAAAAAGAGGCCTATCCCTGGTTAACCATCAGTGACATCCGTCTACATGAAATAAAAAGATCCAAAAAGAAGGATACAACTGCAACTTTGGAGTTTGACTCGTTATGAAAATATGAATAATGAATGTGATCAAATAAATGTATGTATAATGCAAGGATTGTTCCACCAGTTGGTTCTGAATAAGACTGAAAGCTCACGCACATATGTGCGGATGAGCCTCCATTGGAGCCCAACGATTGGTGGTGGGCCCCTCTAAACAAAAGGTAAATTTGGATAAAATTTTAAAAGTATAAATTGGTTCCCAATGTAAATGCATTGGGAACTCTTTGGGAACATGGGGAACACATTTAGAATGGAGGGAACGTTGGGGAACTCTAAGGAACAACATGGGAACTCACGGGAACGCAATGGGAACGTTGTGGTAATATTATGGTTAAAAAGGTAAATGAGAAGAGGATAACCAAATGATTTGGTTAGGAACCATATCAGATTTTACCATGAAACTAGTGTGGGCATGAAGAGCCCAACCCGGACTTTCAGGGACCATATCTGGGAGATTAAACCCCATATGTTTGTGCCCAGGGAAAATTGACCCCCTCGTTGGTACTTATCCAAGGGGGCCACGAGGTGGTGAAGCCAAACCTGGCTTCTATTTTGTTTTTGGATGGTTCCCTATTTATAGCAATAGAGGGTCTACTACAGTGAACAATGGCCGTAGGTCCCAAATTTGTCAAAAAATCCCAAAATAGCCTCTAGACCCCCCAAAATAGAAGGGCGAGAAAAATGACCCCCTGCAATTTAGATGGGGCCACCTCGGGTAAGTACCAACGAGGTAGGCAATTTGCCCTGGGCATAAGGTAGTGGTTGATATTCCCATGCGAATTTCAGGTTTGCATATTTAGACTTGTGAAAGAAAAAAATTATGATTTTTGGATGCTTCGCAAAGCTATTGCAAAGGCATCCCAAAAAAAAAACATTTTTTGAGCATTTCTACAATTTTCTATGAATTTTTAAGAACGAAGGCTTAGAGTGGCCAATAACCGCTCATAGAGTCATGGTGTTCATGAGAGGTTGGATTCTGAAAATAGAGCACTTGTACACCAATTCGAACCAATCAGAAGTTCTCAATTTTCCCAAGCATGGGCGGAATTAGAACAAGCTTGGACACTTTCTGAAGCCAGGTTGGTTGGTTTCTGACACACAGCCCCGGAATGTAGGGTGCGACAATTGGAACTGCACGGAAATATCAACCACTAAGGTTGGATGACCCATAACCACCACGAACCCCATAATGGACAAGGTAAAGTGGACTAAAACCACCACAGACCCACCCCATTTCCGAAATTTTAGGAAGTCATATATGATTGGGTGTTAGTTCATGATTGGTTCAAAGCTGCCGGTTTTTAGTCAATGCAGAAGTGGTTTTTAGTACAACTTAGTGTGGAAATAGAGAGTTGGGTAAGTCGAGGAATGGGTCACGGCTTACCATCCACTTTGAAAATTTGTAGCAATTTCAATATGAAGAAATAAATGGTCAGGACAATTGCAATATTCATGAAATCCTATTTTGAATTCCCAAAAAATGTCTTACCACGTATTCAAACGCTATAAATAGGTCAGCAAGCTTAAGTTGGTGGTTATAGGTCATCCAACCTTACCTTATGTTCGACATGTGCGTCTGCTTAGAGTGTGGCCCGCTCCCAAAGGTTCGGAAATGGATCAGGGGAGACGCATGTAAGTACAGTACCGTAGTGTATGAAGCGCTATTGACGGTGAAAAGAAGCCGTGGATTCTGGAGCCTTTGACCCTGCCCACTGACCCCAACTTCAGGGGAAGTTGTTGTCCCTGTGAGGAGTCAGGACTGTGCGTTGCTTCTGCACTCTTGCCACACACAGCAACAACACCATCAATATCTGACCAGGAGCCAGCGTCTGCCATGATTCCGATTCCTGCTGCTGTGGACTGCGCGCACTGTCCCTTATCTCCATGGAGGAAAACTGTTGTCAAGGGCTCTTTGTGTCTTGAAGAGCCACCCAGTATGCTAGCGGCTGCCAATTCATGCACCAGCTCTTCTTCTGTGGTGTGGTGTGACTCAGAGCATGCCCAATCCAGGGTCGGAATACTGTCACGGTCAAGAGCATGCCCCATCCAAGGTCGGAATACAGTCACGGTCAAGAGCATGCCCACCATTTGTGGATTTGAGGGCTTCTTAGGGGGCTTTTTTTGAGGAGGGAGGGAGTTGAGGTGCTTGCCCCACTACACTGATTTTGATGTTTAGTGTCATGGGCAGTAAATGACTTGTAAATGCTATAAGTTTTCACTCTTGATGAATATTTTTACCGACCATGTCCACTGTGATCCCCCTCTTTGAGTAGTATAGATTGTCGTGCTCTTAGTAAAAATTTATATAAAAAGTAAAAACTTATAGCATTTACAAGTCATTTACTGCCCATGACACTAAACATCAAAATCAGTGTAGTCCTCAAAATCCCACCCTCAACTTCTCTTTGGGTCAATGAGAGACAAGAATAAGTGAAAAGTGATGTTGAGGTGAAGGATGAGGACACTCTATAAAAGACTCCCTATAGAGTGGACATTTGTGTTTGGAGGGACTCATGATAGGTTTAAAGTGTCCGAGGGCGTAGGTGGGGACTTGTTTCCAAAATCTCCAACCCTTAGCTTATCTTCTCTCGTTACAGGGCCCATTCAAGGGAGCTGTTGGTAATGCTCTAAGAGCATCTCTACGGCCGCCATTAGCCTATCTATGGCGGCCTGGGAGATAGTGGGGTGGAACGACGCCTACAGTTTGGTTGCCAAGCTGTTAGCCCTAGCGCAATTAGAGAGCCAAATGAAAAGCTCGTGTTACGTGCTGCAAAAATTCTAAATCCAATTCATGTTCATTCCCAGAATTGTAGCGTCGCCCGTGAACTTGATTGGGCGACAATACTCTGCCACATGCCATGTGCTCAGTGGCTAGGTCAGATCGTCATCTTGAAATCCAGCAAGTAGAAAGGGTTGTCTAATGCCATCTCGGCACGACCAGGGCGCCAAGCCCAACCGAGTGGTAGACTGCCCTGACTGGTTGACGCACCAAGCCAAGAATATTTATCAATTTGTCGTCCGCCAATGGAAATGCTCTACTAAACTCTAGGGGCTTAGTACGTCGTCCAAGTTTATGGGTTGCTAACGGGGAGCACATTCCAACACATTTATGAATTAGAGCATCTCCACCAACAAGCTAAATAAAACGCTGATGCACATCAAATATTTGTTCTACTCTGTAAAAATGCATTGATGAGGTGGAAAAGGTATAGAAAAATACACACCAGACATCCTAGATGAACGACAACGTGCCGAAAAATGAAGGTGCCGTTGGCCAGGCCAATGTCTCTCCTGACCTGATTGACATGGTTGGCGTGTTTTCATGTCCGGCAATGGAGATGCTCTTAGGGCATGGCATATAGCCCTTTCTTGCCACTAAGGGTGGGACGAAAATGGGGGTGTGCTTCTACTCCCATGCAACTCAACGTCCTCCACCCCAAGGGCCTGAGTCTCCAAGAATGAGTCTATGCGAGAATAGGAGTATATGTGAGAAGGTGTAAGATTTAGGGTTGTACTGGTATATGAATTTCGGATGAGTGTGGATGTAGGAGGATAAACATACATACCGATGAAGCGTTGAATATTGGGCACGTCCGGGTGGGGGATTGGAAGGCATGTGGGCACATGCCTAACTCTTAGAGACAAGGACAACCTCCCCCTCCACTCATCCTCTTTGTTTTATGTTTTGTCATTTGTGTTGTTGTGTTGCCTTGTAAAGGGTGGAGATTACAATAGGGTGGGGATTACAATAGAGGTGGCTCCTACATTGCCAACTCTCATGGTATATCATGTCCAACCAATCCGACCGTTTACATGCATTTAATAATATTTTTAAAAATTATTTCATTTGAACATTTTTTCCAATTTATTTTGCAATAGCAAGGCTTTCAAAATCTACTAGATAATGAGAACAATAAGGGCCAATTTACACTAAGGTGAAGAAGTGCACCGGTTGGTCAAGAATTTCAGCCCAAGAAATGGTTATTTGAGGCAAGGGACGATGTGCAAGGCCATGTTTCTTGTCCGAGGCTTTGAGCTCGCCCAAGAAACTTGACCTCCGGAGAACCTCCCCTCCAAAAAGTGTCGCCACATTGACAGCCATGTCATTTTTTCATCCATGCACAAAATTCTCCACCGGAGGGCTCTTGGCCGTAGTGTAAACCCCCATCGGAGAAGAGCGTCACTCTTGGCCAATCAAATTTCAGAATTCCCCTAGAATTCATGACCGGTGGACTTCTCCACCATAATGTAAACTGGCCCTAAAATGAGGAACATCATCTGGTTCACTCAAAAGTCCTCTGAGCAATCCAAAGAAAGTTTAACAGAGGATAAAGATGAGGAATATAACCAACCGAGGTTTTTCCATCATTGTACAACTCCAAATGAGGGGCGGTTTACACTACGGACCAAGAACTCAGCCCATGACCCTCTTAAATCTGTGATTGGCTCCATCAACTCGTCTCGGGATGACTTGGGTTTACACTAGGAGGAAAAAAGAAAAGTGACCAAAGGAGTTGAGGTCCTCAAAAGGCCTAGAAATAGGCCTAATGGATAATGTTGGAGGGTCCCCCGGATTTTGTGGTGAGAGAGGCTAAATGGGTTCTCTCGTTGCTGAAACGAGGGGACCATGGGCCTGAAATGCAGTTTTATTATTTTTTTTAACATGTTTTTTTTTTTTTTTTTTGGGGGAAGGGGGCCCAACGTTACTGTAGATACAATGACGGCCACCCTTTTTGTCTTTTTGGCTTGTTTTATTTTCTTTGTTATTTTAGGAAATACTTCCCTTTTTAGGCATTCATTAAAAAAATCAGTACGCCCACTTTTTAGTACATGGTCATTCCTCCTGGTCCAAGTTCAATTTACACTTCGTGAGAGGCCCAAGGGCTTTAAAAATGACATTTTTATGAAGTGTGACCATGGAAGTGTGACCATGAAGTGTGACCATGGAATTAATCCATTTTCCTTGGTCACGGCTCTTGGTCTATAGTGTAAACCGCCCTTGAGTTGAAAGAAGTGTAGTGTAAAAATTGCATAATTTTATGCGGATTCAATTGATAAGTCTCTTAGTCAACCAAAGCCAGGGGAATACCATTGATTAATATAAATGATTGAAAACAATTTTATTCTAAAATGGGAGGGCGACACATAAACTCTTTAAAACATCTCCCAAGCCCTTAGCCAATAAGGTAGCTCAACCTCACCACTAAGCCTAATTTCCTCTCGCCTTCACTTTTTGAAGAATAACTAATTTGTCTTTCATATCCACTTTGGTACAATGTTATAGATAATTCTTGAACGCTCGATCATTTTCAATTGTTGATTGCATGCCTATTCTAGACTTCTCCACGTCCTTTTGTGCCACAAATTCCTCGTCGGTCCATTTTGTTTTTTCCTTTATGTGTATGGTACTAGAAACAATGGCTCAAGACACACCAACTTATAGACTTGCGTAATCTGATTCCCTGTATCAATGCTTGGGCCCTTCTCATCTTCAATGGGCAAGTTTATCCCTGTAATCCCCCTGTTTTTTAAACGATCCGGTGTAGTTGGGATCTCTTTATTGATCTCGGTCGAGCGTTGCACCAAACCTCAGCCTCTAGTGGGTCTATTTTTCTGGCCTTGCCCGTTTTAGGGTCCTAGAGGCTTTTTTTGGTTTTTTTTTTTCAAAATTGGGGCTTGCGGCCCCATGTTACCCTTGGTGGCTTCCTCTTGGAACAAGTAGGGCCCGCCTCCAACTTAAAAATAGGGGCCGGTTTTGTCCCTACCCTCCCCCACCCTTCCAAGCCTCGGGCTTACTGCAACGCTCGACCGGGGTATTTAGGCAAATCCGTATAGTTGTCCTCATCAAAGTTTTTGGACTGGTAGGTAAAAGTACACTAAGGTACTCCACTTTTGATGTCAGAGTGTCTCATATCTGGATTAAATTTATTTGAAGGGTACATAAATGAGGAAAATTACATGATTGAATTTGGTGTAATGATTGACATTACTAATGGTTCCTAAGATCTAAGGGCAATTTTCCATTTGTAATCAATATTTAATTTTATTCACCAAATTTGATGAAGACGGGGAATTCAATTAAAACAAAATGATTTTTTTAACACTTTTGTTGGTTGGAAGAAGAAACTAACAAGATTCTACAGGCGGGCCTCATTTTCAATAAATTGGTTTGTTTTTAAAATAACTCTGAACTTCAAATTAGAATTTTTTGGCGCTACAATGTACGTCTTCTCAAGTTTAGCATTCCTAAGAAATTCCTTATTGAAGGGATTAAATAAATAAAAATTAGGCCCACATGAAGACTTAAGTTGACTTCCTCCACCAATATAAAAAAAAAAAAAAAAAAATTAAAAACTTTTTTGATTGAATTGTCCATTTTTGCCCAAATGTGTGTAGTCTTAGCATACTATGACCCTAGTAACGTGGTTGATGTGGAGATACGGCTTGACTTCCAAATCCATGCTCACCCTTTTCAAATCTGATAAGACAATTGGGTTCGCAGAAGCATCATTGTTCCTACTGGCCAAGGATTTTTTTTTTCTACCTATATTCACATAGCGCATACAAAAGCCATGATATAAAATATATATGTTCTTGTCCTTTCACCTATCAAGGGTTCAACACAAAGTATATTGATGCACTGGTGGTAGTGCATAAGACTAATAAATTATCATAGTAAGATAAAATTTAGACCTTGTTCTTGCGTCAAATTACAATTGTTCTTTGAGCATCTCTGCCCCTTGGGCAAGGGGTGCAACAAGAGTTGTTGTTGGGTTCCTCACATGGCCTATCTACTGCTCGTAGTCAGTAGGCCTATAAGAGGGATCTTGGCCAACTTTTGACCACATTCTCCTCCGGCAAGCTACTGACCTTAAATGTGCCCAACTTCACCTCGATGCCTCACTATTATATCATATAATATATTTGTCCATGTCTAACTTATAATTTTGCCTATTTTTTGAGTGAAAAGCCATCGTTGGAAATGATTGAAATATAGTGGGAGAAGATGGAGGTCTTGTACAACCTCAAACCAATGACAAGGTCTATATAAGAAAAGAAGAAGAATAATAATGTAGGTTGGTGTTGCATGTGTCTCAAGATTAAATAATTCTCAATCAATGAAAAATTGTGTTTTTCTGGAAGTGCATTACGGAGTACTATCTTAAGCACCGACCATTGAGGGAGAGACTGCAACAAACTTTGGAGACAAAATGGAAGATTACAAAGCATGATATAAGTGAATTTATTGATGTGTATTTGCATGTGCTAAATGTGTCAAATGGTGGATCAAACACTATTAATAGTTTTGAAGCGAGCGCACGAGTTGTGTAAGGAGAAGATCTAATTTTGATTACAAACGTTGTTGAGTTCTATTAAGAGACCATTTAAGGTGAGCTAATGGTTGGATGAATATAAAACCACCTACACCAAAGAAGTCACGGAGAGAAATAAGTGGGGCCCTTCAAACATGTTTGGCAGAGTTGGTGGCTTAAAGGTGCATTATGCAAGAGAACAATGTGGGATTGCGAAGAGGTCCATCGGTAGGGTATTGGCTGCAAGACAAGATAAATCCGTGAATAGTGAAAGTCGCAAAGAGAATTAATTGAGATTAAAGCAATGAGAAGCAACAATTTATGCTTGGAGTACAATTGTTAAAAGAGGGATAGGAAGCTATGGCCAATGAAGCGAAGCATGGGACATCCAATTTGAGAAATTACAACATGAAGATAACTCATAAGTGTCTAATGTAGAAGAACATGCATCAACTATAAATGTAAAATTAAGTCTCCGGGAGCCTCATTATTAATAAGGAATTTGGACATAATGCATACAATTTATAGATCCAAACATCTATGGAAACCTTCGTGCTACATCAATGGTGAGTTGTGCCTCAAAATTGGCTTATGTGGATTGTCTTTGGTGATGGTCCTCACACTTTGTTTCCAAAGCATTACAAAACCTCCTTATACACTCCATAGTGGTACCCTCAATTATCAAACAATAATTGTCCATCACATCTAGAAAAACTCCCTAAGCAAGCATCTGTAGAGTGGCAAGGACCTTTTGACGGGGGAACATGCCTATTAAACTTACAACAGCTTGAACAAAGTAAAGATCTTGTTTACTAATTCTACAAAATAATGACAAACAAGACCTTCTCAAGTGAAGGCAACGGCGGAAGAGCACCAGACCCCAAATTGGCAATTTCCAAAAGTAGCCGGGATGCATTCATACGCCCATTTTCACCCAAGCTTTTTCAATGTTTTTTCCCGAATCCTACTCGTTAGTCACTCCTAGGTCCTCTTCGTGGTGGCAATTTCTCTTCCACCATACCCTCCATTAAGCCCACAACCACCGCAATGCTCGCATCATCAATGTCATCCTCCTCCCAAAAAGAAGCATATGCATTCATTAATCGTGGCCTCCATGCTCCATTGTCACCAAAGTGAGAAAACATAAAAATAAAACAAAATTTGAGTGACTGTATAGACAAAGGACTCCATGGAGATAGAATCCATGGAGTCCCTGAAAAAAGACTCTATGGAGAGTGCAATAGTATTGGAAGACAAAGGATGCACAGGGGAGAGCTTCTCTGTAGCAGGCTTAGAGGCTGTTGTCATGGGCAGACCTTGTCACGTGGTGGGAGATTCCACCGGTCCAGACAATTGTGACTAATAACAACCCCGGTCCTCAACCCTCTCCCGTGACGGTTGGCGGCCTAACCCCTATAGGCCCAAACATCCACATATTGGACTATGCATGAAACCCCTCATGCTCAGCTTCTCATCAATGGAGATTATTTCCTACCACCCACTTTACAAAGAGGCCGCTTCACACCTAACGCCCGAGTCGAGAGTCCATCGGTGTCCACCAATGAGACTGCTTGAATGGCCAAAATGCGGCCTCTCGGTCTTCACACCAAAGGCCAAAGTCCAAAGGCTGTCGTCTTCCAACGTGCCCACATCGCAATACTTTTGGAGAGTTTTGGCGCCAAGGCGATAGACTCTCAAGCAAAACTTGGGTCGCCGTTTTTAACCTCATTACAACCCTTATGTAATGCTAATGAATATTTTCTGTAATTTGATACTATTTTTTGAAGTGACATTTCTATTTGTAGGAGTTAAAGTAGGGGTGAACCAACAGGGATACGTGCACAAGGCGGTGCTTAAGATTTTGGCTATAATAGAACAGAGGACATGATGGCAATTACGACAGCAAAGCTGGAACATGATGGAAATAACTCCAAGGAAACGGGGCACATGATGGCAAATCCTGGAGTGGCTCAAAAGATCGCCCAAGTCGCAGAAAGACAGGAGCCTCTCACTCCTATCAATGCTTCCCCTCTGACATGTCACATCCCGCCCCTCCCCAAATCTCCACCAGACGCAAGAATTCTTCCCGGATCCTAGATCTTAGCACCGAGGGTCGGTGAAGTGGCGAGGCCGGCGGCCGTCGCTTCAGCGCGGCAAGAGCCAAGCTGCCCGAACCACGCCTCGGTGGGGCCCGCGAGCAAATCCAAAAGCCTGGGCAGCGCTCTGGGGCAGCGGGCAGAGGTGGCGGGCCATGTTGTGATGAAGGTTTGAAGCAAAAGAAGTGCGAAGAGTGGGAGTGCAGTTGTTTTGAGGAGTCTTCAGCTATCGCTCTTGTTGCCGCCGCGAGCCGACGCTGTCCGACGGTCTGTGCAATCAGTGTTCCGGCTCTTAAACGCCCTCATTGCGCGCTGGCGGTGGTGACGCGGTTTTGATGAGGTGGTGAAGGTTTGAGAGACAGAGTTAGTAGTGGAGGACATCGGTGGAATGTAGTTTGGAGTGGAGGTGCAAGGCGACAAGGAGGAGTGACGGTGTGTGCGGGGGAGTTTGTTGAAGTGTTGGAGTCGCGGGGATCAGGGTGATCCTGGGAGGCTATTCCGAGTTGCGAATGAGTGTGTCGGATCCTAATCAATAGTCCCCGTCGTTCAGCAACGTCATTGGTATGTGTCTGTACACCCAACGCCGTCGCCTCGCCAGCCAGCCAAGACGCTCTCGACATAGGGACAGAAGGTATGGGATACTCTTCCAGATACGTGTTCTGGTGTTGTGGAACTCTCGTGTGACCTTTGTTTGGACAGATCAATGGCTAGAATTCATGTTATGCACCGACGGATTGTGGCCTATGACAGAAAGTCGTCTGTTCAGAACCGCAGCTAGCTCTATTAATCATCACATAGCACAGGCACATAGTCTACGAGCCGTTGAGTGACGGAATCGAGAACAGTCGCTACTCTAGCAGGTCGTTACGCTCTTTAGAGCTACAGTCAAGTTTGCAAAGGATCTGAACTTCCAGTTTTCGAGCTTCTTAGCTTTGCCGCTAGCGATCACGGTGGTGTGACGCATATTTTGCGTCAAGGTGTTTGTCTGTGACGGTTCCTTCGGAAACTTGAAGCATGTCAGTGTCCGCTAGTTGTACTTTAGATGACAAATGCCACCCAGGAAGGAGACTGTCAGTTTCTTAGAGGAGTAGTTTTAGACCTTCGTGATGCAAGGAACTTCGAAGCTAATCTTAAAAGTGAAGGCATTTCGTTACATAAAAGCTTATTGTGGAGAGATCGTAGATGTACAGTTTGATCATTTCGTAGAGTGGAATGCGCTCGGGAATTCTCTCCGCATGCTTTTTGTAGCAGGAGCTAGAGCGGATCTTGGTTAAGATGTCTTAAATCGAGTTTTTTGGTGAGCAGGGAAAGTGAAATTGTTGCATGCTTCGCAGCACTGAGGATGCCTCACGAAATGCTGTTTTAGATTCTTAACATGCGTCTAGCTGTAGTGTTCAGAAGCGTTCATCGAGTTACTCCCTGTACTGATTTCGAACTGATCTGGTCATTGCACCGAGTTTAGAGGATAATGACTCTGTGTGGTCGACTGTAATCGAGTATGATATGCACATTTTGGAAAACTGTCGTATGAACATGTGCCACTGTCATTTCTATGCTGTTAACCATCCAACCAGTCGGTTTAAATTGTTTTTTACCGATTGATTACTGAAGTCTTTCATTGCTACCGCTTGCATGGCTTTACCTGCAAGTGTTTCCATTTTCTTGGCTGTTAGACAAATTTCCTTCAGTATAATACATCGAATCTGCTGTTCGCGTGTAACATGTGGGGTGTTCGTCTTTGGATGTACTCAGGGAAGAGACTGGCTACCGCGTTGTGTAGTAGCCTTACAAAAATCCCCTACGTAATAAAGAATAGGTGAGTAACTCTTTCTGAGGACCAAGGAAGCAAGAGGAGGGACGGAGGACGGAGGGCTGAACAAGTTCAGGTCCGGGTCGTATAGTAAAAGATGAGTTGTAATGGTTGTCGTGTTTTGCGCAAAGGCTGCAGCGACGCTTGCACACTCCGTCCATGCCTACAGTGGATCGAAAGTTCGGATGCCCAAGGACATGCCACTGTATTTCTGGCTAAGTTCTTCGGTCGTGCTGGACTCATGGGTTTCATAAGTGCAGTGCCTGAAACACAGCGCCCTGGTTAGTGTCCACCACATCTTTTTCATTTATTGAGTTTGGTATAGTTGAAATTGTTTTGAAGGAAAATTGCCTCACTACTCTATTTTAGGAGAGTCGAAGTATGCCCTCTGGACTATTGTTGTGGAGCTTGTCAAGACATACCTCTCGCCAACTCAAGTCGAAATTTCTTTTTATACCGTTATGTATTCAATGGCTGAATCTTGTGTGTTTTGGTTTTGCGTTGACAGCTCTGTTCAAGTCATTGCTGTACGAAGCCTGTGGACGAACAGTGAATCCAGTATTCGGGGCAGTGGGTCTCCTGTGGAGCGGAAACTGGCAGGCCTGTCAGGAAGCAGTAGATACAGTCCTCAAAGGCGGTTCCTTACGGCCCCCATCTCCTACATCTTTGTCCTCCTCTTGCTTACCTACAAACTTAAGTATCGATGACATGACTTTCCCAGCGTTCAATTCTCTCGGAAAGTTTTCAACCCCGCTCCCTGTTAGGGGCGACGACGGCACACAGGAGCCTCGGACTCCTGCATCCAGATCTTTCATAGAATCTATCTCAGATCGCCAGAATACCACGCTCGGAATTGGATCCTTCCCAGCTAGAGTTCCAGACCTCGAAAGGCAGTATGACAACGGAGTTCGTGCTGATATAAAGGGGTGGAATGAAGAATCTGTTCAGATACAGAATGCTAATCAATTGCCTAGTTGGCCAAACTGTGGAAATTACGATAGTGGCATCAAGCATCAATCAATGACTCATGCTCTGAAAGAGAGGCATGATCAGAGCATGTATAAACCAAGAGACTCAGGCTTTCTAGACCTTTATGGAACGCCTGTGATTTGTCCATCTCCCAGAAGGGTCAGGGCTAGAGTGGAATTTTCTGCGGTTAATTCTACAGGAGCTTGGGAGCGAACGCAAGGGCATCTGATACCTTCTCAAGGAGCTGACCAACTCGAACTGGACTTGACCTTGAAGGTTAAAGATCGGAAAGTTGGCCAAATTGTGGGCAGCAAAAGAGTTTCCAGCCCCAGCGAGTCGGTGAACTCTGAAGGCTCGGTGACCAGTCTTGACAGCACACCATGTGATCCGTCAAGGATGCCAGCACGGACGGCGAAGATGGGGCTCATGGCACCACCTTTCCGCCAACTTCTACCACTTTTGCAGTAAATCTGCAATGTATTCCCCTTGGTACATTACTATCATGAGGTTCATGGTAGTGATGTGTAGAAATTCATGTTTATAGTACCATGTTATTTGAAGAGTTCGGTTTTAGCGATTGGAAGAAGCGTCTAGTTTTTAACCCTTTTTTGACATGCGGCCCTGCGTGCCCTTGGGAGCATGTGCAGGCTCGATCACCAGGTTGTTTTACGACTTTAGCTGCTGGATAATTGAGGTGTCACTTATATAGCAGTAGTATAGTGGAGTTCGTGTGTTTTTGAAGATTCAAAGAAGAGATTTCAGTTTTTGCGGAGTACTGAAATGAAATGACAATTCTCAAAGATTTCGAAGTTTCCTGGTTATCTTAGTGTCCTGAGATCTGTAGAAAAGCCCTTTCTTCTTACAATGGGTGCTTCTCTTGGTTCGAGTCGAAGTGGCTGGAAGTCATGAATCTGTGATACTGTAAGTCTGTATGTGTCAAGTGGGGTGCGAACTCTGAGTCATATGCTACGACGTTCCCGCTAATTTGTGAACTGTGGATGTCTGTTGCAGTCTGATTGAAAGTTATTTCCAGTGCTTCCAATCATGATATAACCATGTAATGGCCCAATTTCGGAGGAATACTGATTGAGATCCTGTTTATGTAGACCGAAATAAGTGTATGCCTCAGCCTGGTTGAAGACGTTGGGCTGGTGCGGAGATTTTCACGCTGCAGGTAACTGTTTCATCAGAAGGTGTCCCCTGTCCGTGAACAATTTTATTATCCACGCGTGGCTAGTTTGTATTGAGAAAAGTTTACTTCAGATTATCTCCTAAATTTTGTGTCCATTGATCTTGTAACCGGTTCGTTATTAATAGCCGGGACCATGATTCAGTCTTCTTTAAAATCCCCTAAAAAGTGTAGTGTTTTGAGTTTTCATCCTTGATTTCGTGCCCGACTCGTCTCTCTGGTTTCTCCAAGCCCAAGTCCGTTTTGTTCGAAGAGCAAGCCACTGGCAACTCGCAATCCTATTTCAGTCATTTGCCGAACATCCTGCAACCCCTGCGTTGGATGCCAGACTTAATCTGCGGTGGTCATGATTCCTGTTCTCCCTGTACTTTCTACGTGAAACCATGAACCGGACGGTATTAAGAGAACATAACCGCTGTGATTACTAGAAGCAGGGTTCATGATCATGGTCTCCGAAGCTTCATCATCCAGCAGGCTTGTGAAACCTAGGTTTGGTGAGCAATCCCAATTGTAAACTTGCTGTGATTTGCGTGTCATCATGTCGTCGGATACGACCAGTTGTCCAAGCGTGGGAGGGCCTGACGACGAGCTTCTCATTCTACCGGGTACGTGCTCCCCCTGCTTTTTTCATTTCTGATCTTCAGTTGTGGAGAAAGAATCTCTTTGACATTGAAGGATTTGACATTGCAGACGACAGCTTTGATGACAGCGAGTATACGTATGAAGAAGTGGCAATTGACGAAGAGTTTGAGTCGGAAGGCGATGTCGAGTCGGAAGATCTTGAAGCCACCCTTCAGTCCCTGCAGAAGCTCTCCTTTCTTCTTGGTGAGAACTTAGGGCTCAAGAGGCTTCTTTCGAGATGTTTGAAGAAATTTTCTTGCTGAAGGTGAGTTTTTGTGGGGCTTCAGGCAAAGGACAGAAGAGTGTTGCGTACCCTAACATACGGCGGCAGAGAGAGGTTCTGGATGACTTTGTACGCAACTTCTGCATGACGTACAGTCTGCATAAAACGCTTGAAGTGTTTGAAGTAAGAGCAGGCTTTGACCTAATTCTTTCTACTGTTGTTGGCGGGGGTATCTTATGAAGATGTGACATGTTCAATTGCATGTTTTTGGTGTAGGTAGAGTGGTTTGATGCGAAGGAGAAGGGGAAGGTGATAGACAGCAAGCTGATAATGGTGCCAGATGAGTATGGTCGCTCCTTGCAACTCACCAACATTTTGAAGCGGCTTCAAGATCAACTCGAACAGCAAACCGTTGTTGCGCAGTAGATACTCTCTTTCGTTCTCATCTTTATACATTCCACCACTGCGTTGAGAATTTAGAGGCAATGCGCATTCGTTCTCCGTGTTTCTTTTAGGGTTTCTGGATCCCCCTGTGGGTTATGAACAACTGGGGTGTGTTCATAACATACAGAGTGTGTTAGCTGGCTTTTGACGTAGGATGGATGAGGCTTTCTTAGTGGTGACCGAGGGTACAATCAGATGGGCAGATGCCGAGCAGAGATGCTGGAAAAGTTTCGGAAGGAACGGAACATGCATCGGATGCACCACAATCGGATTGTTCAAGAGAAGAACAAGTTAGTTACCGACATTAAGGTGAACTTTTGGATCATGATTTTCTTTTACAGCTGCTCAATTTCAGTTGCTTTCTTTTAAAGCTTTCATATCAGTAACATGGAAATGGAACTGCAGAGGTTGCGGGCTCACTTTGGAAAGTACGATGGCCTGCTTGAACAGCTGAAGAAGAAGTACGAGCAAGCTGTGAAGGCCAAAGCACTAATGTCATTGGAGAGGGATAAATTGCGAGCTATGGTAGATCTCGCCTTTCACTATTTCACATCAAACCATGTGTGAAATCTTTGCACACATGATCTTGAATCATGAGGATTATTTATCCCCTTTAGGTGGAGAAGGCAGAACTATTCACAGATGATAATCCTCTGTCACCAACTTTCAAAGGCCCCAAGTACGGAAAGGGGTCTATGATACCGGTGCCGAAGGCAGATCCTTTGGTTTCTGCGTGCAAAATAAATCCCTTTCACGAGGCGGACATACCACTTACAGACGTCAAAGAATACGAGCTGAGGTCCACCTTCCGAGGACATTTAATGTCTGTGAGCAAGTAAGTAGTGACTACAACCCTTGCAAACTACTACCAGGTGATGAAGTTCACGTTTATGATTGTTTGGAAGTGGTACTATAAAAAATGGTCGTGTTGCAAACTCTAGTGCGTATGATTGATTCATCTATTGCAAATTTTGCAGTATCGTTATCCACCCGAAGAAGCCGGTCGTTGTCACTGCTTCCGATGATACAACCTGGCGGATGTGGGGATTGCCAGCCGGTGATCTTATCATGACTGGAGAGGGTCACAAGGATTGGGTGTCTGGCCTCGACTTCCATCCAAAGTGCGTCCTCAACACTGCGCTAGTTCTATAAGTTCTTGTCATTTCCTCTTATTCAATTCCACTTCAGTTTAATCTTGCTGCAGAGCTTCCTCTGATGAAATTAAGTGGTTTCAATAGAGGCATGCATCTGGCTTCCACGTCCGGGGACTGCACGGTGAAATTGTGGAGTTTTGAGAAAGCGCGTTGCATTCATACATTTTCAGATCACACACAGGTCAGTATGTTCTATATATGATGCTACAGCATCAGATTGCTAAAGGTGACGTAAGATAGAGTAAGACTCTCTAGCAGTACGACTATCTGATGATTTGACATTCCCTGACATGCACAAATATGCTTATGCTGCATGTTATGAATCCCCTTGTCTACAAATTTCAATGCACTTTCGTACATGTAGTTGAGTACAGGCTGTGTGGTCAGTATCATATCATACGAGTGGTGATGTTCTCGCAAGTTCATCTCTCGACCACACTTCACGTCTTTGGGATCTTTACGCGTAAGTGTTATCCGTCATTCTTCCTTTGCCATGTATATCTGCATTATGTAGACCTTGCGTACCTGATTGAGAGGCTACAGCTTTCCAACTTAATACGCTGTGACAGGAGCGAGGTCCATGCATGACCCTTTCAGTAGTCTCCGAATAGAAGAGTCAATTGATGTCATGTGCGGTTGTGGACTTGGATTGTTGTGAGCAGGATGAAATGTCGCGGCACCTTACGAGGCCACGTCGACTCAGTGAATTCCATCACTTGGCAATTGTACACTACCATAATCACTACTGCAAGCAGTGACAAGACTGTCAGTCTCTGGGATGCAAGGTCTGCACTATGTGTGCAAACCTTCTATGGTCATAAAGCTTCCTGCAACCAGGCTTGCTTTGACAACAAGGTACCGTCTCTACAACACTCACTCCCAAGTTACGAATCACCGGTAATAAAAGCCTGGGAAGAAGACGATGGCTGGCCTGTTCCCAAGTCGGTATTTTCATGGATTGCAGGGATTTATGATAGCCTCAGTGGATGCGGACGGGATTTTGAAGCTGTGGGACGTGAGGAAAGTCGCTGAATACGCAACAATCAACGTTGGACCTCAGTCTGCAAACCGGTGCTGCTTTGACCCCAGCGGCCTTGTCATTGCTATTGCTAGCAATGACATGCGCATCAAATGGTGAGCTCAAGTGTTAGCAACCGTGCAATGACTCTGATTTCACTTGGATGCATCTTACATGGATCTCAAACTCTGAACTGGCCTGCACAGCTTCCAAATCGACTCGGAGGTGTTGCCAGTGGCGGAGTTAAGGGGCCATGAGGACGCCGTGCAAGCTGTGGCGTTCGACCCTAATGGCAAGTTCATGGTGTCCGGCAGTTCAGACAGTACATTCCGTGTTTGGGGAGATTTCGGAAAAACGCCACCACCAGAGTACGTTTCTAATTCCCTTGTAATTCCAGTCGGAACATCACATGACAAATGCTGATATATATTTTCATTTTCTTCTGAAACAGAGAAGCTTCGCTGCTAGAAGGAACATCCTCTTATCCATGCTGATCTAACAAGAGAGCTTTCAATTGATGATAGCTTTTACTTGCCATACGCATAAAATGATTTCTTTGAATTTTGTCCTTCCATTAAATTTGAGAGGCAGCGCTTCGATACTTGTTCACGACCATACGTACTTACAGTCCAGTGAATTGACTATGGTAGCGCTTCAACAAGAAGGAAGTTACTGATCAAGCCAGCGCAATTACGTACAACTCGAAAATGTATCTTCGATTTTCCTCTCTGAATCAGGTACACGACACTTGATCCTCTTCTCGTCATTGAATTTGCTTTGAAATTCACTAGTTAATTCCAAAGAAAGAATATGCCTGATCACATGAACGCGTCAGAATTGCATCAGCTGTTAAATATGATTTTCTTTAGAATGGAAAAGCTTGAAATTTTTTGGCGCTATGAAAAAATTGTAGTGTATGACAATATTGTACATAATATATTGCCATATTGAGTATGGAAATTGGCCAATAAACCAATATGGTGTTATACATAAACTTCATCTTCAACTTATATTATTCCATTTAGTATCATAATTTTTAATCAATGTAAGCCTCGTGAGAATTTTATGCTTACAATTACATTCAGCTTGATATAAGGTACTCAAATTTTAAGCATTTAAAAGATATTTCAAATAACAAGGTATGTGAAATTCTTCAATTTTAGTGAGTATTGGGTGATTATGGTAGTGACATAAAATATCCTTCAACTTGTATTGAACCTTTAAATGAGTTATTTATTTACGTCTTATTGTACTGTGACATTTCAGGAGTTTTCCTGAAAGTACTTGGGGTTTAAACCCACACTGTCACCCCAAAACGCTGATAGGGGTTGTACACCTGAAAGTCCACTTGTTTTTTAGAAACATGGTGGTTTGGTTAACTTTGGGGTTTATTCCATGAATTATGGTCCTTTGTCAGCCAACCAACATGCTACAAGGTTAATCATCTAGGCACACTCACCATCGAAGGTGGCATTGGTGACTCCAAATTACTAATTTGGTTACATTAGCTTGTTCCATGCACGTGGCCCATAAAATATACAGGGTGAGAATTTTCACCCTGTAAATATTGCCGTATTTAAATCTCACCCTACTTTGGTGAATAGAGAAAGATACAAGATCCTTAAAGGATGCTGTACCGGGTCTTTTTGGCTGACACAAGGTTGCCACCCTTTAAAACTCAGACTTTTAGGAAAACTTTATTGTGAAAAAAAACTTTCACTGTTTACCATTTATATTCACAAGGTTGTGAGATTTTGTTGTTTTTTTTTCTACTTTAAGATCATAACCTTTATGTTCACCATTTGGGTTAAAAATTTAAATGTAATTGAAATTACAAAAAAAAGGTTTTTTGATTGATTTGGACCCTTCGTTGTTGCAAGATTGTTTTAGATATGCTAAACACCATTATTTTATCTCATTTTTTTTCAAAAATATAATGCATAGAAGAAGAACTTTGGTCTCTTTTGCAAACAGGTCTGACATAAATAAAGTGTTTGTTTGTTCCACCACTAAATTTATGTCCACAAAACATAGGTTAGCGGGATGGAATGTACCTTACATTATGTATATTGGAATGCTAAAATTAGCAACTTTGCATACTTATGAAATTTCTTCTTATAAAAAAATTAGGGTGTTGACTTTTGCAAATTAGGATGCAGAAAATTTACTAAACTAGTCTTAAATGCGATAATCTTCCAACTAGTGTGATTTCAAATTATATAAAAATCCAATGTATTCTAATAGTACATAACATGATGTGTTCTTCTAGTAATACATAGTACAAGATCCTATGACTAAAATTAAAACTAAAGTTTTGATTGTAAATGTTTTATATTGGCACTATCAATTGTACTTTTTGAAGTAACATAAATTTTTCATAACCATAGTTGTGGTCCTTTAGTGGTTAGGCATGTAAAAATGCCCTTTCACATGCAAATGAATATTGTATTATCTAGGAATTATGAACGATGGTGTGAAAGTATTCAACCCTTTTGTACCTATTAGACTAAAAAGTGTCAATTAACCAATGAAAATTGGATTTGTTATCTCAAACAAATAAATATATATTGTCTCTTCATGTTTGCATTTTGATAAAGTAGTGGTACTCCTTCGGCAGAGAATGCAACATGACGAGAATAATGAGGTCTTGTGGGTAGAAGTCAACTAAGGGGGCTCACTTTTGGGCAAAAACCATATACTCCATAGCATATTTGTTTTGAAGCCCTTTGTTAAATTGTTGTTGAATGCCAACCGTCCATTGATTAGGTGTGAAGAAATCATGGCCAATAAATGTTAGGTGAACATAAAATATTTTGAACAAAGTGCTAATTTTTTGGACTTTGTGTTGTCATAACATATGTTGCTCTATAAGTGGCCCAACCCTTTCCCAAGATGAGTATACTGCATAATGTAGAGACTGAAAATACACCAAAATATACTACGCAGTATATCTCTTAAATCAAGGCACCAAAAACTAGGTTTTGAAGAAAATGATAGAAAAAAAAGTATTTTATAAAACACTTTGTATATCAAGATAGATTTTTGTATGCCAAAGAAGGTTGGATAAGAATTTGGAGCAAAAATCAACATTTATTTCTTATTTAGGCTTCTTGAAAAATAGCTTCTTTTTTACCAATAGAAGTCAAATTAAGTTTTGGATCTAAAATTTTCAATTATAATGTACGAGTACATTATAAAATTATAATTGAAAATTTTATAAAACAAAATTATAATTGAAAATTATAATATTTTATAAAATTATAATGTACGAGTACATTATGGTATGAATGTCTTCCAAAATTTTTGAAGTATTTTACCTCCTGAAACTCTCAAAAAAAGTATATTTGTTAAATTTGAGAAACGTGTGACAAGTATGTAGCAATGAAAGATATACTTCTATTGGCCAAACCATATTGCTATTGAGGTAAGTAATTACATTCCATAAGAGGAATTCCAAAATCAAACCCGCATTGGCACTAGGTAGCAAAAGAAGGCTCATGACTTGTCTCTATACCCTTTGTGATAGGTTTTTCGTACCACCTTAGTCGACTATCACCCTTGTGGGATAGTGACCTCCATGGTATCCAATTCATTGATCGTCCCCTTCATTCCTTTCAGGTAGGCCTCCATCATTGCTTCCTCCTTCTTAGTTGCAACTAACTTCAGAGTAGCATGCGGTGCCTTGATCCTAAGCGAGGATTATACTTGTTTTTTAAGTGCTCCCAGTAGAGATACGGATATCTGAACTTGCACATTGCGATAACAAGAGAATCCTTGACGGATTCGACCAATGCTTGCAAAGCTATCGCACATCCTTTGCTCTCATCTTCTGTAATGGTGTGAGGCGATGGCGCCGGGTTGGTGCATTAAACAAACAACCTATATCAAGTCACGATGCTTGCCATCCACAGTGACCATACTTGATAGTTGCTGAGTCCTTCAAGTCAATTGCTCTCCGGGAGTGAAATATCTACTCCCTTGCTAAGTGTTGTTCTGAGAACTAATCTATTTGCTTGAATGGTTGTGGTACCTAGTGTACCGGCAAATGCACCTTGAACTCTTGAAGGTGTCATGGCACTAGAGCTAGCTCCTTCTTGATCTCCCATCTTGGGGATTCTAAGCTACTCTCACAACTAGATCTGGTTCAAGATATAGAAGAGCAACTAGCTTGGATACCATATTGAAATCAAGCTTAACTGACTCAGATATATTGAAAGTGAAAGAAGAAGAATATATTCACGAACATGATAAGGTTCGGAATGTAAGCAGACAAGTAGTAACCTATAGCAGTAGTCTAAATGGAGCAGATGCAAACATACTATTCTAGTATAAGTGTTGAAAGGATGAACAGAGAGGCGAAATAATATTTCAACAGATTGTGTTACAACAAGTTGTAGGAGAGTCTCCGATGGGCATCAACAATCCATTCTAACACTCGTTTCTTGGAATCGGGTTTCTATCCCACGCATACATCACCACCAAGAGCTTTGGAGGATTTGAAGGGTCATGAAGAGCCACAGGGTTGCAATTCCAATTCCACAAATTAGACAATGAATCACAAATCAATATCATGTGAGAGCTATTAAGGCATGTATGTGCAGGTGGTGAAATATATGACAATCTCATTGCCTCTTGCTCTTTTGAGAGTTTGCCTCGGAGTGCACTCCACTGCAAGTGTTGACATTGCTCCGGAACCAATCAAGATCCACATCAACCACATGGGGGAAACAAACGGATTGCTAAACCTCTGCAACAGTTTCCACAAACCACTGGAGCTACTCTTTACACTCCATCTATAGACCAAGGCCCATCATACACATACACCATCTTCCTTCTGTCAGGTAGTTGCGCATCAACCTTGATGTACGTCGCGATGTTGAAGAACAATCTACACAAAAAGGGTAGAAATTTCCGCTCTGGTCCGCAGCGGCCTCTGCATGAGAGAGGAAGTAAAAATGCAGAGCTGAGGGAGAAGGTTTCAAGTATAGATTTGCAAAGAATTGCAGCTTCGCTACGGCCGCTGGATTTTGCTCCACACCCTGCATGCCATAGCCAATCTCCAAGCGACTCAGCTTTTCGCTCAGAATCAATTGTGGCTATCAATTTTGCCCTCCTTCTTGAACCTTGCACCCACCAACCCAACAATAAGCACACGCATATGAGCACCCAACGGTCATGTTTTGTACCAAATCCGACTCCTATGGTGCCTGACGCCCACATCGGGCTGAGGTAAAAATTTTGTTTGGTTATAAACCAAACTATTTGTTTACCTTCTTCGACTTTATATTTTTTACCATATTTGTAACTTATCCATAAACCATAGTTCACATTGAGTTCCCAATGAGTTATTATGTGATCCCAATGTGATCCCTTAGAGTTCCTAATGTGTTCCCCTATAGTTCCTAAAGAGCTCTCATTCCGTTTTTAGTGAGTTTCCACATCGTTCTCATGTGTTCTCGAGTGTTCCCAACTTGTCACAATCGTTCCTAAGTGTTTCCAAGGTGTAACTTTAAAATTACTGAGAGCATAATTTGGGTTAGATGGGGCCCACCATATGACGGTGGGGTCCAAGGGGAGCACCATTTGGTTGCATGTATGTGTGCTTAATGATTCCCTCCAACTCAAAACTACACTAACGATGGTCACTAATATAATTAGACTAATTGTTTTGGAAATACTATAATTTTTATGCTTGAGGAGTTTTTACTAAGAGCACATCCATCCACACATATCCCTCCCATAAGTTATTGCCAAATCTAGCGTTGGTGGATGGAGGTGGTAAGAACTTAGTAGCTGAAGATTTAGTGGAGTTTTGGTAAGTTCCGCTAGATACAACTACTCCTAATCTTTGGCAACCTCCCGCAGCCGCCCGCAACCTTCATGAAGTTGAAGCGTTGTGATGTCACGATTACCTACCACCAAAACCCTAGTTTGACTGGTTGCTTCGCATAGTGTTGCCACTACTAGCTTTTGGTTCAAAAAATTGAGAGGTGGGTTTTGGAAATTTAGTTAATAGTTATGGTTGGAAGACGAAGAGTTAAATTTTGAGGATCCGGTGCTGGATTTTGGAAGATTGATCGGTGGTTTTTTGAGGATCTCCTTCTCGTGGCGTAGTTTGGAAGACATTTTGAGGAATGTGACCCCAACGAGTATCAGATTCCCTTCTCTACCTCCTCATTATGTTAAAACAACATACATTCTCCAGAGTAGAAGGTGAATCTGTGCATCTCTTAGCGAGATATGAGATTTGATACACGGCGTCTTGAATCAAAATGGAAACATGAGTTCCAAATTTTTGAAGGGCAATGCAGGGAGGGAGGAAACAATCATGAGAGAGATGATGAGTTCAGAGAAAGCACTTGAGTTTAGTGGAACGGTATAATTTTGCGGAGGTTTTTACATTTGTTGAGGTTATAAGTTAGTTGAGATTATAGTTAGCTGAGGTTGTAAGGTAGGAGAATTATAACTTATGAGAGGTATAACTTCGGGAGGGATGAGTGTATTTTACTTAAGGAGGGGGATCATTGTTAACATAGTTGGTAATAATATTCATAAGGAGTAAAAACTTATAGTAGTAGTAAACAAATTAGTGGCCGGGCTCCAAAACTACTTGTCTCGCTGCGGCCGGGCCAGGATGGACGGGATGGTAGAGCACGGAGCGGCGTTGCAAGAGAAGGTGGGAATATAATAATGTTATTAATATTGATATTTCAATCATCGTCGTCATATGACGATGAATAAGGGCAACTCTAGGAATCAAAAAGTTGCAAACAATTTGTGATAAGAATTTCACTTCTAGAAAGAGGGAATCTGGAAAGAATTGTAAATAGAACACTGAACGAGGTGTCCTCACATCTTGAGAATTCTGTGTAAGAGGTCATTGTGCAACTCCTTCCAGCTAAGATTTTCGATTTGTCCACTCAGAACTTCCAACTCTGTAGGCTTTCGTGCGGTGGGGTTTAAATCTTGGCTTTGATATCCATACGGATTCTTTCTTGCCCAGTTCCATTGGTCACGACACATCTCCTTGATACCGAACTTAGCTCTGAAAGGTCACCAAGGTATTCACAGTTTAGCTACCATAGTTCAATCATCTATATATCCATGAGCGTTCTTTCATTCCCAGTTCCATAAGTAAACAACACATCTCCTTATTACGGAATCTAACTGAAAGTCACAGTTAAGCTACTGGACAAACACAATCACATTACAGGCCGACGCAGTAAAAAAAAACCACAGCAAGAAACAGCAAGAAACAGCATTTCACGAGAAGAAGGATACGAAGAGGAGAAGAAGGATCACCTCCAGCCGAGCTGCTTCGCTGCTTTCTCTGTTGCAGCATAAACCTCACTGGCGTCTCCAGGTCGACGATCGGCAAATTGCAATGGAATTTTCTGTTAGAGAATGGATTATGTCAGTATCCCATTCCCAAATTTCAGTGTCAAGGGAACAGCAGATGTTTTGCTCTCACAGAGAGAAATGATTATTGGCTACCTTTCCAGATGCATCTTCGAATTCTGCCACCATCTCAAGCACAGAAGTGCCTCTACCTGTGCCCAGATTATAAGTCGCACATCCTGTACAACGGAACACAGGCCAAAACTCATCAGAACATGGCAAAGGAAATGTTCCGTAACAATTTCAAAAACCCCTTCGATGCTCGCAGGCCTGAAAGAACGATAACCTTACCAATATCTGGAGTTTTGAAGATCTTGTCCAGAGCCTTCGTATGTCCGATTGCCAAATCCATGACATGAATGTAATCTCGGACCTGCAATGTCACAATACAGTTTTGAGAAGTGGCCAAGAATTTTCAATAAGAAATCAACGAAATTGTGGTAAAGGATGTTCTTCCACCAACCAACCCTGCAACAACTAATACGTTTTAAAGTTCAGTGAACCGACCCCACTTCCATCACGGGTTTCGTAGTCAGTTCCAAACACAGTAAGCATTTCTCTGCGGCCTACTGCAACTTGTTGCACAAAGGGCATCAAATTGTTGGGATATCCCGCAGGATCTTCGCCAATTTCACCGCTCGGATGGGATCCTATTGGATTGAAATATCGTAAGAGTACAATCTTCCATTGTGAATCCGACTGATGAACATCACGCATGATATCTTCATTGATAAGCTGCACATAATAAAAGGTAACGTGTTAGATTCCTAATCACCTCTTTCTGTCCAAACATCGATCGAGATCTACTACATACCTTTGTGCGGCCGTAAGGATTTGTGACATGAAGTGGATAGTCTTCTGTACAAGGCACGCTTGCCGGTTGGCCATAAACTGTTGCTGAAGATGAGAATACAAGCTGTGCACCAAATCATTCGATAATGTTAAAGATTAATATTCTTCAACATCATCTTCAGAATAGTGGAAAAGAATTTGCCAGGAAACCCTGCAAGACTCAAACATCATACAGCAATCATATGGCAATCATCCTCACATGATACCTGGCACACACTCATTGATGATTGACCTGGCCACAAATAAGGGAAGATGCTCACATTCTTGCAGTTATACTTGGACATTACATCCAAAAGATTTACAGTGCTCATCAAATTGTTGTTGTAGTAAAGCAAAGGCTTGGCCACACTTTCTCCCACTGCCTTCAAGCCTGCAAAGTGAATCACAGCCTCGAATCTGCCAACGTTGAGATGTGAGATTGAAGAATATTTTCAACGAGGCCGAATCTTGAAAATGAGTCAAACGAAGAATAAAAATATACTCTTACTAGCGCAACACGCTATTAATAGCATCATACTTTAAAATTGAACTTAGCCTTTGCAAAAATTCTTCACGTGGCGTACCTGTGAAGCTTAAACACCATATGCAAGTCTTCTACGTTACAAAGGTCCCCCTGCACACTCAACGACGTGAACTCAGAACTCCAATCTAAACCCCTCCTAAATTCTTCATATCAAAAATGTAACAGTGGAGACGAATCAAAGCCAAGAATTCTTTCAGGTTAATACGAAAGCGTAGAACAACAAGATTTCTCTAACTGGAAACGTAAAATAATCATGTGATCAAATCTAATCGGTAACAAGCAGACACGTAAAACGCGTCATAGCGCAAACACAAGTCAATTTCCTAGGAAAAGACGAAAAGCATAGAATAAAAAAACAAGAAATCAATCGCGCTCTGACTGCATCAGGGGAAACAACTTCTTGCAATCCGAAAAATCAAGAACGCTCGTCCTACAAACCTCCTCACGGCCTGCACCCGCTGCTCTCAAGGAAACGAAAAACAAAAACCTCTCGCGAAAGCCAACTCCTGCACGAAAAGACGCGCGCACCTGAAAGAACACCAAATTCTGGCCGAATTCGCCCGCCAGCTTCCTCACGCGACGCAGCGCCTCCTCGCACGAGTTATCGAGATTGTCGATGACCACGACGCAGTAGCGCTCCAGCAGCAATTGCAAGACGGTGTGCGAGCCGATGTAGCCGGCGCCTCCCGTCACAAGTATCCACCTCTGCAGTACTGTAATTCCATTGTCCTCCGCCGCAGCCTCCAAGTGCAGCGATCCCATCGCTAACTCAAACAATTGCAATTGCGCCAACAAAACTCTCAACCAAACACCAACAAACTCGTCCTTCTTCTCTCTCTCTCTCTCAAAACACACAAAAAAACAAGCGCCTGATTTCTTCCACCTAATTTTTTATATACTTGTCTTTTTTAGTTTCCCACGTACTTTTCGTCTGATGCCGTACCTAAAACCGTTGTTGGCGTAGACTGGAGGCGGTTAGATGTACGCCTTGCGTAGATGTGGAACCAGGGCGGTTTTAGGGGTAGGTGTGGACTCTCGCCCAGGCCAAATTAGTGAGCCGCCAGTTTTGGGAGGGTTTTAAGGTAGAGGCACCCAATTCCGATCGCTTAAGCCAATTGGGGACTCAAATGACATTGTATGTCTAAAACATTTATGTAGAAAGATGCGGAATTAGGAATGATACTCAACAAGTATTTTTTCAAATTTAATCTCAAAGATTTGCAATTGATATAAAATTAAGAAGTCCAAAAATCACCGGACGCCATAATTAAAATACAGACTAGGTGAGATTTGGTGCCCTCCTGTGCCCCATGCCAATAAGTGAGAGTGAGTAAAAAGAGAGAAGACATGCCACAGATAACCAACTCATGGAGGTACCCAATGCCGATCGGGGATTTGCCAAAATACCCTGGTCAAGTGTTGCATCAAGCCTCGGGCTTGGAAGGGTGGAGGAGGGTAGGGACAAAACCGGCCTCTATTTTTATGATGGAGGAGGGCCCTAGTTGATCATTCAAGGGGGAGGGGCTTTTAGAATAATTTGGGGCCGCAAGCCCCAAAGTTAGCAAACAAAATTCCAAAAAAAGCCTCTAGAGCCCCGAAAGTTAAAAGGTGAGAAAAATGGACCACCGAAGGCTGAGGCTTGGTGCAACGCTCCACCAGGTTCAATAGGGAGATCTGCCGATCGACCTTGTTCAACTTTCAAGGCAAGGCCACCAATAAGAGTTCAACTGAGGTGGAGCAACTCAAAATTGCACACTTCATGACCAAATGCCGATAATGATTGGAGTTTTCAAATTTTGAATTATGGGTTTTGGGTCGCTTCATGCACCATTTCAGCCATTTACCATTTTCATGCACCATTCCATGCATACTCTACTGATCGGAATTGGGTGCCTCTACCTTAGTTGAACGCTTTCCTTGTGTAGTGAGAGTTTGACTTGGTTCGGTCCCCCAACCCTGTAGCTTTCAAACTTTTTTCAACAGAGCGAAATTTCCTTGACTTTGTGACAGTGTGATTGTCCTGCATTAATGCATTTGTGCCGTCTTCTCTGACAACATTCCTTATTTCTACAGCTTTGGGTTGCTCTGGGTTGCAACAGACGCATACACTTTGCATGCCAGCTCATTTCAACGTATTATTCGAGGGTGATGATTGGTGAGAGTTTATGTATCTTATGTTACATTTTTTACTGAGGTTTTCTTATATTTTTTACTGTCAAAATATTACACTAGGACATGTGTGCCATCGTGAGGAGCAATCATTCTGAATTATGGAAGTGCTCAGTAAAATAATAACTTACATTCCAATTTCGTGGGTATAAGAAAATTGGGACATACAAGGAACTGAAAAAGCGGATGGATACTTTTGTGCCATGGTCAACGTGGACATGGATCCGACCACGTCACCAACTGTACACCGAACACTGAATATAGTGTGGACTAGTGTAGTTCGAGTTTCTACACTAATTGGAAATTTTCATCCAATTGGCGAGTGACATACACTTGCTTGAAAACATGTAGCCGATCAAATTTTGACATGCATGTACTTGATGAAAATTAGTGTGGGCGATCCACATCAATAATGAATCCACACTATATTTAGTCTTTGGTGTAATTAATTGAACGAAATTTTTATCAGGAGTTTTCCTGCAACTTAGCAAGGTTTTTCACGCACTCCACCACAAGAAATTCAAAGAGAACGTGGCTTCATGTCCACGTTGACCATTTTAAAAAATAGGATCACCAATCATCACCCTTAAAAATTCATATGCAAGGTACTGTAGGTGAACCTCTAGTTCGGCGTTTATTAACCCCTAAATTTCCAAGAGTCCCCTCGGGGGACTTTAGATGGTTCGGGCAGGTTCCTATGGTGTCATTTTAAGACCGTTTTCTTTGATATTTTTAATGTAGATTGACATTACTAAAAGCTTTGTGTGAGTTCAAGTTTTTCCTAAATCCGACATTTTATGAAAAAGTTATAGGGTTTTGAAGTTCAAATGGGGAGAGCGGGCACCTCGGGTAACTCCAAAAACTTTTGCTAGGACTCTCTATTGAATGTGAGATTTTCAATACTAGCAAGTGATATTTTTTCCTTTCAAATTGTCAAAAAAATCTCTTGTCTTTAGTGGAAAAAAACATATAATGAATGAACATTTTCATTCATTATCGCACATTGTCGGACAAGGTACCAAAAAACTTCTTCTTTTTCACATTAAACTTTGAGATCATCATATTTTTTATTTTTTATTTTTTCCGCAACATTATGTGGTGTAACCTTCTTATTGACCATTCGGATTTTCATTCTAAAGCATGCTAAGTTCACCAAAAAATATAATGCAAATTGACAATTTTTGAACCTCCACTCCTTGCACAATTTTTTTGAATATGCTACCCCTTTTTCTACCTCTAAAAATTGGAGTACAAGGAACTCATACCATGCTGAACATGATGGAACTGAATTTAGACCTTGTGTAGCGCAAAAATTTGACACCAAGTGAAGTCAAAGTCTGCTGATCCATGAAACACAGGGAAGAAAATGGACCCTTTTCTCTACTTCAAACACTATAATACTACAATCGGTGCGGTCAAACTTTATGAATTTTTTTTACGTAAGTTACTTAATAAGTCTTAATTGAGATCCATGGTTAAAACTAGAAGTAATTTTTTTTTGTTTTGTCCTTACTCATTGCACTAAAACAAGCAATTTTGAAGTGTTTTTGGTGTGAAATTGTCAAAGAAATTTAGGGGTTAATGAGAAAAATGCTTGCCAAATTAAGTAGAAAAATATTTAATGAAATTGCCAAAACTAGAGAAACTATATATTTACAGATTTTGTCACATTGGAAGACATCAAAGGGGAGTGGGGCTTGGAAAAGCCTCCATTTGAGGTTGTGCATGCATCGAGGCTTTGGTCTAAAACCCCAAGGTCTTGGGTTCTAGCCCCATAGTCGTTAAATGTGTAAATACAGTAATATGTGATTTCTTGCCAAAAATTAATTTGTTTTTATTTTTGAATGTTGAATGGCCTTTTCTTACTTTGATTAATTATTCGGCATGGAGGTGCCAAACTAGAGGTTCACCTACGGTATTTGCATGTGGTGTCATTGCATAGGAAACTCAAACTTACAATAATTCACTCAAAAGAAGAAGAAAAACTCCAGTCTTCAAAGGATGTCAGCTTGAATAAAGTGTTCGTTCGTTCCACCATTAAGTCCATGTCATTGGACATGGGTTAGTAGTATGGAACTACACTGAACTTGATGTTTAGTGTCGTGGTACTTTATGATTTGAAAGCCCTATAACTTATTACTTTTGATGTAGATTTTTACTAAGAGTACAACTTTCTTCACTACTTAGAGAGGGTGATCATTATCAACATGGTTGGTAAAAAGATTCATCAAGAGTAAAAACTTATAGCATTTATAAATCGTGTAGTGCGCCTATTCTAAACATCAAATTTAGAGTACTCCTCTCGAGGGTAAACACTATGTAACGAGGAACAAGTAACCGAGAACCAAGGACGAACCAAAGACACCAAGGATTAATTCCAAGAATTAGTGAACAAAAGGTGTTATGTGGTTTTTGACAGGTCTTAAAGAGTATCTTGTAACTTAGGGAGAGGTTGATTATTTTCAAGTTTTTATTTGTGTAGAAGAATGGACATTGCATGTTAGATAGCAATGGTCTTGATATTTTTGGACGTCTTCCTAATTGGGTCAATGTGGATATTAAATGTTTGTTTGAGACTTTTCATTGATGGGATAGAGGTGGTAGCTTTAGCACCAACAACAATGACAATAAAGGGGCTTTTCCATAGCGCTCTATTATGTCTTCAAATGATCAAAGATTGTATGTGTGGTTTTGGCTTTTAAGCAGTACATATAGCTATGTGGCTGGGCCCATCGTGGTGCATATTGGGCATGTTATGGATGGGAATTTTTCTATTCCAAAGAAGAATTGTTTACGGGCATTTCCCACACATTGTCTAATATGGAATTTGACAAGAGTTTAGGGTTTAGGGTACTGAACTGTCATTTCATTTCACCCTAGATCCTAAACCCTAAACCCTAAATTTTCACATTTATCTAAAAAATATTTACTATTATTGCAACACTAGATGTTTATGGTTTGGTGGATTTAGATTTTTCCACTACCTCAATATAGGAGCAATTCCACTGAACTATATTGCAAAATTAGAGACATACTTAAAATACCAGCCTCTTCTACACAATCACATGGATGTGAACAATTGTTGTTTCAAACAATTATTGTGCCTCAACGTATTCCTACGAGGAGAAAAAAAGGGTGCTAAGAGGCACATTTCATCACTTTTGACCTCGTCCTATTTGCCTGCAAATTGTCGTGCGTCTAGAATTGCATACAACGGTACAGAGGAAAAAGCACCACCGCGTGCTTAATATGCCTATGTTGACTCCCACAACATTCCCTTACCTGAATCAGTTATGGAAGTGGACTTCGGCAACCTGGAATAAGAACTGCTGCAAGTGGTTCTAGAGTCCGAATCTGATGAAAAAGGCAAGTACCCGGAATTCTTGGAAGTACCTCCTCCATTTTTATTTTTAATAAAAAAAAAATTTGACACGAGTAAACTACCTCCTCCATTTGAAGACGAGTCCTCTAAGTCATATTCGTCGTCCTCAGAACTGTTATTGCAATCTTCCTTGTCGTCATCGCGATTGTCTGCATCGTCCAATCACCTCCTCTTCCTAGTTATTTTCTGCGCCAAACCCTTGTAGTAATGTCTGCCGGCATAATCAACTTTGGAACTTGTTGGTACCCTGCCAAACTACACTAAAAGTTTCATTTAGTGTAGTGACACGAATAGTGTACTTACCATAGTACACTAATTGCAAACAAGTTGACAAATAGTGTACTAATTGCAAACAAGTGTACTTTCTCAAAAGATTATTTGATCAAAATTTACTTTATCAAAGATTACTTTATCGGAGTACACTTTATGGAAATTAAATTTTTTTAAAGCTTACTTTTTCAAGAGATTACTTTTTCAAGTTTTACTTCTTAAAAAGTTTACTTTTCAAAACTTTACTATTTCAAGACAATATTTTTCCAAACGTTTACTTTTTCAAATCTTTACTTTTTCAAAACTTTACTTTTTCCAAAAAAATAAAATTCCAAGTAAAATTTTTCAAAAGCTCACTTTTTCAAAAGTTCCCTTTTTCAAAAGTTCACTTTTTGAAAGTGTACTTTTCAAACGTTTACTTTTTCAAATCTTTACTTTTTCAAATCTTTACATTTGAAAAAGATTATTTTTACAAAAGTTTACCTTTTCAAAAGGAAAATTGTCTTTTTTCCCCGAATTGATGTTTTTCCCTAGTTCTTGTTTTTTTTCAAAAATGTTGTTTTTTTCCTATTTGTTGTTTTCCCAAATTGTTGTTTTTTCCTAATTGTTGTTATTTCCCAATTGTTGATTTTTCCAATTTTTTCTTTGTAAGTTTTATTTTTTCCAGTTCTTCACCTTTTTGTACACATAGTTCTCTTCTACTTTCAATACACTAAACGCGCACGAGTAAAAAAGTTGATATTCCAATCTTTACAAAAGTTCACAATAGTGTAGTAGTTCACATTTAGTGTACTATTCTATCACTACACTAATTGCATAGTTGACAATTAGTGTACGGGTTCATATTTAGTGTCCACTACACTAAATGAAACTTTTAGTGTACTCCTTCTAGTCACCTCATTATGTATAATATGTGGTGGTGCAGAAATATATTGCAGAAACTAAACGTTTAATGCAATATACTCAGACAAAAATGTAGACAAAAAATAAACCTTGGAAACTATTGTTATGAAAGAAAATAAATGGTCACCACCACATGCTTTACATCGTTAGAACTGCAAGCCAAATAATCTTAAAAAATCACGGTACGGAAACAACAATGGCAGAGAGATGAATCTCTTCGCTTTTCTTATAGCATACAATGAAATAGACACTACTTCAAGAGAGAGGAGGTCCAAAAACAAGATTGAATCCAATGTTTTGAAATTTAACCATGTGCACCAACGGCAATTCAAACAAAGATAATCAAGTCCACATCACTGCAAAGACGATTGAAACTCTACGGAATCAACGACGTCATAAGACAATGAAGTTACATGACAAAAACTGCAAGAATAAGAAATAAAGATGGCAAACGTGAACATAACTGTCACAAACCGTACAGACGATACGCAATCACATGAAGCCAAACAAGCTCAGATACCTTTAAACCGCTAACTCGACAGTTTTGCCAACGCATCCACGGCTTCCAAGACATTAACAGAACTTAGGCTTTGTTTTACATATACATCTGACACAATGTGGAATAGGGACTTACAAACTTTGAAAGAATTCCTTTGTATCTGCCGCATTGATGAGAGTAACCTGCACTCTCCATGCGTGAATCTCTAGCAAGCTTGCACTTCAAGGCCTTCTCTTCCTACGGGTATGACAAATCTTCCCATACTCGACGCCAAGACTCATGTGTGCAGCCCAGTGGCCTGCTTACTAGCTTGGAATTGTTAAAGAGCCAAAACCACCTTTTCAACCTATTCCTCTTTCTCTCTCAAGTTGTTTCCAATGCCTTTCATAACTCCAGCCATGTTCCACAGTCTTGGAAATTTTTGACGCAGACGCATTCTAAATCTACACTTCAGTCAACATGCCAGGGAAAAACATACAATGCTTGCTCAAACACCACTGGTTGCATGTAACTGTTCCAGAACGTGCCACAAGGATGTGCGAACTCGTTCACTTCACACTTTGAGAATTTCTCTCCTCCCCCTCTACAAATCAATAGCTCTTCAATATATGTCTCCTTCTGCGAGCATCATCAAACCTTCCTCCCTAAGACCTTAGTTTGTTCTCTCTCTTCCTGCATCAGTCGGAGCCAACACAACCCTAACTGGAGGTCGTTTGTGCAGTTTTGGAGATTCACACTCACCTTCACTAGTTGAATTATCCTCCATCTCTACAACGCGGTCTCTAAGTTTTAGAGTATGTCCTCCCATGTTGTGCTTCTTTAGAATATATCCCCTTCATCGGTATACATTTTCCGCGTTCCACTTGGGTTCTCCTTCCCGCTTATGCTCTTGCGCAGCTTGTCCTTCGCCGCTCACTCCCTTAGTGCTTCGTTTTCTACATGCTCCCGTCGACCCTCTTTCCCCTCGCATTGTCTCCTCTACTCCTCCACGTCCATACCCAAGCCTATATATTCAACATCTTTGGCAGCTTTTGGGCCTTCGCCTTTGATCGCCATTGCGGTTTTTTGACTCCAGTATTACTCCTTCCTCGCCAAGTAGCAGTAATATCCGGCGCTCCTTCACCAGTAGGGCTCTTCGCTTCAACTTCTATTGTTGTTGCACTTGTACCATTGGTCGTCACCAACACGGGTGCTCTCCAAGCCATCATTGTTGGTCTTGTTGTAGGACTCACTCTGCGAGCGCCTACGGCTATTGCATCTGTTGTCTGTAGTGTATTGTTTTGCCCAGCCAAGGTGAGGAGCGCCGGTATATTGTGAGTCTTCATAAAAGCTGTCTGCTCCTTCTCCGACATTGTCTGCAAGACCAACCACGCTTTTTCAATGCTACAAATTGTATCTGGAAGGATTCCAATGTCTGCTTTTGACACTACAGCTATCGACGCTGCTTCTATACCACTTATCTGCATTCTTGTCGCGGTAATCTCATCGTGTGGGGAAACAAAGGCTGCGGGTGTATCCTCTCCACTAGGTCCCTCTGACTCCATTGCGACCTCATTCACACATCGTGGAGCATTGTCTACAATCTTCACCTTGCTGCGACTCCAAGTTTGCACAGGCTCGACCCTTCTCTCTTGAGCTTCTCTCCTCGCAATTTCCTTCTTGCTTCTCTTACTCTCCTTGGACATCGTGCCTCCAAATAGATCATAGATATCTCTTACGTACAATAGAGAAACATTTGCTCCCAATTTGATCACGTTCAGCTATACTTTTGAAAAGCTACATATATTCACTGGTTGGAAAGCAATACTTTTGGACACCTTCATACATTTGCCGAAAGGAAATTAGTAGAAGAGTCTTCAAAAACTGTGGTTCTCCACGGCTAGGTTGTATGACCAACCAACATAACAACATCTTAACTAGCTCTAAAGACATTATAAATGAGATATATAACCAACAAACAAACAAAAAATAGACCTACCATAGCTACATGTAACTATTTACGAGACCATCTACCTACATGTACATGTGCAGTAAGACAATACCCATGGCATGACCTTGACGGCTTCACTACAGAGAAATGTGGTGAACCGTAAATCCTGCTATACACTTATTTTAACCGAGCCACATACAATACATGCCTCAAAAATCTAAGAAACAGATAAAGCCCCGAGGCCAAACCGCATTCCAAACTCCATATTAAAACTAATGCCCCCGATATTCCATGAACTTCTATCTCTACTTTTCTCTCACTGCTACAAACAAAAACAAATCCCCGCCTCATGGAAAACTAGTTTTACAATATTACTACATAAAAAAGGTGACCCCTCAATGCTTTCCAACCATAGACCAATTGCCTTAGCCAACTCTATTTACAAACTCTTCACCAGCACATTCAAATCCATGTAGTCCTCATATGGAGAAAAACTCCAAATCTTACAAGAGAGCCAAGAAGGCTTTTGTGCCGAAAGAAGTACCGCTAGACAACTCCGAACCATAATAGCCGCATTCAAAGACGCACAGTTTACAAACCAAGACACACATACACAAGCGCACACACACACACACATATATATATATATATATATATATATATATATATATATATATTGATTTCAAAAATGCATTTGCCTCTATTGATCAAGCACAATTATTAGCAATTATATCCAACCTCGGATATCCCACCAAAGCAGTTGCACTAGTTGGAAACATCTACTCTCACTCATTCAGCGACGCTATCTTGTGAGCGGTCAACGGTGAGCAATGAGCAGAAAATAGTTTGAGAACGCCAAAAATATCGCTGTTTTTTAGAAAAAAATCAGATTTTGGGGGAAATTAGTGGTACAACTGTGAAGTTTGGCCTTAAATGTTGCAAAATTTTCTGAATTAAGAAAGTACCCTATAGCCATGGATAAATTGACAATTGATAGTTTTTTCCATGTTTTTACGCATGTCATGGAATCTTAATCTTTGTGTTTTTTTTTCTTTTGAGGATTACATTTTTACTTTTATATAGGATGGCAATTTATAAAACATAACCTTCTAATGAAGTGCTAGAGTACTAGATGTGGAGTAAGATAATTTATTTTTGAAGCAATAACATAAGATGTTTCTATAGAAATACCAACGGTCTGTGAAAACCTTAAACTACTGGGTGATGGTGAGAGTTATCCAACTTCTCCAAATGGAGTGGTGTAGGGTTCAAATCCCCGTTGTGGTATGCTGGCTCTATCTAGCGGAACTATCGGAAGTTGCCAACGAAACAATTCCTCTGCGGTTGGAAAGAAAAACATAAAAAAATTAACTACTACCTACAGTCACGCAGTTGGAATATTGACACCACATCAGCTATCTAGATATAGAAAGAGTATTAAAATTTATGCCGTGACGCACATCATCATGCGATTTCTGCAATATTAGCAAGCTCTAGTATGCATATAACTTCATTGAAGATGTAGCTTGGAGCATGCATGAACATGTCTTTTTGTAGTCCAGTTTACACAAGTAACGTAAGATGTAGTACACATGCTTACAATATTTCCATTGCCCCTTGTTTCCCAAAGCCTCTACTGACATCTTCAAGAAATCTGGGCACGTACATGCGGGGTAGTCTGACGCTATCTTGTGAGGAGTGAGCGGCGAGCATCGAGTAGTAAGTAGAAAAAATATCCGAAAAGCAAAAAAAGAACAATGTTTTTTTCTTTAAAATATGTATTCAGGGAAATTTCTAAAGAATTGCAAATTTTGGAGACAATTTGTGCAAATTTTACTAAATTAAAAAAGTATCCTATAACGGTGGACACATGTGCCATTCAATATAAAAAAAAGATTGGGCCTTATTCTTGACCCGTCCATGGATTAGAATGTACATATTACATTTTTTTTCTGGAAATGTCTACATTTATAAGGGACATAGACCCAAATATAACCATTTAATTTATCAAATATAAATACTGCAACGATAGATTTTCAACTGAAGCAATTACAAATAAAATAAACAAATACCAACCACTTATCAACGACATCACCGTTCTAGGATGGAAAGTTGACCGACTCATCGTTATCACATCTTGCACCCGTGCCACCACCTTTATTCTATCAATGACAATCATTGAAAAAACATTCAAAAACCCATTCAATCTTTTAAAAATGTTCAATAACATATACACTATTGCAATCCTGACTGGCAACATCATTGAAATTGATGGCCAATCCACCATAAATGGCTTCTTTGACCCCTTCATACATTGCCCAATTATATATGCACCAAACATTTCTCTTTAATATGAAATCTTTCTTCTTACCAATATATAAAAGCCCGGTGATCCATGATTCCCACACCTAAATTTAACGTTGCATTTCTCTTCAGTGTGAGCTTACAATGTTTGGCATATTTGTGTCAATTTCTTCGGCACGCGAACAATAAATCAATTTGATGGATCACACACCAATTCCACACTGAAGTTGTATGTAGAAGTGTTGAATCTAGTCCACTGAAGGCCTCTTCTGTACTTGTTCGAGTCACTCTTGTTCCATCTTGTGGATTAGAGAAATTCACCGTATCCAATTAATGAAAATTGTGGCCTGACATGAGTGGCATGTCAAGCTTGGTTTTGGTAGGCTTAAAGATCTCCGCACGTTTTAGTCTGCATGTCTTGGATAGCCCTAGGAAAGTCTTGAACAACTTTTGCAATAAATTTAGAGTCACCTGAACATTATATAGATCGCTATCAAAGCGTACCTATGTTGTGACCTTTTTCATCGTGCCACGTTTTAACCAGACTCGATATGAAGTGACTTTTGTGAAAGCTCAGATGATATTGTCCATGGTAGCCGCATACAAACACCTCATGGTGGTTTTGAATTTTACGAGGCAGTGATAATAGAATGTATCTAAAAGGTTGAAAGATGGCATGCCTGCTCTTTCATCAAACGTGAGATCTTGCGAGGACACAACAATTCTTATGTAAATTCTAATTAGATTTCTAAACAGTTTTTAATTCCAAAATGTACAAGGTATCAAGAGTACTTACAAGTTGCATTGTGCAGTCCCATTGTCTATATTGCCATCCAATCCTCAAGAGCAAGACGCTTGCTCTCGGCAGTAGTACCCAAAGATAACAACCACCTTTATATAACTTAGTATTGTGCTTCAACCTCCTCTTGTGTCTTGGACTCTTTCCATACCTTGGACATGGGAATGTGTTGACCCTAGGTACTTGAGAGAATGTTATTGTTGGTGCCTTGTTGCAGGCATATAGTTCAATAGAATTAAAATGTCGGTTTCTGATATTCTATAGGCACGTCCTTATTGCTACTACCATCAAATTGCTAGATGGCGTGCCAGCTAAGAAGCCTTAAATATGAAATTAAACCCAAAAATTTATTCAAAAATATCAACTATCTTAATTATCATCAAGACACAAAATTTGTTTGCCTCTGTTGTTGCTCTATCCAGATAATCTGAGTCAATTTATCAATTTCGTTTTTTGAATTTTTTTTTTCCATAAGAGTATACATGTATTTCCAACTTTTTTCAAACTTTTGAGTGGCCCAAAGAAAGCCTTTGGATCCAAAACTCCCCTTTGAGCCAGTGAAAAACTTGGAAATTTTAAAAACATTGTTTGATAAACAAAAATGAATAGGAAAATAAATCCAAAAAATTCTTCAAAAATTATATTCATCTTCACTTTTTTACCTTTAAACATTGAGTAAACTTTCTTTGTAAAATTTTTAAGTATATTTTGGGATTTTCTATTGTTGCTAGATTGAGATCTTTCAAGTTTTTTGAAATTTTTGAGGGCCCCCAAAATAGGCCTCGGATCCGAGGGCCATCTTTGGGGCACTCCAAAACTTTTCAAAAGTTTAAAATCATGCCTTGATTTCCAAAAATAATAATTTAAAAATAGAAAATAGAAAACATAGAATTTGTCTTGCTTCTCTTGTTGTTTTTCACAAAATTTCACTCAATTTCTTAGTTTATGTAATTTTAAGTACGGAAGAGTATCCACAATTAAAAAGTACTAGTGACACATGTGAGAGGCCCTCGGATCCGAGGGTCACCTAGAGGGGTCACTAGTACTTTTGCATTTTTGGACATACTCGTGTTCTTCATGGAAATTGCAGGCACCTAGTAGTACATGGTGGTTTGACATAATCATGCCCAAGTCCATGGTGGTGGTAATATGCTCATGGTCATGATGTAATGCTCGTAGTTGTGGCCACATGAGTGCTCGTCTTCTGGTCTTGTTTGAACATGTTTTAGGGGGTATCCAAAACTCAAAAGTACTAATGACACTTGTGAGAGGCCCTCGGATCCGAGGCTCACTTGGAGGGATCATTAGTACTATTACATTTCAACAAATTCTTGTATAATTTCATGTTGAAAACTACAGATACCCATGGACTTCCTCCTCATGATCTTTGTCTTCGTCTTGGTCGTCTTCTTAGTATTTGAAGTCATGTAAGCATATGATTGTTGTCATGCTCGTGCATGAATTTGTCGTGGTGGTCATATGCCTGTGCTTGACTTGCAAGTGGTCATATGCTTGTGGTTGTGGCTGTATGGGTGCCCCTCTTATGATCTTGTTTGAACATGTTTGGGGGAGAAAGATCCAAATTTTAAAAGTACCAGTGACACCTATGAGAGGCCCTCGGATCCGAGGCTCACTTGGAGGGGTCATTGATACTTTTGCATTTTAGCAAATACTTGTGTTCTTGACGGAAACAACAGCTGTCGAGTAGTACATGGTGGTTTCATATGATCGTGCCCGAGTCCATGGTGGTTGTCATATGCTTGTGGTCATGTGGTGATGCTTGTGGTCGTGGTCGTATGGTTGCTCGTCTCTTGGTCTTGTTTGAACATGTTTGGGGGGATCCAGATTTTAAAAGTACCAGTGACACCTATGAGAGGCCCTCGGATCCAAGGCTCACTGGAGAGGGTCACTTATACTTTTGCATTTTAGCAAATACTTGTGCTCTTAATAAAAATTGCAGCTATCCAGTAGTACATGGTTGTTATATGCTCGTGGTTATGATGTGATGCTCGTAGTCATGGCCGTATCATAAAGTCTGACATTCAGTATTGAAAGGCAAGTTCATGAAGGGGTACCAATCGTGATCGTCATGTTTCTACATGGCTCTCAAGAATTTCTCCATGACAGAGAGAAATGTCCTTCCAGTAGAGCGTGCGCGTTGGTAAAAACATTGGTGGAAGGAGGACAAAAAGTTCAAGGCTATGATCGTGATCATTGATGGTGGTATCATAGTCTTGGCATGGAACGTGCTTCCCACCATACCGACCACAAAGGGTAGGAAGGAATCCCCATGGATTCACAAAAGCTTCAAGCTGGCTACGGGGTTCCTTTGCAATGGAGGTGCAATCATTGTGTCCTATCCAAATTCCAGATTCATTTTGAATAAACTGGTTTTTTAGGCACAGTGGGCAGATTTTCGGGAGAAGGCAAAGCAATTCGCTATCAACAAATTTTCCCTCTTCTTTGATGGTCGCCCGGGCTGCCCCCACAAGACCTTCATGGTTAAGTGCATCGTGATGAAGACCGATCCACCAGTTTCATTTGTCTTCAACGCCAAAATGGAGCTTCTAACGGATGAGATTAAGCTATCCACTGATGGTCATTTGACCAACTTCATCACCGATGACTCACTTACGGTGAGGGCTTCCGCCGGGATGCCATGGTGGGATGCAAGGGAGAAGTCCTAGAACCTCACGAGACTCTCATTGATTTTTGTACAAAGACATATGAGATTGTGATGGACCTCACTGCTTCTATAGGTTTGTATGTTTTTTTTGTTGATTTATGTTTTTTGGTTTTATACTTCGAGGTGTAACCTCGAATGTTTTTCAAATTTTGTCCAAGAGCATCTACTAGGACTTGCAAGGCTCTCAAGCGCCATCCCTTTGCCTTAGAGGCGGATAAGGATTTGATTGACGAGGTGCTCCAATTCTGATTCCTCTCACCGCGGTGGAGTTTGCATTTGCATAGCCGTCCAAGGAGCCGTCCAAGGAGCCCGTTGGAGGTTGATGATGACGTGTCGGAGATCAAAACCGCACCAAAGATAACTTCTAAGGAAGTTTTTTCTTCTATTATTTTCAATTCTTTAATTCAATTGGGTACATTGCTAGTTGTAATCATTTGCAGATGGTTCTTAACGACATTGATGGTCTCTCCATCATTCCTCAAGCTAAAATATTGGTTGGCTTTGCAAGCAATTTTGTCAATTCGAAGCAGCCACATGTTTTGCATGAGTATGATGAGGTTGTTGTTGTCGCACTAACAGTGTAGCCATCACCTCGACGTCATTCACCAACCGCTAGACCGGACTTAAGAGTAAAGGTTTTTATGGACTTAGAGGCCTAGGAGGCTAGTATTGACTCAGAAGATAGTGGCTTACGTAGTAATGCGCCGTTAATCCACAAGGGTAGTGACGATGAGTTCACTAAGGAGGAATAATGATTTCTCCATTTTGTTTTCTTGTATTGGTTTTTACATGAGGCTTTCGATTTCTAATTTTCACAGTTGCAATTGTCTCACGACAATTCTTTCCATTTGAATATCCCTTTTATTTCCATGGACACCTTTATTGTAAATTTAGAATTCAATTTCTTTAATTTATCGCCCATGGATGGATATAAATAATCATTAATTATTTTTTACTCTACGTATACAGTTACCGCATGATGAATATTGTAATAAATCAATGTTCACTGCGAGAATGGTCACTTTAGTCCCTCATAATCCTAAAGAGTCAAAATTGTGAACAGTAGTGACCGAGGTGTAATAGGCCACAAGTGCCTGAGGGTATAGCTATGTCTAATGTGAATTACTAAATTTTACGATGAGTAGGTTAACTTATGTTGTAGGATATTTACAATAAAAGTATTCCAACATTGATATGGATCTCCTTGTTCCTCCTCTTTACAATTTTATTAATTATGGATTTTTTCCTCCACACGACACATACAATCCCTTTATACAAGAAGGTCATTGGGCACCTAGGCCCCTAGTTTTTTTCCTTCTATATTTTGTTTTAAATTTTGTCCAAATTGTCTAAATATAAAACCACGGCCGTAGGTGCCTCTTCCAAATTTTAGAAAAACTAGTGCAATTGGAAGTCCACGTTGACTTGTCCTTCACAAATTTTTTTCCTAAATTTTGTAAAAACAATCCATCTATACCCACGGCAATAGGTATTCCTTTCAATTCCATAAAAAAGCAATGCAAAAAACTATCATAAATTCAATGCTCACCGCTCGCCGCTCACCGCTCACCGCTGACAAGATAGCATTCCTGTCACTCATTCACCTCATACGTTGAAGAATATTTTGAAACAACCCGTCTCATCCCCATACAACGTGTAAAAATACAAGGTGTACCTTAAGCCCATATCTATTCATTATTTTCTTAGAATCACTACTAAGATGGATGCAAAGGGGAAATGATAGTTACACCTTTGGAACATCACAAGTCACCATCAACTCGGCCGCCTACGCCGACAGCCTTGCCGCTTTAGCCGGTAAACTTAAATCACTACAAATCCAACTCAATAAAATTGACAAATTCTACAATTGGTTTGGAATGGATGTTGGCACCAAAAAATGTGTCGCCACGAGATGCCCAAACAAATCCAAAATGAACCCCACCACATTCAAAGCACTTTTGCAAGACACCAACATAAAATACTGTAACCAATCCATTCCTATATTACATCACAACAAACCATACATGTATCAGGCACAAATCTTGTCCCGTCACTAAAATGGAAGATACAAATTCACATCACTACCAAAAAACTTACTAAACAATGCAAAGGACTGATAACATGCCCAACCACTATGAAACAAAAAACAAAAATGAAAGATACAATACTTCGACCCAAAGTAGCATACAGTTTCTACGCAGTCCCATACTCTATGCCTGCTATCAAAAAATAGACAAAAAAATTATAGCCATACCAAAATCCTTTTGTGGCCTCCCCAAACATATGTCAATTGTCAAAAGTCAACTCCCGCAAAATTTATTTGGATTAAAAGCTTTTTCTCTTAAAAATGCTAACCTCCGATTTACGAGAGAACAACTTCAAATGCACTCAACGACAACGGTAGACTTGGTAAGATCTACAAAGGACTCACCCACTCCATCCTTGCCAAATACAGTGATGTTAAAAACATGCATAGAACAAACAAAGAAGATTGCATTAAATCACCAATCACTCGAAGATTTTTTCTACTAAAAACTGAAGCAAAAGTTTAGTTATAATACACACTTACGGATTTCCTTCTAGAACCTCACCTTTCGGAACAAATGTGGCTACAAGAAACCCAAAATGACACAAGAATTAACCAACACCTCTCCCAAAAACTTTTACAAAAAAGTTTTTTTGTAAATATTACCAACCTAAAACAAATTACACTACCAAACAAAACACACATTATGAACCACAATGACTTCAAAACATTTCACACTAGACCAAGAAAATTAGTAAAAAATACCCTCAGTATTACCCAACAACTATTTCGCTATCCCTCATGCCCCTCACCATGCCCTACACACCCAAAACCCCTACACACTCAGAGACGCATATATTGCCATCGACAACAACATCCAACCCAGAAACAACCCACTACGAGTTCACCCCCCCAAGTCCATCGCACCCTCTTCAGAGTGGGGGTGGAGTGGTTAATGGTGTGAGGGTGGAAAGGGTGTTTGTAAAGGGTGTCTTAGAGCATCTCCACCCCTAGCAGGGAAAGAGCCTCACGAGGGCGGAAAACGACCATGAAATGCGGAGACGGAGGCTTGGTTATCAACACTAGAGCGCACCGCATCTTGGAAAAGAACTAAGAATTTCACGTCGCGCACAGTGATTAGACGAGGCGACATGTGGTGTACAATAATTAAACGAGGGGAGCACCATATGTTGGCTTGGGGACGGTATTCCAAACGAATTCCCTGCGCATGTGTCAAAAGAACCGTCAACCCGACTACCCGTTTCTCCACTCTCCAAAGACCGATGCAAGCTCAACCCACCGAATCACGCCATATCCGGAATTTCCTCAAGGCCCACTGCCCCACAGGAGACGCTTGAAGACCATTCTTTATTGCGGTTTACACAAGTTAGGGCCGCTTCACACTTGGTGGCCAAGTCGAGTGGCCGTCGATTTCCACCAATGAGATTGCTAGAATGACCAAAGTTCGGACTTTGGGCCTTCACACTCGTGCCCAAACTCCAAAGGCTGTTGTCTTACATGGCAACTCTTTAGGGTTGTTTTGGCGCCTAAGCGACAACCTCTCGAGCAAAACTTGGGTCGCCCATTTTAGTCGACCCAAACTACAATCGAGAGTCCGTCGAATTTTTTATTAAAATAATAAAAAACCGACAAGATCTAGACCGTTAGATGAAAGAGACCAAATTTTTGGGCTGATTTTTTCTTGGTTAGTTTTTTTGGCTGATTTTTTTGGCTGATTTTTTTGGCTGATTTATATGGCTGATTTTTTTGGCTAATTTTTTTGGGGGTGGGCTCTGGGGTGTTTCAGGAGAGGAGGAAAAGGTTCTTTGATCATGAATTTTGATCGAGGAACCTGATTTTTATGTGGGAGCATGAAAGAGATATTCGTCATTGACGTGCATTTGACGACGAGAGCGATGGTTTTGTGAGAATATGTGAGTTTCTGGAACTGAGAGGATTTTCATGTTGAATGCTCTCTGTGCATTTTCTTTCTTGGAGAATGAGAGAGATGGTTTTTGCGAGGTTTCGAGGGTTTTGGAGGTTTGGTCGCAGCACGATATGCGAGTGTCTACAACAGAATCCTCCGAGAGGAACTCCCTGTGCGTTTTCTTTCCTGGATGATGAGTTTTTTTGGAGAATTAGGAACGGAGGTAGAGGTTTTGGGGTGGATTTTGACGGGGTTTTGGGGTATGCTCGCAGTGGAATGAGGACGTGAGGCGGTGGGAGGGGTGTTTCAGGAGAGGAGGATAAGGTATGGCGAGCTTGCGCTGCCTCTCATCGTCCGCCTTCCGCAGGGAGGCCTTTGACACACGCATTCCTTGTTAAAGCATTTCCTTCATTCTGGTAGCATCACACGGCTTTAGACCAGAAGTTTCATGTGCTTTTCTTTCTTAAAGTAACTCACGTGTTTTGTGGATGTTCTGTGGTATCAGTACGAGCTGCCATTCATCTACCCTGGACAGGTATCATGTTCATGACCTTTGAAAATACAGTTCGCCATGAATTTATACTTGATTTTGTGAATTTGCCGGTCTTTCAGTATAGCACTTGCTTACGAAACACACATTCCTGATCTTCTGTGCAGCACTACTGGGGTGTGGTCTCCTGTGTTAGTCTATACGAAGGAGCGTTCGTCTTTTTTGGGGGAGTACATGACGGGTAATCTTTGTTTTTCGTGCGTTTCGTTTTACATCGATGTCTGAGTTCATGTTTGGAGGAGTTTGAGATTGAGTGTAATATGTACCGATCTAGTGCTTGTTAAATGCAGGTGGGTGCCTATTCAGGACAATGACTGGTACTACATTCGAGACACTATCAAAGTTGGCATGCGCGTTCAAGTCGAAGTGTTGGTATTTTTCTTTCCTTCGATTACAAGAAGCAAAAAATGCACTTAGTACTTCGACTAGTAGATGATGGATATTGACTGGTCTATTACTGTGTGGACACTCAGGCCAAGAGAGACCCGTATCGATTTCGGTTCCCTATTGAGATGCGATTTGTGGACCCCAACATCGACTCTTTGGTGTATGTGCTCTGTTTTCATTGTCGTCTTAATTGCAAGCAGTGACATATGCAAACAGATTATCATTCAATTTTCATCCCACCTTTCATGACGCAGATTTCGAAGGTTTGAACATCCACCTATTTTCGGGCGTGCAGAAGATACAAATATTGATGAAGTGGCGGTATGTGGTTTCCTTACTTCTCCGTGAACTGCAAATGAAGTCCGTTCATTACTTCTGAAGTTTTGTTTCTTGGAGTAAGCATCAACAGTACTTTTGATTCTAGGAAATGTTGATTTTGCGCAGAGAGAGACCGGCAGACCCTATCACCCAAGGGCTCGCCAAGATAAGCCAGTGGATGATGGTCCTACTTTTCCCGTCATCCTGCAATTCCTCGGGTGAGTGGCAGATAATTCACATAAAGCAGAGTTTTGGCGTTAAAAAGCTATGTCCTGAAGTGTCATTATCTGATTTTAGGTCTCCAACTTCGATTGCTAGATTTGCCAACCTTACTGTTGTTGAGTTCACTCTTTGGATCTGGTTACAGAAGGAAATTGCAGATATGTGATAGGTACTTCAAAATGCCTCGCAGATCATTCGGGTTTTTTTCTGTTTTGGCGCTTCAATTATCCTTGATCCCCTTTTATGCCCTGACTTTGTCCTTGTCACTAAAATTCTTAATCCGAGCCCAAGAGAGCCACCGTCAATGGAAGCGCTTCCGCTGTTGCAGTGGACGATGTCCGGACCATGTTCACCATGCAACCAGAGGTGTGTCTCAGTTTCTCCATACATCTTGTTTTGTGTTTTCCACTTGTAACCTCTCAATATCAGTTTCAGTCAACATTACCACCAACTCAGCTCCAAATGGAGGTTTGCTATTAGCCAAGACCCTTACTTTTGGTCGTTGGTTATGGGGGGTACCTACTACTGGCCACCCACTAAACATGGCTGCACAGTTTGAAAATTCAGTTTTCATTGAAAAAATATGAAATCACTTGGGTTGGAATTGTAACTCTATTGGCTATCACTGAAATATAATAGTATGATTATCTACTCTCTCCATATATGCACATTCCTTAACTTGTCGGTTTTAGGGGGGCTTACCTTACCCCAATTTATAGGGTTTTGGTTCGTTACTTTAGTTTCAATGGACCACCACACTCTAATGGAGAAGCTACCAGATTTTTAAAGGAGGCAAAACTCATAGAATAAGAGGGAAAAACTCATGGTATATAGAGGGACTTGCTATTGTAGCTGTATATTCAATGATGTGTCAAACATCAACTCTTTGTGTTTGCAGGATTATACTATTACAGAAGTTGATGGTGGAATTGACATGCCTGACACCAACAGGTAGGCGATCATCCTCCATTAGATTCTTCTCACTTCAAATGGGCAAGTTCTAATTAATGCCACGTTATTCATATACTTAAACCCCTAAAGGACCAAGTGTCCCTTGGGGGGATGATTTTGATTTCGGGCAGGTTCCTAAAATTTGAAAAAAAAATTCCTTTTTTTACAAAACTTTAATACTAGATTTTTCCTGATTAGAGATTTTTTTTTTTGGTTTTGGATTCATGGTTTGAAAGTTAGTACCATGCAAAATTAGAAATGGGGACTTCGGGTAGCTCCTAAATTTTGCTAGAAGTCCCTATTGACATTGAGATTTTGCATACATGTAGAGAATATTATCTTTTTGGAAGGTGTCAAAAAGAATTCTTGTCTTTAGTGTTAAAAAACATTTAAAACATTTTTACACATTTGGGAAAGTGGGGAAAAAAACTTCATCTTTTCTACATAAAACCTAGAGATCTTCATGTTTTCCCTTTTTATTTTTTTACAACAATATGTGGTGTAAACCTTCTTATTGACTGTTTGGATTATCATTCTAAAACATATTAAATTCTCAAAAAAACAAATTGTAAATTGACAATTTTTGAACCTCCAATCCTTGCACACTTGTTTTGAATATGCTATACCCCTTCTCTACCTCTAAAAATTGGTTTATAGGGAACTAACATCATGTTTAACACAATGTAAATGATTTAGCCCTTGTGTAGTGCAAAAATTCGATACCAAGTGAAGTCAAAGTCTGTTGATCCACTCAACGCAGGGAAGGAAATGAACCATTTTCTTGATTTTAAAAACTATGATCTTCCAATCCGTGCGGTCAAAGTGTATGAAATCTTGTGAGTCTGTTACTTAGTATGTTTTAATGGAGATCCTACGGACAAAAAGATAAATATAATGTTTTATTTCCTTCGTTATTCATTGCACTAGAATCAACAATTTTGAAGTGTTTTTGGTGTGAATTTGGGCCGTGACAAATTCACATATAAAAATGATGTTGATTTGGTGTGAATTTGGAACAAAAAATAATGTTGATTTGGACTTATTGTTTCCACGTTACGCCATAAATGGCGGGGAAGTTGTATTTGTGTTACACGAAGGGTTTTTTGGCGTGTACTTGTTATTTGTCCCAATTTTGAGGATTTGTATGAAATAGGCAAATTCATCAATAGGATATGCACATTGTGGTTCATTCTAATAAGTGCAATGTAAGTCGTGTCTTCAAAGGACCATACCTTCAAAACACCTTATGATTGTCATAACAAATTCACAAAAAATGATCTCATTCCACTTCTAACCTGAGAATCATGTTATGTACTATAACTCCCTGTACAAAAGCATCTTTTATGACAACCATTTTATTTAACTTTTGGCTACAGCTATAGTATGGGTCACTAAAAGGATTGTGTTGGGGAAGTCTTGGAGCATAAGGAACTTAGAAGGAAAGGAAAGCATAAACTCATAGGTTTGCCTTGATATACACAAGACTCCTTACATGTACAAAACTAAATATCATACACCAAAGCCATAAATCATACATTTTCACGTGTCACATGTTATGGTCAAATGAATCATTCCTTTCGTTAGTGTTAAGGACATACCCATATTGTGACTATGGCCTTTTGATCACATGGATTGGAAGATTATATCATTTAACTTCTATAAGATCGAGTATTTGTATGGGGGACAAATGAGAATGGAATTGTTCTTAAAAATGTAATTTTGAATATTACTTTTTGAAAATAATAAGAAGAGTAGGAATTTTGATAAGCTTTAAACGGGTATTTTTAGTTAATTATTTTGACTTACGGAAAAAAACTGTGGCACTTTAACCCCTAAATATCCTTGAAAGCCAAAACGGCTTTTTGCTATTTCGGGCATCCTGGATGAAGGGGTTAAAAATAATATTTTTTCCTAAGATTTTTACAGAGTCTTCTCTATACTACAAGGTGCTTGTGGAAAAAATTGCAAAGTCAAATTCCAATTTTTGAAGTTTAAAATGCAAATTTTCGTTTTTGAGCCCAAATCGGGCAGAAAAAAAGTTTTTATTTTCAACTTTTTTTTGAATTTTTTTTAGAGAATTGGTTAATAATTAAATTCCTATTGAGATCCCAAGTGACCCAAGTTCAAGCTTTCACCAATTTCACAAGGGCAGCCTCCAAAAATTACGAGGCTAAGCTTCATAGATTTCTGTAATTTTCCAATATTTTCTTTCAAAATTTGTCAAAATTTGAGATTTAGGAATTTTTCAGACTTGTTTTTTCCTATAATTAAAAAACTTGTAGAGGTACCTTCTCACTGTTCATTTTTTCCAAAAACTAAATACGATTGACGAAATCCGTGTTTTTTCGAATCATTGTTTTTATACCTTCTTCTGGAAAACAAATTGCATGATGGTTCAAAAAGCCAAATGAGTCTCTAAAATTTTGCACGGGTGTACTTAACTTGGTTATCTACATGGAAAAAAATATGAGAAACTTTTTTGGGGTAACAATCATCAAGTCCCCCTTTGCACAAAGTAGACTATGTCTTCCAAACAATGCCCAAAAAAAAACTTGCACCAACTTTGAATGTTACGATCTCACAAATGGTGCAGATCCAACGGTTGAAATTTTATATGGTAGTATTGATAGTAGGTAGGTTTGAGATCCTACGGTTGCAACCACAAAAAGACATTGAAAAATTTGACCATACCTCAATTTCAACATGGTGGTAGAAAATCGCAGTTTTCGGTTTTGGAAGTCCCAAAAACGCTTGGATTTTTAGGGGTTAAACATCAAAAGTTGGATTTATGGGTAGCTTGGTAGGATATTTTAGAGTTGAATAGTACTATTGTGAAGGTGAATAGTGCAATTTTTGGAGGTAGGCTAGCAAAGTGAAATAAAGTTTGTAGGAGGTCTCATTGACTCTACTTAAAAATGCGTAGAAATTAGAGATTTTTTTTTTCAAAATTTGATTTTTCCTCAAAGAGAATGAGACATGTTGCTAATTGTTTGGATTTAAAATACAATGATTATTCATTTAATTAAAAAAATAGTTTTGCTGCAAACATGGCAACATTCTACATACTTAGTCATTGCCACGCCTTTTTATCTTATCATAAACCCCTCAATTTTTGGTGACCTTTAGCATGCAATGGCCTACACACTGTAGAACATAGTTCCATAAAATATATGCAATGTGTCATGGAAAAATATGCCATTATTGTGAGTCAAAGTACGTTGACCATGTTAAAACTACATTACATTTTTCAAATGTATGAATCTTTCATTTGAGACTAGCTAAAAGATGTCTCTATAAATTTTATAGTACGTCATCTTAGAAGGGCACTTTTGAAGTGGTTTTGGAGAAACACAATCATGGTCCTTTAGGGTTCAAGACATATTCAAATGGACTTTTTGCACCCCAATTTAAAGTAGGCCGAATGTGTTTATTGGACTAAAATAATTTTGAAACAAGAAGGGATCAAAATTTACACAAAATACTTTTTTTTTTGTGATCTCAATTTCATATGAAATATCAATCCAAATAAACATGCCCAAATTCTTAAAAAGCCCATTTTAGCACGTTTGGTCCTTTAGAGCTTATTTCATGGGAATTTTTGAACTATACTTTCCTATATTTTCTTGTTTTAAATATTTGATAGTGTACTTTTAATGGATGATATGTTAAAGAGCTAAAAGTAAGCATGTTAGAGGCATGTTTTTCTTCTATTTTGTGTTTTTGGGTATTGTGGCACCATGGTAGGGATTTTGATGAATATATCTTTTTGAAAAACTAAGGCTTGTCACTCAAACTTGAACTTTTTAACAAAAAGTTCAATAAAACAATTCACTAAAAATGACTTTAAAATGGTATATTTGTAAGGTGATGTTGGTTTTGGACACCTTGGTGTTGAATAGTTTATTTTCAATGTTCATGTAAGATTCCAATCAACTTTTATGGTGTATGAAAATGTCATAAATGATATTTCTACAAATACTTGTAAACACTTGAAAAGCAAGACCACCATGCATAATGGTGGCTAGAGAGGGAGTTCCTAGTACTATTCACAAGACAACTATTTATATCATCAACATGGGTTGGAAACATCAATAGGGCTAATATTATAATACCATATTATTGAAAACATCATGTCACATACAAACGTGACATTTTTACAAACATGATGTCTATAGTCAATTTGATGATGACACGTATCATAGAAACTAACTCTATGTGAAATCATGGGAGAAGTTACAACACTATTCCTTCAACAAAATAACATGGGAAAATCATGGGAAAAGTTACAACACTATTCCTCCAATATGGAAAAAACTTTTCCCATGTTATTTTGGTTGTTGCTAATTCTCCTTCATTTGATCATTTTGCTTGTTGCTAATATGCTTGATTCAAATATTTTGTTTTTTGCAAATTTCGTCTGATTCAAATATATCTTACAATGAATTTTGCTTGATTTGATAATTTCTTGTTGCTCATTTTGCTTGATTCCATTAATCCTTGTTGATGATTCTTCTTAATTTTGATAATTCTATTATGCAGGTATTGGCACAAATCCACAATGATACTTGTAGAGGACCTAATGGGGCGTGTGGTCGCTAGATTGATTGATAATCTCTTTGTTCATGTTCAAGAAGACTTTCAAACAATCATCCAGAATTTTGTCGCATCGCTCCCGTCGAGCGTTGCTGTTCAGGCAATGCGTCACGAAGGAGAGAACTACTCACAGTTGTCTGCATAGACGGACAAGGGCCCAAAGACATTGGACGTACAGAAAGTTGGACAGACGGACAGGACGGAGAGCACCCTTATCAGACAGATGCATCAAATATTCCAAATAATACTCCTCATATTTGTATGAATGTTTCTGAATATTCTAGAATATTCTTTACCGGATGGACAACAGCCTTTATCGGACGGACAATCGGACAAACAGACACTATCAGACGGACGGACGCCGGAACAACCATGGAATTACTTAGAAAGAGGCAAGAACTTTCAGGCACTGTATCTTTGAGGAGACAATTACTCAAAAGGAGATAAGAGCGTTCAGGCGATACGTATAGCTATTGGTCTGGCAATCAAAAAAAACTCAAAGAAATGGAAAATTTTAAAAAAAAACCGAGAGTGTATGTTACTTTAAATTTTTTTGAAACCCAGCCCAGAATGGAGATTCTATATTTTTCTCAAAGGCAACAAAATAATCTGATGGTGACAAACCTGCTCTGGTGCTATGTAGTGGCATCATGACTTGGTGGCAACAATTTTAAATCATTCCAATCACTCTCAGATTTTGAATGACTGATTTTTAGGGTACAGCCCATTACCTGCCCCAATCACCATCTGCCTTTTCCAAGATTTCTCACATCAAAAACACTCTGAACTAACAAGTTGCAACAAGCTTTTTACAATGTCTTTAGGGTTTCCAGGTTTTAGGCTCAGGATTCACCTAAAACCTAAACCACTCGGTAGAGACCCAAGTGATACCGGTCTAATGCTACGGTGATAACCTGCTGATAACGAGGCGCTCACGGACAAGAGAACAGGGTGAGTTACCACAAACAATAAAAACTCGACCCCAGTTCCACCCAACTTCATTCAAATATCCAGGACTGATGATGGTGATGATCCATCTTGAGTATTGCCATGCCATGATCATTGATCTTGTCTGTTGGGAAACTAATAGTCGAAGCGATATATCACGTCCATCTGCATGAAACAACGTAGTACGTAACGATGATATAATCACGTCTCCATGATAGCAAGCCTGCGAAAATTTATAGTCGAAGCTCTCTCTCATTTCCTTGTCTGCAGCTCCGAAGGTGAGCTTGCGTTGTGTTGCTTGAAGGTTTCCACTCGTTGTGTTGCTTGAAGTTCTTCACTGGTTGTGTTGGTTGGAGGTTTCCACTGGTTGTGTTGGTTGAAGTTTTTCACTCGTTGTGTTGGTTGGAGGTTTTCACTGGTTGTGTTGGTTGGAGGTTTTCACTGGTTGTTTTGGTTGGAGGTTTGCACTGGTTGTGTGGGTTGAAGTTTTTGCACTGGTTGTGTTGGTTGGGGGTTTTCTCTGGTTGTGTGGGTTGGGGATGTTCAGTGGCTGCTGCAGCGTATGCATGAGCTGTGTTTTGTGTGTGTGTTCAAGGTTTTGTGGTGTGTGTTGAGCTTGTCAATGCACCTGGACTGGACAGTTTTCAGAGAGCTGGTATGAATGTAACGCCTGTGTTTGCGATGTGGGTATGTCAAGCAGTGGATTTTTAGTAGATAGGTTGCCGCAGTCTGGTTGTGTGGAGCAGACGTACCAGAGAAGCTCGGTCGAGGTGACAATGGAGCAGCTTCCTCCTCCTCCCCCGCTGCCCGCGGGATCCGAGCCGACCAAAGCCTCAGGCTATGGCGGAAACGGGAGCTCGTCGTCAGGAGGAAACGGAAGCTCCTCGTCAGGACTTAACGGTGGAAACGGCGCCGCAGCGCTGGCGGCGCTCGCCCTCTCAGAGGTGCCCGCAATCCCGAAGGCGACCCGATCAGGTTACGGTCAGGCCGGCCGCGCCGTGCAGCTCTGCGTGAACCACTTCAAGGCCAGGCTGGTGAAGTGGGAGGACGTCTACCACTACAACGTGCGTCCGTGAGAGAGCCTGGACCCCATCTGATCTTTGCTTGAAGTTAAGTAATTTTCTCACCGATTTGTTTCTGCAGGTGTCGATCGAGCCCGCGGTGACGAACAAGAAGGTGTGCCGCGACATCATGAAGAAGCTGCGCGAGACGTTCGGAGAGGCGGAGTGCGGCGGCAAGATGGGCGCGTACGACGGGGAGAAGTCGCTGTTCACGAGCGGCGGCCTGTCGTTCAACACCAAGGAGTTCCCCGTGTTCCTGGACGACCACAAGGGCCCCTCGTTCCGCCCCGGCGACCGCGGCGGCCGCCCTGGCGACAGCCCCCCCATCCACAGCCCCCCTCCAGGTACCGCACAAGGCCAGTTCCTCACATCGCTAGCTCTCCTTGAAGAGACTGTGATCTTATCTCCACTCTTACATGCTTCGTCTCCTATAAATTCAGATAGTGATGAGAGATCCTACATGGTGCACAAGGAAATGACTTATATGTTCATTTAGGCTGGTATGATGGCAGTTTTCACGTTGCTAATTGTGCTATCTCTCTTTAAAGAACCAGTGATGTTTTTCTCTACCATGCCCTACTGCATCTACACAACAGTGTCTACTTAGGATACAAAAGACCGACGTAACATGTTTGAATGTGCTTGGACTGAAAGTTGACGCATTATGGCGTGGTTGATGTGCAGACAGCCCAGGAAACGAGGTTGTACCAAAGAGGAGGAGGACTATTCCGAGGGGAAGGGACTTCAAGGTCACCATCGAGTTTGCTGCCAAGATCCGCATGAAGGCCATCGAGGAGATGATGAAGGGGGCCATGGGCAGATGCAGCGAAGACTTGGAGGCACGCGCCCTGGATGCGCTTCGTGTCCTGGACATTGTGCTCCGAGAAAGTGCTTCGGAGAGGTATGCTATATTCGGTGCTCGCATTGTCGGTTTCGCTTTGCTCCTTCGACCAATGCACACTTTTTTCTCTACTGACCAAGTTACGTTCGTTATTGATTGGTAGTTTTTACATTGCCATTTGTGCGGTCTCCTTTGACCGATGTATTACTTTATTCTCTACTCGTGTGATACATATATCACATTCCCTATCAGAGCATGTTTAGAATACACAAATGGTGTTAACAAGACTTCAATTTTCGTCTAGAAAGATTTGCATAAAAGTGCCAATGGTATGGAAACTGCCAATATAACGATTATTGCCATATGAACTATGGGCTTTTGCTTTGGGTGAAGGTTGATTCAGGCTTGTTTACATTTACGTAAATGAATGATGTGCAGAGGATATCTCCTTGTGCGGGACAACTTCTTCCATCCTGATCTGGGGCCGGTTAGTAATCTGGGTGAAGGAGTTGAAGGCTGGAGAGGCTATCACTCGAGCGTGAGGCCAACTGGCGTGGGCATGACTCTCAATCTCGGTAAGTGCAACCAACACAGCTAGTTGTGAATTTAATATTCATTGTTGAATACAGTTAGTTGTATTTTCACCCGACGTCTACTTTTGCGTGAGATTCCATGAATTTTCCGTGGTTAAATGAAGATTATAATCGAACGACCATTGAGCTCTTCTTTTGATCAGATTATTAAACAGAGTGAGGAAAGAGGAGGTATCTTTTTGAAACTTGGGTGCAGGCTCTACTCTGAGTGTACCTACCTACCTACCTTGTTTGTTTGTTTAATAGACATCACCATGACGACTATTCTGAAGCCCATGCTGGTGGAGGACTTTCTCAAGGAAAGGTTCGGTGTGAGGGACCTTTTCGGACTGCAAGACAGGGATTGGCACAAGGCGAAGAATGTGTTGAAAGGAATCCGAGTGGAGACCACGCACATGCAGGTGTCGAGAACACACAAGATTGGGGGGTTCAGTGACCGGCCCATCCGAGATCTCAAGTAAGGACTGACGATGTCATTTTGGTTTGGATAAACTCAACCTGGTTTTGGCTACTCATAACGTCTGTTGCAGGTTCACCAAGAGAATCAAGGACGATGGAGGTAATGTCCGGGAGGAGGAGATGTCTGTGGAGGCGTATTATTTCGATGTGTACTCATACACCCTCAAGTATCCGGGCCTTCCAGCGCTGGATGTGGGCAACAAGAAGAAGCCTACTTTCATACCCGTCGAGGTAATTTCTCTCTCTCTTCGGTTTGAATGTTGTTTTACGTGGTTCTGTGGTATTACTAGTTAATCACTTCTGGTGGTGGTTTGTCAATGTAGCTGTGCAAGATAGTCGCTGGGCAGCGCTACACAAAAGCCCTGTCCACCAAGCAGAGGACAGCCCAGATCGCTGCTTGCAAACAGGGGCCCCAAGAGAGGCAGAAAATCTGCGAAAATGTGAGAACTTCTGCCAAACACTCTCACTGTGAATCTTTATTCTTCCACAGAGATTTAACGAAATTATTCGAACTTGATAGGCGATGGAGATCAGCAAGTACAACTCCGACAAACTGATTTCAGAGTTCGGTCTGCAATTCGACCCCAAGCTGGCTGCTGTTTCAGGCAGAATTCTACCTGTTCCTAAGGTACCATTTCACGTCAGTCCTTCCACTAGTTTATGCACATAAACAGAAAAATCTATACCCCAGTGTGTTTATTACTAATGTTTGATACTCTCTGATTGTTTCAGCTTGTGTTCGGAAACGGAAAGAGTGAGGAGCCACGAGAAGGGCGTTGGAACTTCAGCAACAAGGTACGTTGATCGGATCGCTAAGTTGGTATATTCTAATCCATTCCTGCATCAAAGACCTGTGCTTTTTCTAATGAAGTCACCCAACCTGGGAAAATATTGTGTGCAGTCTGTGCACACGGGAGTTACGATCGATCCCTGGGCAGTTGCAGTTTTCGACAGCCGCGTCCATGATGGGAAAAGCATCGGAAGCCAGTTGATGGAATGCTGCAACCGTCAAGGACTGGTGACCATGCCCTTCCACCTTGAGCTTTCGTGATTCCTCCACGTTTTCCTTGGATGTTTTTTTCTCTCTTCTCATTCACACAATATTGCCTATGATTCCAGAAAATGCGGGAGCCAGCGGGGGTGGAGAAAGAGCCACAGAGTGCACAGAACATGCCACCGGAGAGGCGGGTGGAGCAGATGTTTGCGGCGCTTAAGGCTCACAGGCCAGTGTTCATCTTGGCTGTTTTACCAACCGACGGTTCCAACAGCGCTCTCTATGGTTTGATTCTCTTCCTCTCTCTGTCTGTCCGGTGTTTCTGGAATTATGGATTAAATTCTTAGTAACCGGTTCTCGATGCCATGGCAGTTGCTTTCAAGCGATTCTGTGAGATGAAGATTGGGGTGATTTCCCAGTGCATGATCAAGCCTCGCCAGCTCAATCCACAGTACTTGGGAAATCTGGCCTTGAAGATAAACTTGAAGGTACAGTTGTTTTCTCAAGTACTCGGTAGTATTCGCATCCAACCAATTGCAATATTTTGCCCAAAAAGTTGTTCTGATGTTTTCTCTGATATGTATCAGATGGGAGGGTTCAACTCTCCGTTAGCCCCAGCGATGACCACGTTTCTAGGCCCCTCGACCATCATCTTTGGGATGGACGTCTCCCATGGTTCAACGGGAGAAGACGCGCCTTCAATTGCAGCCGTGGTGGCGACCAAGAACTGGCCCGACGTCTTCCACTACGCCACCCGAGCACGAACGCAGCCTGCGAAGATGGAGATGATTGAGGGCCTCCATACTGAGGGGAAGGGCGGCATGGTCAAGTCAGTGTTTCCCAATATAATTCGCCTTTGTCCAAGTTTCTTTCATTTCAAGCACATGTGTTAGATGAAAATCTTATGTACAACTCATGACCAACTTTGATGTTTCAACCAGGGATCTGCTCCTCGAGTACCATCGAACGTGTCGAGGTCCCATGCGCAAGCCCAACCAGATTATTGTATACAGGTGAGCACGTTTGGCCAGGCTACACAATGTATCTACTCTCTGTTTCTTTGAACTTGCCGTCTGAGTGGTCCTTTTAAGTGCTTGGCTTGACTTGGAGCTGGAATGCCTATTCGTTCATTCAGAGACGGGGTGAGTGAAAGTCAGTTTGCGGAAGTGCTGGAGAAAGAGGTCCTGGCCTTCAAAAGAGTACGTTAATCGAATCTTTGCTCTTTCAACTCATTTAAAGAAGTTGTATGTATGCTTTCTGTTCTGGGAATATGTTATGTCATGACCTTTCGATTGTGCTCACAGGCGTGCAGAGACATCCAACCCGATTACAATCCAGGGATCACCTTCATAGTTGCTCAGAAGCGACACAATACACGCTTCTTTCCGCAGGGCCGTGACTCCTTGCGAAATGGAAATGTCATTCCAGGTAACGAGAAACTTCGATATATCGCACTACATGTGTTGCAAGAGAGTCACTTTCAGTTTGACGTGAGTCGGGTTAGCAAATTATAAGCCATGGAATGCATTCTAAACGTGGAAGTCTGGGCTGGTTTGCAGGAACAGTTGTGGACAAGGACATCTGCCATCCCCACAACAACGACTTTTTCCTCGTCAGCCAAGCTGGCCTGATTGTACTCCTTCAAACCCTTACTCTCGCCTTCCAATTAAAGCATACTTGTGTCCACTGGCTTCCACTGCCTGATTCAATTTTCTCGTAGTTATGGCTTAATTGGGATTGGCTTGGATGCAGGGCACGTCACGACCAACGCACTACCACGTTCTCGTGAATGAGAACAAACTTGGACCTGATGATATTCAGAACTTAACCAACAAGCTTTGCTACACGTAAGTTCCACCTCTGAACCAATCCTCAAATCTAATGATAATCTAATTTTCACATCCATCTTTTGATTGCTGTCTTAAACTGATCCGTGAGGTGACTGTCTCAGGTTTGGCCGCTGCTCGACATCAATATCCATGGGTAACATTTCTAAACAAACCCCTTTCCTGGTGTCGATTCTCTATCGAGGAAGTGCATATAGACACGACATTGTACTTGTTTTTTAGTTCTCTCATACGAGTTTATGACTTGTGATTGCAGCGGCGCCAGCGGCGTATGCCCATGTTGTGGCACAGCGATACCGGAAGCTGGTGGACACTTGGGGAGGCTCTGACGCAAACTCTTCTGTGAGAAGCGGAGGCAAGGGCCCGGGCGCTCTGAAGCCAATCCAGGCTCTTCCGGAACTCAGGTTGAAAGCAGAGTATTCGATGTTCTTCTGTTAGAATTGCTCTCAGAAAATCAGGCACTGGAGAAGCAGATTTTCATCCAGACTCTGGTGTTGAGTATTTTTCCACTTTCACTCAACTAAACTTCCGCATAGTTACAGAAATTTGCACACCGAAGCTGCCATCAAACTTTGTGAAAGCATTTTGGCTGTGACCTTTGGAAAGACTCAGAGCGTGACGATACACGCCCCAAGTAAATTTCTGTATTTGCAGTTTATGGATTTGACTTCCTTTTGCTCCTTAATTTTTGTGTCGAATTGTAAGAATCTAGTACACACGCACTCTTTCATCAGACTATGTACTTTGTGGATCAACTGCTGACGTTCAGGTTTATTAAAACCATTCACAGAGTGAGCAAATAAACCTTTGTCAAAACACATCCTCAAATGGAAAGTTCCTTCTCCAATAACAAAACCCAATCTTTGTAAAGTCATCCGAAAGCACTCTACTTATAGATTTGTATTGTTATTCTTTGGTCACTGTAAAAGGTTTCTCGATTATAAATACTAGCTTGACGCATACCAGCTCCTGAAACCGAAAACAATGGAAAATAATCATAAAAATTTCAAATAATTATTTTTACCAAAATACTTATCTACAATACAGTAAAGCAAGTAAATCACTAAAATCATTAAGTAAAGACCCTTCTTTCTTGTTATGTAGAAGAATTTTCACCTTTTTCCTCTTAAAAGTGAAAATTCTAATTATTCAATAATGGACAAAAATTATAGGGGTTTCTCATCTTATATCAGGTTTTTATACCAGCGAACTTTATCAGAGAAGGGTTCGGAACCAAACCACAAACAAAATGGCCACTCATCCAAGAGCTCAGACGCGCATCCATCCACAATCAACGCCAGTGATGCGCCATGCAAGATGCCAGTTTTCCATGGCGACCATCGCTGGCCTGCTCGCTTCCTTCCAAGTGCTGCTGCCTCGCTTCTCGCCCCACACGTGCCCTCACCCGCTCTACCACTTCTCCTATTCCTCCTCTCATGGCTCGCACTCACTGAGATCAGTTCTAGATTGGAATTCCTGCGTTTCTTTGCTGCTGCTATGGCATTGCGTGCGCCATGGCGCCGTGCCGTCTCTTTACTTTGTCGGCCGGCCCTCACCCCCGCTTCTCTGCAACAGGTAATTCCCTATGCGAACTTTGTTTCGGAGAATCAACTTGTGGTTGAATTCTTCAGATTGTGAATAGTCTCTGGATTGCAGCTGATGATCTAGAGTATGACGGGTTCAGAGCTGGAATTTTCTGCTCGTTTTGAAGTTTCGGACTTGTTACCAGTTTCGGACTTGTTACTCTTTTTGCTGGATCCCAAGTTTGTTTCTTTTGAGAAGGTGATGAATCAGTTACTTGCTTGTTTGTCTGCTTTGAAGTTTGAGCTGTCTTAGGTGACTGACCATTTTCTCGGAGATGATGTGCATACGTGGGGAGGACATGAATGTAAATCTCACGAGTGAGGATTGGTTACCAGGTGAACCGTGGATTTGCTCAAGAGCGACCGGAAGACAGTTCCACGTCCAACTGGGGAACCGGTGAACCGCCTATTGATGAGAAGGCCACTGAACGCGGTGTTTCACCCGGAACTCAAAGAGATGAGAAAGCAGGCTCAGAAAGCCCTAATCTTTCAAAGCAGAGTAGCACCCAAGATTTCGTCAACAGTAAGCGTGAAGAGCGAATGAGCGCTGCTGAGGTATCATTCTTTCTGTTCTACTTGTGATTGCTAGTTGAACCATTCTGGTGAGGGTGCTGGACTAAGTTTAGAGGCTGTGATCTATCTGTTAAGATCATCTGAGGTCACAATATTCGCCGGTATTAAGATTCAAGTATACATCAACAATCGTATGGATTTAGTGATTCAGTGTTCTTGATCCGTTTGAAGTGTTTCAAGGTGCTTACGTACTCGTTTGCAGGGTTCGAAGCCTGTTTCCGAAGTTGATCCCGAGGGAGCCAAGATGCAAGAAAAAGTGAAACAGGAGGGAGCTCCTCCGGCCGAGATGGCAGGCGGTTAAATCGCCAGCATTTATTTATGATGGTGCTCAATAATTTCGTGTCCGTCATTTCTACTTTGGATAGTTTCTGGAAGCACTGCAGCGGTTTGTGGTCTGGAGCATGCTCGCTTTGTATCCTCAGATTCATGCTTTGTACAGATTTTTCTCGTTGAAAAAATGGCTTTCTTGAGTGAGGGTCAAGTGGCAATCGCATTTGCAGAGCAAGCTCAGTACTAGACCTGCGACATGGTTCACCTGGAAACCGATATTGACTACCCTTCAAAAGTTTCACTTCAGTTTTGCAACTCCTCTTTCATAAACATAAACATTCCAAGTGATATTTGTGATTTACGCTAAGAAATTCAAAGAGCTCCTCGAAGACCGAGAATTCTCACGAATCCTACACTGAAAATAGGAGTAAATAAATCGTGTAATTGATTCTTGTGAAATAAAAGGTGGATTCTACACCAGAACTTGAAAACTTGCAACAATTAACTCCACTTATGATTTTCAGAGAATTTGATAACACTGGTCACTGCTAGGTGGAAAGAACTTGCGAAATTTACATGAGACTGATAGAAAACAACGGTTCTCATCTTGTGCATCATACAGCAGACAGTGACAGACCCATGATTTACAACTTCCATACTGCACTGAGAACACTTGAATTAGAATGACCACATTCTAGGCATACCGTCTGTTGCAATTTGATAACAACCACATTTACGCGAGGATTCCGTATCCACTTCCCACATTAAAATTCAGCAGAGTGAAAGCCTAACCGATTAAATAGTGCACCTTTCATGAACCTCAACTCCCGGCAAATTTCTGCAAAAGTAGGCCGCCCCGAAGGTTCCCCCCTTCAACATTTGTGGATCATGCTACGCAAGTAAAAGGGATATTCAGGCGGTAAAGACGGACGCTTATCGTCGAGCACCTCCAGCTTCATGGGTATCAGGTTCGCGAACGGCGCAGTTCCCGGCAGAACTTCGTAGCTCACCATCCCAAAGCTATAAACATCGCAATTGAAAGGATTCCAATCTGGATTCCAATCGCCGGTTTTGTCTTTGCAGATAATCAACTCTGGTGCCATCCATCTTGATGTTCCGTGATTCCAGGTTGGGTGGGAGAAAGTGATGGTCCTCTCCTTCGTTTTCGAGATCCCAAAATCAGCCACTTTAGCAAGTATATACTCAGACTTTAATTCCCTGCACATCTCACACTTCACTAGGATGTTGTGGGATTTCAAATCCCTATGGACAACTTTCCTCCGATGCAAATAATCCATTCCCTCTGCAATTTGAAGTAGAATATCAACTACTTCGTCCATAGAGAACGGGAGATTTTGTGGACTCTCAGGGGCTTTATCTGACGAGCCCATTCTCTCTTCTATCAAACTAGTCAGATAGGCTTTCTGCATCAGCTCTTGAACCATAGAATACTTGACCCGGTTCTCCTTGCGGAAGGACAGAAACCGCTTATTGTTGTAGCAAAGCAACCGCACAATATTGGGATGGGACTGCCTTGCTAAGATCGAAACTTCTTTGACAAAATCAGACCAAAACTCCTGACTGTTCTGATTCTCAACATGGAATACCTTTTGGGCAGCAGGAATTCCAAGCAACTGCACTCTGTACACATCTTCAAAACTACCCGTCCCCAAACGGCTTCCTCTCCTTTCGTAGGCTCTCACAATTGACAATTGACAAGCCGACGTTTGTGCCCTTATTAGAAACGGGGTCACCCACGGATACTAAAAATCTCTCAGCTAGGGAAGTGGCCATCTGACGTTCTTCCGCATTAGAAATGCTCCCAAAAGACAGAGCTCGTTCCACCTTTCCCAGCAAATCCACCTGATCGCGAACGCTCAACTCAACCAAAGACACTGTTTTGTCGACAGTAACTGGGATGTTAGCTTCCAATTTCCCAATTAGAGTTATGGCAAGTTCACGATCTTGCAAGTTGAGAAAACTTTCTTGGTTCAAAGGCGGACTCGTTAATTCGACTGCAATAAGCTCAAGGTTCATCAATTGATGATTGATTCATGATCCAAAAGTTGGTCAAATGTCACGGATAACAACCCACAAACCCTGTTCATAAACAAAATGGTGAACTAGAATCCATCTGTGCATCGTGAGTAAACTTTATCCTCAACAACATCGTGCTCCCTAACCAGCCCTAAACCCTAAAACCTCAAATCCAGTCAAACAAAAGGCAAAGAATTTGGAAAGACCAGCATTCACAGTTACATTGAGCATTTCAGAATCACCCTGTTGCATGATAAATCCTAAAACTCAAATTTCCAAACGTACAACCAAAAATTTCACCATAAAACTCACATGTTGATGGACCATTGCACACGAAGGATGCATACATCAAATGTGCGATGGTTTAGATCAGATTGAATATTTACAAAACTTGGAAAGAATGACTCTATCTTGAGAGCGAGCCTAACGGACAAAACTTCACCTAGTAGACCTAGAATTCTTGATGAACGTGATGATTGTGACATTGTGAGGAGATTTAATGATCAAAATACAACTACAACGGCAATTATAGGAAGAGTGTTACGATCTGAAGGCATGTGATTGAATGATGATACAGTAAAAAGGAGTCTTCCGAGGTGAGGGTTGAGAGCATGTGTGAAGACCAAGAAGCCACTTTTGACAAAGAAACATTGAGCACGTCGTTTGCAGTGGGCAAAGAAGTGCAAGCATGCCGATTGGGAGTTTTGGACTCATGTCAATTTTTTTATGAGTTCAAATTCAATATTTTTGGCTGAGATGGACGTCAATTTTGTTGGAGAAGAATGGAGAACGTTTTTAAAATTAGCATGTGCAATCTACAGTCAAACACGGAGGATGAAACATAATGGTTTGGGATTGTATGAATTGGGAAGGAGTTGACTAGCTTCATTTGATTGAAGGGTAGATGGATAAATATGTATATCGCAACATTTCAGAGATGGAACTTATAGGCACTAAACATATGCAAGGTTTAGAAGAGGATGAGGTTATTTTCCAACATGACAATGATTCAAAGCATACTGCACATTATGTTGTACATTGGTTGCGTGCTAAAAAAATTCAGCTTATTGGACACCCTCCACAATCACCTCACCTCAATCCAATAGAACATCTTTGGAATGAAGTAGATCGTCATCTAAGAAGGCCTTAGAGGAAACCCACTAGCAAAAGTGACTTATGGGAGAAGATTTAAGAAATTTGGTTCATTGTCGAGCCTGATGTTGAGTTGATACACTCTATGCCTCAATTTGAAAGTTGATACGCTCTATGCCTCAAAGAGCTCTTGATGTTGAGGTGGCTACACACGGTGGTAGTGTTTGTGAATGCTAATGAGTTAAATCATTGAGTTGTAAAGGTGTTAGTACTCTATAGTCTTGTTTTCTATGGCTGATATGCAATAAAAATCAGTTTGAGCATAAAGAATCGTACAAGCTTATTGCACATTTGTATTATTCTAGTTCATACTTTCATTGAAAACTTTGTTCTTAATGCTTACTGCAACTATACGCACTTGTGGTTGTGTTCTTGCTATTTTATGAGAGTTCATATAGATTTGGTAGATGATTTTCCAAAAAATCTCCTCATGTACAACTACTTCTGCTTGCCACTGTATATATCCACCACAACAACAAAGGCCGTCAAACACACCAAATTGAGGTGGAGAATGCTCTTTTGCAACACCACAACTGGTTCCAAACGTGATTTCCATCTTCTTTTCTCCTGCTCAAGATTGTTTTCTCCATGGTTGGTAGCTGAACGTAGCAATGAAGGTCAGCGTTTTCTTTGCAGACAGAGCATCACGATGTCAAAAGTAGTTGGAGACACGCTCATGCTGTAAGAAACACCTACATTAGAAATATTTCATTAGAAAGACTGCACACTAAGAAACCAGACATAGTACTAACCACGTTCAGTGAACTTATTTAAGATGCATTATTGATTTCTAGAACTCATTGATCACTTCCAAATTCCACTTTACAAGCAACTAATGTGGTGTGCACAAAAACTTGCTTCCATGTTGAAGTGAGGAAGTTCTGCCATTCCCCTGCTCCTATTTTATGCAAGGAAAAACAAATGTGTTGATAGCTCACCATATGTAAATACTTTTCAAGTACTTTTACTTTATGCCTGAGATCTGGTGTTTCCCGTGGTGCAAATCCTGGGAACGCGTTTCCGGAGTTGGTGACCGGTTCTCACCAAAAAGGCAACTCACCTGGAAAGCGGAACGGATTCCAAGTAAATCCCAAATAAGGTAGAGGCACCCAATTCCGATCAGTAGAGTATGCATGGCATGGTGCATGAAAATGGTAAATGCATGAAATGGTGCATGAAGCGACCCAAAACCGATAACACAAAATCTGAAATTACCAGTCATTATCGGCATTGGGTCATGAAGTGTGCAATTTTGGATTGCTCCACCTCAAATGAGCTCTCATTGGTGGCCTTGCCTCGAAAGTCGAACAAGGCTGGTCAGCATTGAGTAGCCTCCATGAGTTGGTTATACATGGCATGTCTTCTCTCTTCTACTCAGTGTCACATGTTGGCATTGGGCAAAGGAGGGCACCAAATCTCACCTACTTTACAATTTGGTTATGGGCTCCGATGGTTTCTGGGCTATGAATTCTATATCAATTACAAGTCTTTGTGATCAAATTTGAAAAATATTTGTTGAGTTTCATTCCTAATTCCGCATCTTTCTATATAAATGATTTTGACATACAATGTCATTTGAGTCCCCAACTGGCTTATGTGATCGGAATTGGGTGCCTCTAACTCTCGCGCCATCAGGATTATCGCCCACACACGCAAAAGAGATGACAGAAATCTACCGCTAGCGTCGATTTGGGTCACGAATATACCCCATCAGTAGATCCCGCGTTTTCTTGTTCCCTTCAAGATAATGTCGCTTTATGCACGTCTGATACCTAGGTGATAAGTTGGCGGGTATTTCCGTTCTGACTTGTGATACCCGGTTCATGCTTGGCGGATATATGCAGAAGCTCTCGTTTGATTGGCGGGCAACTTCTATTCCAATCAATAGAAACTTCAAGAACACACGCACAGAACCAGGACCATATACTTTTACCCTCCTCTTATCTCGTTCCCATACGTATTTTCACACTTTATCATACTACGAATACGCCACAGATACGTATACATGCACCGTAGTCTTCCTCGTTTGGCTGCTGAGAAGGAGGAGAGGGATGGCGAGCACGAACTAGTGAAGCTGCTTGTGGCGCTGCCTTCATATCACGTTCCATGGCTGCTCGTCTTTGAATTCCCCTTCACGGGATTCCCGGCCTCGGGAGCTTCGATGCGCTACCCTCCCCGCTCGGAGGGGACCAGTATCGCGCCACTTCTGCCATTTCTTGGAGTTCAGGTCCGAGTGATTGCTGCAGAGGAGGAGGTTGTGGTTGCGTGTGGCGATTCCTCGACTCTGATTTCTGGATTCCCGGCGTGAGGAGCTTTCTCAAGCCGCCAGTTCTGTTAGTTTTTAGTGTTTAGTCTTCCTGTTGCATCTTCATGGCGTATAATTCGCGCGGGGGTGGATTTTCTCACAGCGTTTGGTTCACGATCGTGTTTGAAGGATATGTTGAAGTATCTTGAAGAATCTCGGCAGGAAGTCAGGCTTTTTACTCGTTAATGTGAGCGCTCGTCGTTTCGAAGATACTTTCGCCGAGCTTACGGGACGGGCGTGGTTTCTGGTAGTGGTGTGAGTTGGAGGTTTTTTCTGCAACGGTGGGAGAGGATTTTTTTTGGTTTTTTTCTGTAGGGAGTTGGATTTTGTGTCGTGAGAGGTTCTTGCCGAGTAGTTTGAGGAGAGGCGGGATTTGGATAGGAACGAATTTGTAGGTAGTAGCATGTATTAGGTGAAATCGGAGTTTGTTGAATAGAACCAGTCGCGTGTTTTAGTCGCAATGCGATGATTGGAACGAGTTTAATGTTTAAGATAAAGAGGAAGTTGACAGTGAAGTTGACAGTGTAAGCTGAAGACTTCCTACTGCCATTTCAGGTGCTTGCTTGTCCAGTTTGCGACGTCGATATGAAGTCTTAAAACATCAGTCAGGCGGAGCTACTACCGTATGAGCATAGAGCTGTTTCGTTTTTTGTGGAACAACGTCCAGGTACTACGAGTGCGAATTCTTCAGAAATCAATCATGCGGGGAGGGAACGAAGGACCGAATTGGATTCTCTTCGCTGGAGGAGCTGCTGTTACTGCCTTGAGCTACATCATTGGACGAAGACAGAAGCATGGATTTGATGACAGTATGGACGAACGGGACGGGAAATCAGGCAAGGCACATCTTGCGAATCATAGAGGTAATCCGTTCGGACCTGTTTTGTTGCAGTATTGTCGATTAACAACTGCGCTACATTCAATTGTGATGGATAGTCTTGATTGAGTTTTTTGGATGTCGTTTGAATTAATTAATGCAACTTTTATCGTGTTTAATCACAGTAATTCTTTATGGATGATTTTGGCGGTTTAAGCTTGAGCAAAGAAGTATGCACAAGCCAAATGATTTTTTTAGCTGCATAGAGATTCATGTCTCAGGGTCCATATTATGTTCTTGCTCTAAAAACTGGAATACCTATGCAATGTCTGACAGTGTTTTCATTTCCTCGCAGGCGGTTTTGATTCCGGATACACATCAAAAGCCTGCTCTCGTCAGGATTCATTTGGGAGTGTTAATTCGTGTTCTCTTGATAACTCTACCCGTTTAGGTCAGAATTATTCTCCCGCTCTTGCATTTTTTGGCTAAATTACTTGCAGCAACATTTCTTCCTTCAAGTTTTTTGGCTAATATACGAGCGTCGTATTTTTATTACAGTTTTCTTCCTTGATAGTCACTTCCATGCTGAATGGGGTTTCTTGGAGTTGGTAATAATAAGTTTTTGATTGATTGTCTCTGAGCAGGGTTGCCGACCGGTCTAGCACTTGTCAATGGCACTAAGACAGGTGGACTTGACGATGGTTTTCATGCGAATAATCACCAGGATAGGCAAGAATCACTCCCGTCAGCGGAAGTGTCTGGAGAAGAGAGGAGCTATCAAAGCAGTGTTCCATCCACTCAAGAGGAAGTGCGGCGTAGTAATCCACAAGGTAATAAATTTTCTAGTATAAGCAAGTAGGCAGGGTCCCAATACCTTGAATCTATTTTCAAATGACTTAATCAGTTACACTTTCGACGATTGAAATAACATACTAGAGTAAGGAAGAAACGGTGGATTCAAGAATGTTTAAAGGGAACTTGTTATATTTTGCAGGAGTGCAGATAGGCCGTACAGCAAAGAGGGACATGGTGCACAGGCTCCGGAAACAACTGAAGAGTCGGGATCAGATGATTTTGAGTATGCAGATTCAGATTTCTGAGTACGAAAGAAATTCGTCTCTGGCTGATGCCCATGTTTCTGAATTGCAAGCTCGTCTGGAGGCATCTGAAAGCAGTCTGTCTCTGTCCGATGCCAATGTGTCTGGATTGGAAGCTCGTCTGGAGGCTTCCGAGAGATGTCTTTCTATGTCCGATGCTCACATTTTTGAATTGCAAGCTCGTCTGGAGGTTCACGGGGGAGTACTTTCTGATGTGGACAAGGAGCTCCAGCTTCTTCGGAATCAACTGGCTGACCTTAGCTGCGAAGATGCAAAGGAGGGAGATTGCAGTCAGGCCGAAGCTGGAAATGCTGAATTGGTTACAAGTTGTGGAGATGAAGGCAGAGTAAGTAGCAATGTATTTAACTTGAGTCTATTTTGTAAGTTAACGGAGGGGGAGAGTCTTAGAATGCAAGTAGTGGCGAGATTTAGTTTAGCCTCCGTTTCAAGTAGATTCATTATATGATACAGTGAATCAATGTCCTTACCCAGGGGATTTGATATACTTCAAGTACTACAAGGGGCCATGGTTTGAGACGTGTTCACTTCCGTGCAGGATATGCATGCGACGTTGCTGGAGGTCAAGAAGTTAAGAGAGCTTCTGGATCGATTAGAAGCTCTTTGCACGGCGAGGGAAATTGGATGGGAAGCTTTATCTAAGGAGCACCAGGCCATGCTTGATAAAGTGGACCATCTCGAATGCGCGCTAAATGAGCAGAGGGCGCTCGTTTCTGAGAAGCAGCAAGCGCTAGACATGAATCAAGTAGAGCTTCTTGGAGTCACTTCCAAGCTGCAAGAGAGTCAGCATCTGCTGCAAGCACAGGTTGGTGTTCTCCCTCGCTTGAGTTCTCTAATGCATATGTTATCGCTTGTCTGGAGTATGAAAATTGAATCTCTTTTGTAATAGTTGCTAAAGAAAAATATTCGAAATCATTATCAATAAGGCTGAGCACTTTCCAACATTGTTGTTTCTAGGCTTTAAAACTTATATGCACTTCTGTGTGACAGATAGAGGAAACGGAATCTTTGAGGCGCAGCAAAGCGGAACTGGAGGTTTACATTAACAGCTTAATCAAGGCACAGGACACGGACGAGCGAGAAGCCAAAATTGTGAAAGCAGACAACTCAATCGATGCTTCAAAATCTAACGGATTCATTACAACCGAGGATGTCGAAGAGTTGGAATCCGATGCTCCAAAATCCAACGGATTCATCAAAACCGAGGTTGTCGAAGAGTTGGGATCAACAGCAAACGGGTTCATCAAAGCGAAGGATATTGACGATCCGAAAGCCAAGATTCCAAGCGCGGACAGGCTGTTTGAGAGCCAGGATATCGACTTTGACTTGGTCAAAACCTTCGACTCGGTTTCGGAGTCAGGGTCTGAAGCAAGGGACTCAATCGACTCAGACTTTGATGAAATGCTGGATGGAACGCTCGACGATATGGTCAAGGTCTTCTCGACAAGTGTGACTCCTGCGAGCACCCCCAAATCTAGCGTTCTTTCTCCAGGCAGTGGTTCTAAGAAATTTCAATATTTCTAACCAACAACAACACTCCAAGCTTTACATAAAACTGGGAGCAAAGATAGAAAATCCGTCGCGACGGCCTAGCTTTTCTGTCAATCCAGACCTGTACGATGAAGTTGGCGTTGGGTTCTCCATCACTCATGCAGAACCGCAATTCGTAGAATATATCAGTGAGTACCATACTGTGTAGTGAAAAGCAGATGGTTGGCTTCACCAACCCTAGCAGTGTACTTGGCAGCTGAAGGGGGAGTCTCCTTTCAGGATGATTTGGTAAGAAGGTTTGTTGTGCGTTCTCCATGGATTACATACGTCCTGGCCCTGTACAAATATTAAGAGCACCCTTCCAATCCAACTGTTTTCTAGAACAATCGCTTCGAGGACTCTCAGGAGTGTTTTAATATCATTAATTTTCTTCTCACCGCTTCCATGACAGATCAAGAAATTCACCGAGAGTGACATCGTCAACAAGCAAATCAGGTACGGTATGTCGCTCTCCAAATGTATGCTCTGCAAGAATTTCTTCACAGTAATCTCTCTTTTCTAATCTTAAAAACCGTGGATTTCAGCTTTTCTTGAAGACTTCAGCGAAGTGTAGATGAATTTCTTTTCCACTTTTCATTCAAGGCCAACATCCTCTTCAGAAGTGGAAAGGAAGCTTTTCCAATGAATTAGGGAGCATCATCTATTGGAGAGTTCGCCATTCTGTTTGTCCTTTGTTAGAAAATGGTGATGTAGCAGTGGGTGGTGGTATGGTACTGTTGTACCCTGCGATGTGTTGTCGGTTTCACCGCAATAATCTGTTTAATTTCCGGTCTTATCACAATAATTCTGTGATGTCCTTGCCTCAGATCGCCCTCTCTTCTGAGATCAGTGCTGGCCTGTTGAATTTTTCAAAGGGAGGAGGCTGTCTTGCTGCACCCGAATTCGGGTTCGTTCGTTTCGCCTTGAGCTCTCCTTTGGTTGGTTTGATGAGATCACAATGTAATTTGAGTGTTGAGATTTGTGGGTGTTTTTAAATTAGTGATGGTGCGCTTTAATTTTCTTTACAGGTGGTGAAGGTGACAAGACGATAGGATGGGTTGATGTGAAGAGCCGCGCAACATGAAGCTAGGGTGGCCTGTGTTGCTGGTGTTTGTGGTATCGGTGTGGAAGAAGCTGCAGTTGTGGATTCGCACATGCGTTGCCATCGCCGGCATCATTGCAGACGCTCTACACGAGTCGGAATTCGGCACACTTCACGTGGGATGACGAACCAGTAACAGCTCCTCTCCATGAACCAATTACCCTCACCTTGTATAGATTTCCAAATCTTAGATCTAGAGCATATCCCTTGTGTTGTAGGGTTTTTTGTGAAGAATTCTAACTTTAGACAGAGACCAACTCATATGAAATCGTGTATCAGATGAGGGTGCGTGTGTAGAGCAACGCGAGGATCAACGTTATCAACGCGAGGATCCTCGTCTCCAGCCATGGCAAAGGAGGGGGAGGCGGTGAGTGGCGTCTACGACGTCATAGTGATAGGAGCCGGAATAATGGGCAGCTGCACAGCGTACCAGGTAGCCAAGCGGGGGAAATCCGTGCTTCTCCTGGAGCAGTACGATTTTCTCCACCACCGCGGCTCCTCACACGGGGAGTCTCGCACAATCCGGGTGACATACCCCGAGCTCTACTACACGAAGATGATGAAGGAGGCGTACCGTCTCTGGGACGAAGCGGAGCGCGAGAGCGGCTACATGGTGTACCACCAAACCGGGCAGCTAGACTTCGGCCCTTCCAGAAGCGAAAGCCTGCGCTCCGTGGTGTCCAACCTCACAGAAGAGAATATCCCCCACCAGGTGCTCACTCACCAGGAATGCAAGGCCAGATTCTCGCCTCTGACATTACCAGAAGACTCTCTCATTGTGTACACAAAGCAGGGAGGGATCATCCGAGCGTCCAAGGCGGTCGCCATGTTCCAGTCCCTTGCACTGAAACACGGCGCCGTGTTGAGGGACAGGGTGAAGCTCCTAGGCGTCTCGCCTCAAGGCGCAGAGGGAGAAGTTTTGGTTGCAACAAGCCGAGGTGAAGCTCTGGGAAGGAGGTGTGTCCTTGCAGCAGGCGCATGGACTCCTCAGATTGTGAGAGAGATCTCAGGGCTGGAGCTCGCTGTTGAGCCGCTGCACACCTCGATTGCGTACTGGGAAGTGGTGGACCGGGAGGCTTTGTCCGCAGCCAAGGGCTTCCCTGCGTTTGCAGATTATGGAAAGCCCTACATTTATGGCACTCCCTCGATTGAGTACCCGGGTTTGGTGAAAGTCTCGGTGCATAGTGGGACTCCTTGTGACCCCAACACGCGCGTGGTGGCGCCTGATTTGGAGCTTCTGAAGAAGGAAGTCAGCCCTTGGCTTGCGAGCCGGTTCCCAGGCGTTGTCAAGTCTGAAGCGCCTGTTATGGCGCAAGGGTGCATGTACTCCATGACGCCGGATGAGGATTTCATTCTGGACTTCCTCCCTTTGCCAGGAGAGACGAACAAATCTTCTGGGATTGTAATTGCAGCAGGATTTTCAGGGCACGGATTTAAGATGGGGCCGTTGGCTGGAAGGATCATGGCGGATTTGGCCCTCACTGGAGCTGCTCCTGGTGTGCCTCTGGAAGTATTCTCTCTCAAGCGTTTTGCGAAGAATGCATTGGGCAATGAGAAGGGCGAACCGCATGTGAATCCAGCGTGACTCAGGTTCATTCTCTCACTTCAGCCTCTCTCTTCAACAAATATTCGGTTGCACAAATATGTAGAAACGTTCCGTTTTGGGGTGCTTCTGTTTAAGATTGTGGTATTATGGCCTGGTCTATGACACCAGATCGAAGTCTTATGTCTAGGTAAGGATTGTCTATAGAACGTGTTTACAGTAAGCATTGTTAAAATCAAAAACACATAACGGCATTGGCTCACGAGATGCTGAATATTACTTCAAGCTCGCAGTGCAAAGTTTGTCTGGAGTGCCTTTATGTGAGAGACTTAGTAATTCTCGCATCTCATTGTCGCTAATTGACGTGTAAATTTTGTAACCTTGTCTTTTCAATTATGGTTGTCGCATCGTCGGTATGAGAAGCGTGCAAGAATTTTAAAATCGGTTCATGTTACAAATTCCTCCTTGATCTGTCATAACTCAAAGTAAGAGCTTCCAAGAGATCATACCGAAAATCGAGACACAACGAGTTGAATCTCGACATACACGTTTATGTATACTAGTAAGAAAAGTCTACTCTTAAATTAAGCACAAAGGAAATGACAACATCTCATAATGTCTGAACTCTTCCCCACGCTAATACTAATCATGCACTAGTACAGAAAGAAAAAAAAAAAACACAAAGCTTCCCAGTGCACCCCAAAGATTCCACCAGAGAAAAAAATCTTCAAAAAAAAAAAGGAACAAACTCAAAAATGTTAGGAGGTGGAGAATGATCATTTTCTGTTTCAAGAAGGAGGTAAAAAAGGGGGGGGTAACTCTAGTGTTCCTCTAGAAATGGGAGTAGTAAGGCCTGGCGTAGTGCTTGGAACTGGGCGCGGCGCCGTCCAGGAGGTGCATGAAGAGCGCCGCCGCGAGGCCCACGAGCAGCGTGGTGACCAGCCCGCTGAACAGGACGCGCCCCACGAAGTAGAGCAAGCACAGCGCCATGGCGGACTGCAACCAGTGCTCGCCGCGGTCCCCGCCCTCCCGCGTGTACACCACCTCGTGCGCTCGCCCCCCGCGCTCCGACACCGTCCAGTAGTGCTCCCGCACCCCTCCTCTCCCGTCCATGCCCCCTCCCCAAACCACCGATCGGCTACTTCACGGACAAAATGAAGGACTAGTCGCGAATCGAGACGGGTCTTGTGCTCGCGAAACGGACAGTCTTGTGCTGATCTCGCTCGATGAGTGAGTACTGGCGAGGCTCTAGTAAAGCGGGATGTGAAGAAGGTGCAGCAGCTTGGTGCTCACTTGTAGTGGGAGATCTAGCTAGGAAGAGGTAGTTGTTGCAGCTAGCAAATCGCTGTGGCGATGATGGTGCACCCAAGTCACCGGAATGAAGTGACAGCATGCAGTTGCTCCTTCCACAGTGACTCGCTCAATCACCTCAACAATCTAGACAAACCTTTGTGGTCCCAGCCTGACTGTTCTCTCGCCGGTTCTAGATCTACTAAAGTTCTAATGAGATGAAGACTGATTCCTACTGTTCTAGCTAGAATAACCATACATAGAACTCACTCAAGTTCTAATGAGATGTAGAGACTAGTCCACTGAATATGAATTTGGAGGAGTGAGCGTGATCTACTTGGCATTTAAACTTGCTTATATATAAACTCTTGGTCAAAGAATTGGTAGCGCCTTTGGTAGTTTATTGCACTGTAAGTCTGTAACTGTTCCAGCTCGTGTGAGTCAGACTTGGACGGCGATTGCGAATGTGGAAGTAGCCGAGATTGTTGACTTTTTCGTCAAGTGCACGTCCTTTTTAATTTGGCCACAAACATGCATTTGTCGGTACACTGCAAATTTTTCTCTCTCAACATAACTTAATAATTTCATCTCTACTTGGGCCAACCTTCTGTTGAGCAACGTGATTCTGTTTGAAGATTGTCTTATCCTCAACACAAAACAATGACCGGAAAAAGAATATACTCTAGGTTGAGTCAAGTTTTTCTCATCACGGCCTATGGGTATCACCTAGGTATCACGCCATAGGACACGGCGACATGTGGCAGTGACTTTTCATACATTTAATTTTACTTTTAGTCTTACAATTTTAGTTATCTTATTGTATATCTAAACTTACACTACCTCATGGGAACAACGGGTCGGTATACTAGTCTCTCATAAAATTGGAGGTCTTGTTTTTTTTATAATGCTTAAGATATATTTAAAAATATAGAATTTTCTTGGAGGGTTTGGAGTGGGGTGTGAGGTTCCATGTGCTCTGATGTTTCAACAGGATTTTGCCCATCATAGGTGCCATCGTGGCACTCTTGATCTTGCCCAAATCTCCATGTCTTGTTGCTAGCATTTTTAACCCTTTAACGCCATGCAACCATCAATCTACGAGTGTAGTAGATGTTACGTTTCAGAATCCATCGCACTCCTAGATGATGGTTGCGCCATAGCTAGCCCGGCGTTAAAGGGTTAATGGAAGAGGGTGGGTGATTTGATATATTCCACATTTTATTCTTTTGGAAGGACTCTTCTCTTCCTCCTCGTTTGCTGAGTCCCCTCCTTTTGTGTCGTGCGCCCAGGTATGATTAATAAAATGTTACGTGACTTTAGTGTCTCTTATGTGGTTTTCTATGTTGATGTTCTAGTGCCATAGTTTTCTGCATCCACCACCAAGTGTACAAGTGTTGCATATCATATGATCATAAAATAGCTGGACGGATATTTGAAAGCAAGAATAACAGCTTAGAACTTTCTGGGGCCACGTGTATGGTTCACATGAAATTGGAGGCATACAAGTCTTTGATCTCATGAATATCAATATGAATATGATAATGAATACCACTGCACTTGATCAATGTGTACATTTCCCAAGGAACATTGTACAGACTGCATACTTTTGTCCACATGATCATGCCACCTTCATGGAGATTGTGTTTTAACCCTTTGACCCCTAAAAGCCCGTGACAATTTCACACCAAAAACACTTCAAAATTGTTGATTCTAGTGCAATGAGTAAGGAAGGAAATAAAACCTTGTATTTATCCTTTTGACCGTAGGATCTCCATTAAGACTTACTGAGTAACATACTCGCAAAAATTTCAAACATGTTGACTGCACGGATTGAAAGATTGTAGTGTTAGAAGTCAAGAAAATGGTTCATTTTCTTCCCTGTGTTGAGTGGATCAGAAGACTTTGACTTCACTTGGTATCAAGTTTTTGCGCTACTAAGGTCTAAATCTTTTATCATTGTGATGAGCATAATGTTAGTTCCGTATCCAACAATTTTTAGAGGTAGAGAAGGGGTGTAGCATATTCAAAAGAAGTGTGCAAGTAGTGGAGGTTCCAAAATTGTCACTTCACGATTTATTTTTTTGAAAATTTTATATGTTTTAGAATGATAAACTAAACGGTCAATAAGAAGGTTTACACCACGTATTGTTGTAGAAAAAATTTAAAGTGAAAAATATGAAGATCTCTAGGTTTTTGTAGAAAAGATGAAGTTTTTTCCCCCCATTGCCCGCAATGTGAAAAAATGTCAATAGAGACTTCTAGCAAAATATTGGAGCTGCCGGGAGTCCCCATTTCTAACTTTGAGTGGTACTAAATTTCAAACCATGAATCCAAAAATAATAATAAAATATCTCCATGGAGCTCTTATTAGGGAAAATCTAGTATAAGAGTTTTCAAAAAATGGTTTCTTTTCAAATTTTTGGAACTTGCCCAAAATCCAAAACATACGCCCCCCGTACACTTGGGCTCTTTCTAGGGGTTAAGGCTGATGAGATTTTTTTTCTAGCCTCCGAGAAGCTAGGAGTACTCTAGATCATGTAAAATAACATCTACGCACAAGGTACCTTTCATCACAACCCCCATTCATGGAAATCATTATCGCTTGCCGATGCTTGCACCAATTTTTGTAGCAATTGTCTCGATAGATGCCCATTTCCTCCACCTCTTTTCATAATTCAAGTCTTTCATGGAGGTGGCCTCTGGCAGTTACTATTGAGATTATTGTGCCAAAACAACCTAGTGTGGGTTGCTCGGCCTTTAAGGCTTAAGTTAAAGGACAATATGATTCCTGTTACTTTAACCCCTAAAGAACCAATTCTCCCCTTGGAGGGTGTTTTTCATTTTGGGCAGGTTCAAATGGTCTCAGTTTTGATCATGATTTTTTAGAAATTTGTAATGAAGATGCGACCGAGTAGTAGCTGTGTGAGAATATCATTTTTTTTACTCCGGACATTTGAAAAGAAAGTTTTGTTGTTCTAAGTGTTAAATTGGAGACTCCTCGCAGCTTTAAAATTTTACTAGAAGTTTCTATTAATGTTAAGATTTAATGTACATATATAGGATATCACTATCATTCAAAATGTCAAAAAAGAATTCTTGTCTTTAATGTTGAAAAGCATTTAAACCCAAGTCAAAAACTTTCATACAATGTTGAGCAAGGGGGAAAAACACTTTTTTTTGCACTTCAAACACTATAATCTCCATATTGGTCAAGTAGATTGCAACCAAAAAAATTTAGAATGTTCACATAGATGTCTATTTCAAGATCCTATGGTTAAAAGTCCAAAAATTTCACTTGAAATGTGATTTTCATGCCTCTTATTGACAATGGCAATTTTGGACTAGTTTTTTTTAAAAGCAATTGTCAAGGATCTTTAATCCTTTAATGCCTACGAGGCTCTAACAGGGTCGATTTTGGTGCTTTTGTTGTTTTAACTCTTTCCATAATTGGCCATCATCTCTTACGTCCTCTGAATGTATTTCAAGCTCCTCTTTCCCACAGATCTCTTCAAGAAGAAGAAGAAGAAGAACTCCAATCTCCAGTGGAGGCCGGCGTGAATAAAGTGTATTCGTTCCATTACTAAAACAATGCCCACTAGACAAAGGATTAGTAGGATGGAACTACTTCCCCCTCTCAAAGTTAGACACTAGATCTCTTCAATCTCCAATCCATGCATACATTAGTAAACTATAGTGAATTTTGTGAAGTGGGGTTGTGCTAAAAGGTGCCTATTGTATAAATGTTGTTCCGCCAAATCTAATACACTTGTAGATTCTTCTAAGCTTTCATGGTCCACTTAGGCATTAAAGGGTTAAGGATTAAGCCATGCAACAGCCTTGCGATGATGGTCTCTACAATACCAAAATACCCCTTCACTTGGAACTTTGAGTGAGAACCTCAAATCCAAATTTTGATTTAAAAAATGACTTATTACAATTTTATTAACTCACATTCCAAATCAAGATTTGAAATCAAAGGACAAGTAATTAAAAGCCTTTGCATGAATAGTAGAATAAAAAAGTACCATATCTCCAACAGAATCTTGTCCATATATAATTTTGGCATGCTTCCCCACTGGTCATTCACCATCAAGATAGTGTGTTATCCACATTTTAGTGTGTAGACCAGGGTTTTTTTTTTTTTTTTTCATTTCACCGTTGTAGCCAGAGTGGCAACACAATTTTTTTGGAGACCATACATGTGGCAACACAAAGTTTCTCCTAAACCATACAAAACCATAAATTTCTCCATAAATATCTTTTTTGGAGAATCCATCTCCATAAGCATAGATTTGTACACCCTTCTGGCAACACGATGGAGTCCTTGTTGTTCACTAGTAGCAATATGGCGATATGGAAACGGCTACCAATGCAATTTTGGCGATATAGAATCATGATTTTCCCACTTTTTTGGAAATATTCTTTTTTGGGGGAAAAAATTTGCCATTTGGCTCCAAATCCCCCAAAAAAAAAAGCCGTAGTACCATACACAAATTTTTTGAAGATTGTATTAATCACCAAAAAATTTGTGGACTACTCTCCAAAAAATACTAATCTCCAAAAAAAAAAAAGCCCTGGAATAGTACACAAATTTTTTAGTGATTAGTATAAAAGGTGTAGACTCTTCTATACTAATCTCTTGGCAATAATTAAATCTGACATGTTGATGAAGAATATGTTATAATTTTATTAAATTAAATCACAATAATCATAATATTATAATGAATATGAATAACCATTCATCCTTTTGTGATGCATATATATTCTTTAGATAACTTTAAGCCTTTTGTAACTTCACATAATAATTATTCTTAAGGTCTTTCTCATAGGAAGATTGACCTCGATCTAATTGAAGACTTGATTACACTTAAGAGGTGTAAAAATAAACTTCTGTCAACAACATGGTCATAGCATATTACTAAATTTTATTGGATGACATTTCATTAACATGACATCAAACCAACATTATTAAAAATAACATGTAACAAAATCATATTGCAATATGCTCTGTTGACATTACAATGACATAAGAATGACAAAAATTGGAATAACATCAAAATGACATAGGTCAAAATAACATTACATTGGCACGAGCTATAATGACATGAAAATCACACCATTGCAATATGGAATTGATAGGAGTTGAAATGCACCAAAATAACATTTACCTGATATTAAAATGACTACAAACCTAAGATGAGGGTAGTGATTCTTGAGATATAAATTTGATAAACTATTACACTAAAAATGCCAAAATAGCCTAAAAACTACAATGCAAAATTAATTGAAAAAAATTGAGTAACTTTGTAGAAACTAGAAAAGAATCAAGAAAATAGGAAAAGAAGTATATTTGCTCAAATGCAAAATGTTGGACTTGCTATATTACCGCAAGGATAGTATTTAAAATTAGAAAAATTCCAATCGTATTTAAAGCCCCATTCCATTGTTGTTATTTATCCAAAATAATTAATTAGAATTTTTGACGAATCTATTATCTATTGTCTCTTGAAATTTTTATTCTTTTCTCAATTCAATTATCAAACATAATCATATAAAATTTTTAATTTGAACTTTTAGTACAATGATTTTTATAAATTTATAAATTCATAAACAGTCTTTTAAATACTTCTAGAATTTTTTAGAAATATTGCTTTCAAAAGCATTAAAATTCTACTTCAATCAATTCATCTACAATACCTTCTTTAGATTCAAACAATACCTTACACAATAATACATTGTAATCTATTTGCCCTTTAGATTGAACATTAATTTCTTAGTCTCTTTTCAAAACAAAAAATTTTTTTTTTAGGAAAAACTTTGTTTTGTCCTACTTATGTCTCTTAGAATGTCTTTGTTGTAACCTAAATTTCAAACATAATTGCATCATGTCAAAACTCACACTTAAAGATCAACAAAGTAGGTATATTTGTTGAAAAAAACTTTCCTTCGATTTAATATTTATACTTTGTAATAAAGCTTCGTTAAAGTAATTATTATAAAGTAAAAATATCAAAATTGAAGGATAAATTTACAAATTACAAAAACTTGAAGTCATAGAATCCACTAGGTGAGTCAAATTTTATAACCATGGCCCATTAAGTGATACTAGCATGGTTTACTTCAAAGAGTTGGTTAAAAAGTAGGCTTTAAGTTGATACCTGTTTTCTAGGCATAATTGTAAGTTGCCAAATAATTTGTGTCCTTCTTGCAAATATCCATAGATCCATCCATGTAACTTTGTGTCCTGTAAATACTATATGACTATTAAAAATGTTCATGGTAATTTCTTCATAAGTCAGTACTCAATTGATCGATATAAAATCCTTCCACAAAAGCAATTCCTTCAATTAATTTTATGCCATTTATTGCATTTTCTTCAAAATAATTAAATGGTAACAAATCAAAAAACAAATTGTAGCAAGAATCTTACCTGCCATTTGCAATACATGTTTGCTTAACCCTTTAAGGTCGATGAGCTCACAAGGTCTCAAAGAATCCACGGCTGTAATAGATCATGCAAAAACATCATCTACACAGAGGGTACAATTCATCACGACCCCACTTCATGAAAATCATTATAGTTGGCCAATGCTTGCATCGATTTTGGTGACACTAGTCCGAGTAGATGCTCATCTTGCTCCGCCTCTAAATCTTCCTCAAATTTTCTTGGGAGGTGGCTTGTAGCGCTTATTACAGAGGTTCACATGCCCAAACGATCCAAAAATGGACGTGAGGCCTTAAAGGGTTAAGATCCTCGGATAATTTCAAGTGGTTGTATTTAAATGTTGTTCACCTGTAAACAATATTGGCATTCAATAAGTTCATAAGAAGACTTCTCCTTACTTTGTTGAACAAAACGTTATTAGATCAATAGAAGAGCTTTTATAATCTATGATTAACTTATATAAAATTTGCGTGACTTCACAAATAACTCCATTATTATGGTAACCCCCTTTGTAACCAACCAAAATCCATAACTAACAGCTGTAAAATTGGGGTGTTTCCAATCCACTTCCACCTCATTACCATCCATTCAATTCCAAATAGAGGTTTGCTATAAGTCAGGACCCCTTACTTCTTGTCGGCGCTTATAGAGGGTACCAATTGGCAACCACCGGCTAAAGATGGCAGCACACTTTGAAAATTCACAACTAATTCACACTTCATCACGAAAATACAAAATCACTTGGTTTCAAATTGTAATCCTATTGGCTATGACTGAAAAACAAATGTTTTATTTTCCGTTCTCTCCATACATGCACATTGCTTAACTTGTCAGTCATGGGGGGTTACCTTATGTAACATCAAAACGTTATAAGATCAAAGTTTGATGTGTGAGACTTACGCAGAATCAAGCCAGCTACAAAAGCCTCCCTTTTGCTGCACGCCCACTTCGTCCATTATTATTGTTGCGCTCATAATATTTACTATACTCCAAATGATTTGTCCCGATTTTCCCACTTTCCTGCTCCAATTTACTTGGTTGCTTTCCGTCTGGAATCATTTTATTACTCTCTTGCTCCACAACTCCTGCTAATTTGCTCCCTCTTCCACTTGTTTCCTCTTGGTAATTCCTCAAATACCCGCCCCTGTCCTGCAATTTTAACCCGGATCTTGTAGACCATGTCACATTGGTCTGTGGAAAAAGAAAAAGAAAAAAAACAGAGGTCAAACATAAGAGTAGAGCATAGGTTTGTCATATTGAAAGAATGGTGTTGATATCCCTCTCTATGACTACTTTAGAGCTATGGAAAAAAAGAGGGGTTTATCTTATTCGCAACTTTACACATAACTTGTGTTATTTACAACAAGATTAACCCTTAAACGTCAGAAGGTGCCCACAATATTCTACATGTATGGTATTGTATTTGGTTCAGATTGATTGAAATGACCTCCAAATGAAAGATGTTGGTTGAAGACTAAGGTGTAAGGTGCTTGCTAAGAATTTAGTACATTCTTTGTGTTCTACAGAGGAAAATACATGCATGACGTTTAAGGGTTGACCAGACTTCGCTTCAGTTTCTTTTTTATGTATGCTAATGGTTTATGACATTTGTTGTATGTACCTCGGATGAATGGGCCTCTTTGGCTTCCTCCAACAGCTTCATGCGCCGAGTTAATGCTGCTCGCATGAGCTCCTCCGTCTTCCTCCAACACTGCTCCCTCTTCTTAATCTCATCTGCAGTACATTCTATGTCCATCAAAACTCCATACATATGTCCGTAAATATGTCATCAATAACATCATCATTTGATATGCCAATTGCATGCCCTCTACATGTCCATTATATGCCCGCTAATAAGATACCCCCTCTTTTTTTTCCATTAAAAATCCAAGAGAAATAGAGGATGAAAATGGTTTAGTACCTTGAATGGAGTTATAGTTGGCGTCAAGCTCTTGATATTGAGGAAGATGTGAAGGAGGAGGAGGAAGAGGAGGAGGAGATGATGGTCCTGCAGCTGGAGTTGAAGGAGGAAACATATTTGGAGTTTGCCTCATCTGCGAAGGAAAAGGAGAAACAGAAGCCAGCTTCTTATTCTGTTGTTGCTTTTCATGTTTTTGCTGCTCTTGGTCTTCTTCTTGTTTCTGCTTTTGTTGCTGTTGTTGTTGTTGTTCCTGTGTTTGGTTTTGCTGTTGCTGCTGCTGCTGCTGCTGTTTTTGTTGTTTTTGTTCTTCTTGTATTTGCTGGAGATCTGTATTTGATCTCTCAATCTCGATGATCTGTATGAGCAAAATAACATGAGCAATGGTTCTTCACTAGACAGTGGAGTTAACATTTGTAAGTTTTAATACGATACCGGCCTCTTTTTCTTCATTCAAATCAGTTCAAAGAAGAGGAAGGTAGGTGGTAATAATAATAATATTCATCAGGGTTAATTTTCATGCTTGAAATTCAATCTCAAAGATGGCTAAAACTACTTCTTCGACCACCAAGCTCTTCTTGCTCTTGAGAGTGAGGAAAGAGTAGTGCTAAAGAGGGGGTGAGCTTATTGACTTTTCAAACAACTCTAGATGTGAAATGAAAAGACTTGATTAATAATTTTATCCAGTCTTTTGAGAGAAGACTGGATAAACCTGCACAAAAAGGGCTCCTCATGAGTTGGGTTCGAAAGCCTGACCTTAACCTTTTCAAAGTTGGCGTGGTAAACGCTGGCATTAGACAACTGCTCCAATGACTCCACGCATTCCAGCAGCGCATCATCACCTCCATGATCTGCACACAAAAGAAATGAACAGGTAATTCCCAGTAAAAGCTTTAAAATCACTTTGAACTAGCTTCAATAGCTTCTATAACTACTTAAACTCTCTCATGAATCATTAACTTGTAGAAAAAAACTTAAGAAGAGGTATTACCTTCACCAGTTGATTCACCCTGAGAAAACTCATAAGGTAGCACCCCAACCGGAGCTTCAGAGACTGAACCTTCAGCCCTGCAAAGAACAATGAAAATGGAAAAGCAGCTCCTGAGCAAAAATAACAAGAAAAATGCACTTTTCCTAGGAGCTCTATTTATAATATGATAAAAAAATGAGGGGGCGATCTTAATGTGAAAGAAGAACCTTCTTACGTTCTGTAATCTTGCAGCTGAGATTCAAGAGCTGTTTCCAGTTCCTCGTTCCTTTTGTTCACTTCTTCCAACTCTTGCTTCAGAGCCTCATACTCCTCTGTCACCCTGTTCATGAAGTCCATCAAGTATGAATACCACCTTCAAAAACAACAATTAAAACTTCAAACCAAAAAAAAAACAGAGGTTTTTCATGAGATGAGGGGTAGTTGTTATGACTTCACCTCTGAATTTCCTGAAGAGCTTGCTGAAGTTCATTGTTCTTGTCACTCAGAGCATTATCTTTGCTCTTCAAAGACCTCTGTAATTCACGCATGCGTTTCTGGATTCTGTGCATGACCCCTTCTCTGTCGTCCAAATTCTGATATTATTGCACATGACATTATTATCAGGATTTCTGAACCAAACAGAGGAAAATAATAAAAAAAATAATACATTCTCAAGTGAAATCTCGAGAATAGTTATTTACCTTAGATGCGCCTTCTTGAACATTGCTGAAGTCGTCTTTTAGTTCTGTTAACTTCTGTGAGCACCAAGCGCATAAAAAACATCACTAAACTCAGCAGCCACAAAAATTACCCGAAAAACAACACAGAACATATTAGAAGCAAAAACTCCCGGTCATGTCATACCCTCATTTCGGAATCATTGTTTCGCTTTTGACTGTTTGCTATAGCTTTGTATTGGCTCTGCAGCTCTGACACTCTCTGAAACCATTTTGGAGAAACATTCAGTCCAAGGAAAAGACTAGAATAAAAACAGTCCTAAGAAAGCATTCGAGTTAGTTTCTCCCAATAATCTCTTCATATTTTCATTTGAGGTTTCAGGTAGGTCTAAAATTAAATTTTCTGATTTTATTTTGAGTTAAATCACCTATTTGATTTGATTCAATATAATTCGATTACCTTTTCTAGAAGATTTTTTTCTTCTTGCAACTTGTCTCTACACAATGACACTGCTTCATGTGCAGCGACTTCTCTGCACATTCAAGCATCAAGTAAATTGGTTGCTACACTGATTTTTTTAATGTTTCGATTAAAGAATGAGGTTGTTGTTGTACCTTGCTAAGTTGGACTGGAGTTGTTGCTCAGAAAGATGCAATTGGGCAATCATGGAGTCGCGCTTCCACAGCAAAGTTTTCAACTCGTTGCAGTGTCGGAACTGCATTTCAGCTTCCTGGGCATCAAATCAGATGAAAGAACACACATAATTTGCATAAGAACACTTGGATTGTCTGAGAAGAAAAAACATTTTCCCAACAGTGCACAGACCCTCACCTCTTCCTTCCCTTGAAGAGCTGCTTTTAAATCTTGAACTCTTCCATTCATCATATCCAGCTGCAAACAACAATAGGAAAATCATGTGTTGTAAGACAACAGAGTTATTTGTGAAGGTGTACCCCCTCTTTTCTCATCACCTCGTAATTGAGAGAAAGGAAGCTGATAATTTATCACCATCAGGTTGATGATCTCGCTCTTAAAGATGGTTAAAACTCAGCTTTAACTTGAGCTTGGAGGGGGTTCTCGTATTGCGATTCTTCTTTACAAAAAAAGCTTGCGTAATGTGGACTGACCTTCTGATGCTGGCCAGCACCTTGCTTCTCCTTCTCATCAATGTAGCGCTTCATCCGGGTGATGAGCTTCTGCTGCTCCACCACCTCCTGCACAAACTGCGCATTCTTGGCCTCTAACAGAGCAATTGTCAGCTCCTTCTTCTCCACGGCCGAGTCCTGATTCAAACAAAAGAAAAAGAGGATTTCAAGAAGAAGACCAAACTAGAACTTAAGGGCTTAGTACGTCTTATCAACCAGCAAGAATATTAGAAAGAGACCTAATTTCAGTTATTGTTTTGTGAAGTCCCCCAAATTTTGAGGAAGATAACCCTGAGATACTACTCTTTCTTCAATCTGAATAACTATGAGAGCAATGGAAGAGCTTGGAGGTCTTTGAACTCAAGCCAGAACTAAAATCAGAATAATGAGGTCAAAATTCATGCTCTTAAGGTCAAACAGCCCTGAATGGACCCACCTCCTGCTTCCGTCTTTTCCGAAGCGCATGTAAATTCTCCTTATTCTCCCTCTCTTGCCTGAGATTCAGACACCATAGCTCATAAAACTCAAGTTCCTGATGTCACAACTGTGGAGATAAAAACAGAAAGAAAAAAACAACGTAAACTGGAGGGAAAACAACACAAAATGGACGTGAGCTTAAGAATAATACCCTAAACTGGAGGAAAACGACAACACCAAAAGAAGAACCTGAACAAAAGAATACAGGAAAGAACCACAAAAAAAACCTTCACTAAATGAATAGGAGGGAAACAGGAGGAAAACTCTTGCCTGAGTTCAGAGAATCACACAACAGACACCATCGCTCATAAAACTCAAGTTCCTGATGGCAGAACTGTGGAGGCATTAACAGAAGAAGAAAAAAAAAAAAACCTAAAGTGGAGGGGGAAACAACACAAAATGGACGTGAACTTAAGAATTATACAGGAAAAAACCACAAAGAGACCTGTCAAGTTGCAGTTTTTTGTGCTGCAAGGTGCGCTGCAACTGCAAGATGACATTGTCCTTGGACTTGAGCGCCTCCTCCCAGTTCTGGCGCGCGTCCGCGGCGCGGTTGAGGATGGTGATGTGCTGCTCGCGGAGCTCCACAAGCTGCAGCTCCTTGTCATTCAGAGCCGCCCTCAGAGTGAGCAACTGGTTGCCATGAGACTGATGCTGCTTGTTGTTGGCCAACTCTGGACGCGGAGGAGGAGGAGAAGGAGGAGTCGTCCTGAACTCCGGCGGCGTCTTGAACTCCGGAGTGGTTGTCGTCCCCAAGTAATCACGTGGCGGTAACACCGAACTGTAACTGCTGACGGTGGAGCTCCCCTCGTCAAAGCTGGTGCCAGTGGTGGATTTGCCATACCTACTTCGGAACTTCCTCTCCTCATCTTCGTAGAACTCCCTGTGCAGCTTCTTCTTGCCTGCTGCTAAGAGGTCCGGGCGGTGGTGGTACCTGATTTCAGGGGCCAGTCCTGGGAGCCCGCTGGTGAGGCCGGGCTCTCCTCGCTTGCTGATGCTGCTGCAGTAGAACTTGCCATTGGAGGTAAACATGAGCAGGCAAGGAAGCAAGAGAGCACTGCTTCTTCATGTAAACTGCAGCAGCGTCCACCAAACGCTCCTCCGGTTCAAGAGTGGTTTCAAACATCAGAGCTCCGACCTAACAACGTCAGAGATCAGCTCACACACACAACGCCCTAAACCCCTCCAAAACATTCTCCAAACACCAGCTCATCGTACCAGTAGAAACTCGTCTGCGATGTTTTTCAGAAACGCCAGCAGCTGATTTCAGACGTTGTTGCCCTAAGAATTATTGCATCCGCATCATCATCATCATCGTCGTCGTCGTCGTGATGTGAGTTTGCTGCTAATGTTGCTGCTGTGCAGTTCCTGGCGATGGGAAGAGTAACCGCTTTCAACCGTTCGGGACCTCAATGGGAGCGTCAGTTCCAGCCGTAATTCCACCTGGGTTCTGACACAACTTGAAGCTTACAAACGGTAAAGTGTCGTCAAACAGGATATGTGATTTTCAAAATACCATGAAGGTGCAAGCCCCAAACTGACAGAGGAAAACTGATGCAATTCATGGGCACTTTATTAGCACATGCTTTTTTAACAGCGTACAGGTGAGCTAATTCAATTACAACCTGTAACATGCTAGTCGAACAGGAAAAAACAAGGTGCCAAATATGCACTGATGAAAGGAGCACTGATGCAACTCACAATTACATATATGATCTAGGCCTCCCATGAAAGCTCAACTGCAGACACCGTAGTCCACAAGATTGTCATCAACCTCGGCACTAGAAATTTATGTGAGAGCACCCAGGCGAGCACGGAATGATTCAAAAAACAGCGTAACTCATCTACAGAGATACTGAAACCTCAAAGAATCACATTCCATAACTTGGATTGACGGAGAGAAAACTGATCAGAGATTACAGATTGAAGCCTGGCCCTTTAAAAAACGAGTACTTCACAAGAAAGGTCCTGATTGTGATCGACCTGAGGACTTGAAAGCTGAGCACACACTAAGAATTACTACTAGTGCTAAGAGAGAAGCAGGATACTGATCATGATGACAAGCCACCGAGGCGCTGATTGAGCTCGGCCTCCGCGGTCCTCACGCTTTCCGCCGCCGCCTCCAAGGCCTCGGGCACGGCGCCCTTCCCTGCCTTTACCTCCTCCTTGATCACCTCCAAGAGCGCGTCCGACTTGGCGATCCGATCGCGCAACTGGTTGATCTCCTGAGGCGGGTAGAGCGAAGCGCCGAACTCGTCCACCTCCACTCCCAGGCTCTTGCAATGCTTCAGCACGTTCTCCAAGTACAAAGTGGACGCCTCGTCGTTGCCCTGCTGCGGATCTGCCGCCACGTACAGCAGCTGCTTCACGAAGCCAAGCACGGACGTCACCACCTCCTTGGTGGCATCCGCCACTTCCATCTCCTCGGGAGACAGCTCGTCGTTGAACTCCAAGCTCTCCACTGACGAACCGCCATCTCCATGATCGTGTCCACAACCAGAATGGTCATGTCCGTGGCTGTGACCATGATCATGTCCGTGGCTGTGACCATGGCTGTGACCATGTTCATGTCCGTGGCTGTGACCATGGTCGTGTCCACAAGCTCCATGGTTGTGGTTGTGAGCATGTCCATGATCATGTCCATGGCTGTGCCCATGGCTGTGTCCATGATCGTGTCCACATGGACCGTGATCGTGAGTATGGAGGTGGCCAGAATGATCATGGTCATGGCTGTGGCTAGAGCTGGCAGCGGTTTCCTCACAGCCATCAGGTTTGCCTTCACGCATCTCGCCGATTTCTCGCAGGACGTCCTTGACTGAGGTGGCGACTTGCGCGAGGCTGCGGCCGATGGCGGCACGATTGGTGAAGGGCGTCTTCTTGAGCGCGTTGCAGGCCTCCCAGACGCAGCCCACGAGAGCAGGCAGGGCCGCCTCGCGCTCCTCCTTGGCGGAGCCCTTGACGGAGAACGAGACGGCGCGGGAGAGGAGCGAGAGGCCTGCGTCCAGGAGGAGCTTCACGGCGTTGCGGATGGTGAGCGAAAGAGTAGGGCCGGCGCCCACGGTGTAGCCGTGGCAGAGCAGGATCAGGCCCTGCAGGCTGTCAGCGAACGCCTTCATGGCCTCCGCGGCATCGTCGACCTTGGGCCCTTGCGTCCACACCAGCCCGATGGTGGTGGAGTTCTTGGACACCAGGTCGGCCGCCTTCTTCACCTCCGACCAGTCGCCTTTGGCTGACCCGGCCGCGGCGGGGGCGCTGAGCAGCGCGAAGGTCTCATTGAGCGAGGTTGTCACGCGCTGCAGAATCCGGGAGAGGTCTGCCACTCGGCCTTTCTGAAGCTTGCCCATAGTTCGTTCAACCTGGAAAACAACCAACATGTCAACCCAAGCAATTTGTCCATCTTTCATGTAGTACCTGGAATAGCATCAACGGTCAAATGATTTGAATCTACGAGAAGATTCAAATTCTGTGCTTGGTCACATCAAACAGCAGGTAGGTTTACAAAATCAGTGCCTGACCTCATGCTCCAGCATTCATATCTGGTCAAAAAACTAAAAGTGAACACAAAATGCTCCAATCCACATAAACCCAAAGCAACCCCTCCCTGAGACAATTCTGACCTCAACCCAAACCAGGCGCCAAAACCCTAACACCAACACCACAAAACTCTCAACAAAAACTTCTCCTCAAAACCTGACGTCAACACCAATGCAACCAACTGTACATCCCAGCCCCCAGAAGAAAAAATAACACTAACCTTCGCTCTCAAAGCCTCTGAGTGGGAAAAGAACAACACACGATCTCCACCAATCCAAAACCTTAATCCAAACCAGACATTAACAACACACCAGAATGTGAAATGAGAAATGTGGAGCATGCATCCTCCAGAGAATCATGAGACGAGAAAGGAACCATGTGTGTTCCATCTCTAACAAGTACTGCCCCATTTCAAAAAGAGGAGGTGAAAGCTCTGATCTATGTGAGAATACAACTGTTTTTGAACCTTGATGGCTTAATTCGCGTGGAAAGAGATGTGTGTGTACCTGAGGGCGCGACTCCTCCTGCGGCAGCGTGAGCGTAAGCTTGGCGGTTTCGAGGCGAAGGAGGAAAGAGGCGATGGCGGTGATGATATCTCCGGTGAAATTGAGCTGCAATGGGAGAGTGAGTTAGGGCAACTCATTTGGAGGAGGTGATGTTCCCCGTGATGTTCCCCACTTAGGCACACCGCAGGGAACGATCCTCTTTCTTTGGCGGCATTCCGCCAAACTGGCCACTGTTTTTTTTTTTTGTCGTGTAAGAGTTCTTTGTAGAAGAAGAGATAATTTTGGTTCCTGAAGGAGGCCCCGGTGAATAAAGTGTCTATTCGTTCCACCACTAAGTCTATGTCTACGGGATACAGGTTTGTAGTACGGAACTACTTCCCCGTCTTGAGGATAGACGAGTTGTTTGTAGTGTTAGAGCAGCCGCACCCACCCCACGTCAAACGCCCAAAGTACTATGGAACCTCGCCAAACCTCCCCGCTGCAACCCAGAAAGTCACGCCATGGTTTGGCATGCCTCCAAAATTCACAAATCCATGGGGAGATAATGTCACTAGAACACACACGCCAAGCGGTTGACAAGGCTATATCAAGGCCATCTGTGCAAGGCGGGATAGGAGTGCGCAACCGGGTGCAAGGTTTGGAACTTTTTTGGAGGATGTCCGGGAAGCGCCCCACAAATGCTTGTATAACTACAACCAAAAGATATCGTGAGTTTTGACATGTTTTATTTTTATTGATGGAATAGATCTTTTGCTACTCTAAATTATTGTGATCAATTTATGAGATAAAAAGTAGGTATGATTTATAGTACAGGATGGCTTCTCCTTCCTCCTTCCCAAAGGAGACTCTAACTTGAGTTTAGAGACTATCAAACTCTTCTATTGACTTAATTAACAAATTTCTAGTGGAAAGACCATCAATCTCTTCCATTGATCTAATAGCTATTAAAAGTATAGAAATAGTAGTAATTCAATATAAAAAGGGTTTTGTATGAAAATTTAAACGGCTTTATGAATGATAAAACCAACGACCACATCTTATGAGGTAGATTAAGTTTTTTTTAATCATTTGATCCATAAATGAATGAGTAAAAATTGAAGATTGGACTTCACTTTGTCTATATCCTGCACATGGGTCAATTTTGTACGTATTTAATTTACAATGGAGAATGTCCAAAAAATTTGGAGAATTTAAGAGATTTGCCTAGGTGATACCCATGTAATGCCAAGGTCATAGCTATGCAATACCTAGGTGATATCCATGTAATGACTAGGTGATGCCTATTGTGTCCAAACCACTATGATTTTGAAAAATAAATGATTTAGTAGGGAGGTGCAAATGCGTATGGGATAGAGTTATGATCTTCTTATATGTATTTCAATCACTTCATGTAGTAGGGAAAATTTTCTTCTTTCCATTGGTATACAATTTAAGTCATTTTCTAGAATCTCTTATGATTCATTTGAAATTTAATTCCTAACATTATGGCTGTCTTTTTTAAAGAAAAACTATGAGATTGTCCACTTTAGAGCAAGGAAGGAAGAACACTATGTTTTTCTTTTTTCCATCTTTAACCATAGGATTTTGATGTAGACTTTTGAAAGAATATTATACACAAATTGTATTCATGAAATTTGACTACATGAATTGGAGATAATAGTCTTGACAATAGAGACAAGTTTTTTTTTCCTTACATATTACAAAGGATGAACAAAATTTAGTGTCAAACTTTTACACATTGAAAATTCATTTTTCCTATTATTTCTATTTTTTCTGATCACTATTACTATAGTTCATATAGTTTCAGTTCCTTGCACACCACATCTCAAACATAGAAGAAGTGTGTAGCATTCTTGTAAAAATTGTTCAAAGGGCAAAGGTTCAAATTAAATTTGTATGATTGTCATTTGTTATAGAAGAAGAATCTAACTTTGTATGAATTTCACTTGTTGTAGAAGGAAAATCTAACTTTCAAAATGATGGATTGGTATTATTTCTTGAAATGAAAACCTTTTGGTTATATGTAGATTTGAATTTTATTTTATCAAATATAATCCGCATAAAAACTCTTACTATATGTGTAACATTCTACAGTCAATGTTAAAACAACTATTGGATTTATAGAATCATTATGATTAATTACTTTTTAATAGTCCATGCTCATTCCTTCAAAGACACATATCTCGTTCTTCCCTGTAATGGTCACCTGCTTCAATTTGGTTAGCCTCTTCCAGATTGGATCTAGTAACTCAAAGCTCATTTCTAAACCATCATTTCCAAAGATTTTCAAATGAAATACCATTATAACATTAGAAATAATGTAAATTAAGAGGATGGGGACCCCTTGTTTGTATTTAGAATTAGAGAATTTGTCACACAGCACATGACGTGGTCCTACAAGCCCTTAGCATTTAATAGGTAGGCTTGAGAAAACATGGTTAGATGTGGGGGAGCCCTCTTGAGGCAAGGAAGTAGTCCTCGTTTCCATATCCTATGTGTGCAATTTATATCTCATTGGTCTGTAATTTTAGGATACTGTACGTATTACACATGGGAAGATTTTGGAGGGCAACAAAGTTCTAAGCCATCTTTTCAAATTCATTCATCCTCTAGACATACTTCATATTCATCTCAATCGATTCTAGAATGTTAAGACAAAATAGGCATATGCATCCTTACCAAAAACAACATGCCATTGCATGGTAGTTTAGAGTCATTTCAAAACCTCTAAATATTAAAATTCTATTTTTTGACATCATGTAAACAAAAAAAAAAGTTCCTTTCATTCTCCCTTGCCAAGACAAAAGCAACTTTCTACATTTGAAAGAACCCCTGTTATCACTCGAGACCCAAAGACTCCACTCACATGTCCCAAATGAGAAGATGTTAAGGTACTCCTGCCCATCACCACCACCTTCCTATTACCGCCACCCTATATTTGGTCCCAATTCCACCCATTCACTCTTTCTCAGCTCCAACTTAAGGCTTACTATTGGTCAAGACCCCTAACTTTTAGTCGGCGTTGATTGGGGTACCTACGGGCCAAACATGGCAACACACTTTGAAAATTCATAACTAATTCAATTTTCATCGGAAAAATATGAAATCACTTGGGTTGAGATGGTAATTCTATTGGCTATCACTGAAAAATAGTTGTGTAATTTTTCGGGTTCTCCTTCTATGCACATTGCTTAATCTGTCGGTCATGGGGGTATACCTTATGACAACAAAGAACCAATTGTACAGACACACCTTAATATCACCGTTTTAAGGACGTCCTTGGGATGTAGGGTTCGGTGATATTGTAGAACGTGACATTAAAAAGCACCCGTGTAGAATGTGACATAAAAGAGGTTGCCGCGAAGAATGCTTAGAAACCGAAATTCCTCCTCACAACTCTCGACCATCTCTCTTCCAACTCCACGAGAGTTGCACCTCAGCATCATCGAATCAATCCTCGAAAAATCACTCTCAATGACGCTTCATAGCCACACAATCTCGCTTCACAGCCACAGCTCTTCACCATCATCGCTCACATCATCTCGCAAACCTTGGCTGAGCTTGAGGAGCAATGGCACGCACACAGCGTCGTTCGGGAGAAAGCTGCGGCCAATTGCAGCAGCTTCGCGGGCGCAGGAGAGCGCGAGAGAGGAGACCCGGAAGCCTTTGGTGAAGATGTGCGGGGTGACGAGGCCGGAGGACGCTGCCGTGGCCGCGCGCGCGGGGGCCGCCTGGATCGGGATGATCGTGTGGCCCAAGTCCAAACGCTCCGTGTCCGTGAGCACGGCGCGCGAGATCGCGGCGGCGGCCAGGGAGAACGGCGCGGAGCCCGTGGGCGTGTTCGTGGACGAGAGCGCCGCGGAGATCGAGCGCGCGTGCCAAGATGCTACTCTCGCCATCGCCCAGGTAAATTCCCGTGGAGAGTGTGTGTTTCAAGAAGAAGTTGTCTGAACTATTTGCTTCAAGATATTTGCCTGAAGAATTTGTCTGAGGAAACTTGTTTGACGAATTTGTACAAAGGATTTGTGTGAAGAATTTGTGAGTTGAGAGGTATGCGTCTTTTCGTTTATGATTCAATGGCAGCACTTGATGTTGTGTTTGAATTAGGGTTTCGGGTTTTGGGTTTAGGTTCAATGCAACGTTGGAATGAAGGTTTGACATTTGTGATGATTTTGTTGTGAGCTGATTGGAGGAAGATTCAGGGCGACGGGTTTAGGGTTTAGGACAATCAAGAGAGAAATTCTTGTGAGTCAAGAGGAAGTCATTCTTTAGTTTGTAATGCAACCGAAGCTCTGGATGAAGGGTTCAGGGTTTAGGGTTTCCTTAGAGACTGGCATCTGACAGGTTTTTTTCTCCAGTTTAAGATGATTGAGGAGGATGGGTTCAGGGTTTAAGGCAATGTTGGAATGAGGAGGTTTCCTTCGAGACAAGGATTCAGGGTCTAAGGCTGAGGATGTGAGTTGTGGCTTTTTGCAGTTACACGGTGATGGAGCCAGAGCTTCCTTTTTGCAGGGTTTACCAGAATTTTTGAAGGTGATCTATGTATTGCACGCCAACAAGAATGGAGTGATTCAAACCTCATTCCCTCAAGGCGAGAATGGACCTCTAGTTGACTGGGTGTTGGTTGACAGCTTACAAGGGGGAAGGTATTTATTGTTAATTGTTATCTATTGTTAATTGTGTTTTTACTCCTATTTATTGATCTTCTTGAATATTTTCTTGTGATTTGTAATGGCACGTTTCAGTGGGGAGCGGTTTGATTGGAGGAACTTCCAAGCGCCAAGTATGGGGAGCAGGAACGGATGGCTTTTGGCAGGTGGGCTCACTCCAAGCAATGTTGGCACCGCTCTTTCTCTTGTCACTCCGGATGCTGTGGATGTTTCTAGTGGCATTGCTGGGCCTGATGGAATCCTCAAAGACCCTGCCCGGATTCATGACTTCATCAAGGCTGTGCAAAATTCTACCATGGTTGCCAATTTAGGTTGATGCAACCGCCTCAGGTAATCACAAGGATTTTATTTTTATTTTTATTTTTTTAATCAATTTGTACTTTACTTCACAAAAGAAATTCTATGTTAGGAATTCCCAGGTTCACCTTGATACTTGTAGGAGCCAATTCTTATTTGGAAAAGCATCTTAGATGTGTGTTCGCACTTAGATGTTTAGTTGATGGGAGGGTGCTTTGAAAGTGTATTTTTGCACCAGAAATGATGGTAGACGTGAAATGACCTGGTAGATGATGTGTTGGAATTTTTGAGTTGGACAATGGAGGTAAATGGTAGTAAATGTCAAGCTAAGCTAAGGGGATTGAAAAGCCTTACATTAAATGTACCCTATGTGGAGGTCAATTTTGTACATAATAAATTCACAATTGAGAATGTCCAAATTTTTGGGAAAATTCAAGAGATTTGTTCAAGTGATACCGATGGAATGCCTAGGTGATACCTAGTGCAAAAGGAAAGTGAAAAGGAAGCATGCGAAGGGGAAAAATAAGTAGTTGCTTACATTTAGTGTCAGGCATACTCTGAGAGGATATTGAGTGTTTGTGTTCATATTTAGTGTTGCCATAGTGTAGTTCTTGATATTGAGTGTTTGTGTTCATATTTAGTGTTGCCATAGTGTAGTTCTTGATATTGAGTGTTTGTGTTCATATTTAGTGTTGCCATAGTGTAGTTCTTGATATTGAGTGTTTGTGTTCATATTTAGTGTTGCCATAGTGTAGTTCTTGATATTGAGTGTTTGTGTTCATATTTAGTGTTGCCATAGTGTAGTTCTTGATATTGAGTGTTTGTGTTCATATTTAGTGTTGCCATAGTGTAGTTCTTGATATTGAGTGATTGTGTTCATATTTAGTGTTGCCATAGTGTAGTTCTTGATATTGAGTGTTTGTGTTCATATTTAGTGTTGCCATAGTGTAGTTCTTAACTTGATATTGAGTTCTTTCTCTTGACTTCCACACACCTCTTGATGTCTGCTTGAATACACTCATCCCTCATATAATTTATAATCTGCTAAGTTATAACCTTTGTTGACGTGGATGGAGGTATTGTCGAGGTTGAAGTTACAATGCCCTCAGCTGATAAGACCCAATTCATGATAAATTAAAGAAAAACTGGAGAAACAAAAAGCTCAAAGGCCACAAGTGAAACCAACACAGACCCTAGACACAACAAGAGCCATAGGCAAAGGCTAGAGTCATGACAACTAGTGGCAAAAAAAAAAAAGTAACAACTAAGCAAAGAGGAAAAAAAAAAAAAAAAAAAAGGAAACCCTAACCAAACTCCAATAGAGGAGAACGTTACAAAGCCCTTAGCTAAGTTTTAACCTCAATTTAATCCTTACCAAAGTCCATCCACAACACAAAAAAGTCCGCTCCCTCTACAACAACCTCGTTGGTTCTGTCTACTATATATAGTTTGCTAAATTGAGTGGCTGATATAAAGGAAATAGGGGATAAATGAGAGTGCACCAAGAGTTGTTATTAAGAGAGAAGATTGGTTCTGATCCATATGCCTGTTATAACGAGATTTCTATTTATAACATTGCTATTGTATAAATAGAGCCAACTTATGTGAGATGTGAGTTTCCTCACCCAAAAAAACACTAAAATTGGAGTAGATAGGAAAAGAGAAACTAAGACTTTTCCAAGAGGAGATGCAGCGTCAGCTGCAGGATTTGAACCTGCGCGGGGAAACCCCAGTAGATTTCGAGTCTACCGCCTTAACCACTCGGCCAAACTGACTGTCATGTTCGACGATCTCGTAATTGAAGTTTCATCACATGTCTTCGCTGGAACCTCATTAAAACTTTCTCCGGTGAATATACTGCATCTACTTATATCACCATCAAAACTTAATTTTCAGTCCATGTGACTACTTTTGCTAGTGCAGAGGAGTTGCGCATTGGAACGATGAGGGGTATGAAAGGTATTTGTTGGTACCTTCATGGTAAGATTACACATCAGACTGAGATTGTTTCTATCACATGTTCATCTTGGAAAGATGTTATGATAGGGAATCAAATTAAATTGTTTGTAGCCCATCTTTAAGATGAGGATATGCTTTTGTGATATTGTCAGAGTGTACCCAAGACATTTTGAGGAGCTCCAATGGACCTTGGATAGTAAAGATCTGCCTTCGATTTATGACTCTTGGTTACCTCCTCCTGTGAATGTGATTATTTCCGTTTGTTTCTTGCGCTTGAAGTCACACAACCTTTCCAGATCCCAGCTTTGGTATCAAACTTAAATGTAAAAAGCAACAGGAGGTGTCACAGCATTCTCAAGAGGAGCATTGAGTGAAGCCTGAGCATTTTAGGATCCAGTGAGAGCCATCCTCAAGTCTACACCGTATGCATCTCTGAAGATTGAGAATAGTTGGACAAATAAGCATTTCACCTCCAAGAAGAAAAGGATTGGTTCTCCCAGCCATTCATTCCTCACGTGCTGAAGAGAAGAGTGTCCCTTCTCACGGTGTACAAAAATTGCTGCACAAGGAGGAACAATCTCAGAACCACCAGAACGCCATGCCCGTTATTACTCTACCTAAACCAGCTCACATCCATAATGCAAATAATCCGTCGGGAACCATGTTCTACAGCTCAGAGGAGACAGAACTCCAACGTCAGAATGTGTTGTACATGAAAAAGAACGTCACAAATAACCTACACTGTCTAGCGCAATCACAGTGATTGGAAAGAAATCACTTTCTATTCACAACCAACCTCATGGTCAAATGAGCACTTGCCTGTATGATATACCTTCCGAGCTCCACAGAGAGGTTGTCAGATGCTCCCATTTCCCTTGATGAAAAAGCAGCAATTGCAGAGGTCAATCCACTATCTGCAAATCTTCCAAGCTCCAAAAGAGGGTACTACTATCTCAGCTCCGATTTTCCTTCATGGAACTGTTCCTGCTCCCGCTCTCTCCATGGTCACATTGACGAGGTATATCACATCAATTCCAGGGCACCGGCAGAGGTTCCTATCTCAGTTCAGATGCTCCCATTTTCCTTCGATGAAAGGCGGCAATTGCTCATGCTCTTTCTCTCTCTCTCGCTTCCTCTCCATGGTCGCATCATCACAACCAATTCTGCGCATCTTCCGAGCTCCAAGAGAGGTTCCTATCTCGGTTCAGATGCTCCCATTTGCCTCCCCCATGGTCACATAATCACTACCAAAACTCACTAAATGACCTACAAAAGCTTAACCAAACCATTAGAGCCTGCAGCTCCAGAAAGCCAATATACAAATAGGTGGTGTCCTCAAAGCCTGCACATCTCCAGACAGCATGATCACCAACCGGCGTCCTCGGTGAGGCCAGAGCACAAGCTGAGGTTCAAGGGAAGCGGTTGCACAGCTGCCATCCCGGACTGAGCGTGATGCTGCAGCATCTGGAGCTGGTGCCGCATCTCCGTGGCGTTCGATCTCAGCACGCAATTCTCCTCCGTCAGCTGCGCGTACTGCTGCGAAGCCAGGCTGAAGCGGTTGAGTATGTGCGTGTTCTCGGCTCGGAGATGGGCCACTTGAGAGCGGAGCTCGTCCAAATGCTGCTGCTTCCGGAGCCTGGAGCGCCTGGCGGACTCCCGGTTCGAGATCATGCGCTTCTGCCGCCGCTCGTCCACCACGTTCTGGTCGTCGTCGGAGGTGAAGGTGGACTGGCCCCCCTCCGGATTGTTGTTGGTCAGGCGCGGACTGAAGCTCGTGTTGGCGTGCTCCTCGTAGTACTCCCGCGACAGGCCGGACAGGTCCAGGTGGTGGCCTTGCTTTGATCCTGCACCACAACAACGCCTTCAGTGCCCATTGTGAACAAAAGCCTCACAAATCGCTCGGTCGCATTAGGGATGTGCTGATTATTACCGAGAAGATAGAAAAACAACCTACTACCATGGCACACACACCATCACACTCACCGTCAGTGGGCGACATGGCTTTCTCTCTGCGGACGTTGCTTGACACTGCACACGCCGTTGCGTTTCCTGCTCCTGCTCCTGCTTCGCTCCCCGCGCCCAGCGAGTGCACGTCCAGCCTGCCCATGGGCGCGAACAAGTCGTCCACTGACGGTGCTCGCGGCATGTTACGTGCGGCTTCCCCCTGCTGCTGCTGCTGCTGCACCACCTTCTCGCCACCCCCTGTCGTCTCCATCGCCCCCATGAAGTGCCAGAACGCTTGCAACGAGAGAAATTCGAAGGATCACTCTGCAACGGCCCAAGAAAAGCCAATCAGGGAACAAATCCTTGCTGATTCCACCCAATTAGGTCTGTCACTGACACAGGATCACTTCTCCTTTCCCGGGTTACACAGCTTCCCCATCCCCCTACTCAGCACACCGAGTTCGAAGTTCGATCGCCTCTTTCCTCTCAAGACCCCGAGAGAGAATCCACTTCATTTCCTCATGGGATCAAGTGCCTGTTTCTTCCTCACCCTCCATCAGTAATCACACAACAAACAAGATGTAGCAAGCCCATGTCTTCTCCATCACCAAAAAACCAAGACGAGCCAACACCAAACACAGATCTTCTCGACATAACAAAACATGAATAAAGAGAATGTTCATTTACTACGGACTCACCAGGAAGAAGAGAAGTTTTGAGCTGACAGCAGCCCGGGTGAACGAATGCCGAGAAGAGAAGAAGGAAAACAAACCCTAGATAGCCAGAGAGAGGAATGATGGTGGTGAGGAGCATCACGTGGAGCTGGTGAGGCTGGGGACATGGCGGCAGCGAATGGAGCGCGAGATGAGTTGCCATAGCCCACGTCATGCGTCATCCAGTCCAGACCAAACGGATCATGATCCAGCGCGACGCGCCCTTGCTTTGCTTGCGCTGCTCTCACACTCGGAGGCCGTCCATTGGAACAGCCTTCCTCGTACCTCGTCTCCTTTTGTCCCCTTCGAGGCTCTGCGGGCTCATCCATCCCTCCTATAAATATTCATCCGTCCGTTCGACGAACTTTCATCCATCCCTTCAATAAATATTCATCCGTCCGTCCGATTATTATTCATCCATCTCTCCGATGGATAACCATCCGTCCGTCCGACGAATGTTCATCCGTCCATCCCGGTTTTGTAGGTAGAGCGAATTCTATCTTGTATGTACGGTCTTGTATGTGGAGTGGTATACGGTCTTGCACTACTCTAAATTTGATGTTTAGTGTATGCACACTACATGATTTATGAATGCTGTAAGTTTTTACTCTCTTTGAATTTTTACTCTCCATGAATCACATAATTATTGAGTCCCGTCCATAATTTTTACTTTGCATGAATCACATGATAAGTTTAGTGTAGGCACACTATATGATTTATAGAGGCTGTTAATTATGTAACGGGACTTTAAGATTCATAAATGCTATAAGTTTTTACTCTCCATGAATTTTTTTACCACCTATGTAGACAATGATTGCCCTCTTTGAGTAGTATAGTTAAAAATTTTCATCAAAAGTAAAAAAATTATAGCGCTTTCAAATCATAAAGTACCACTACATTAAAACATCAAATTTAGTGTAGTCTACTCTTAATAAAGGAGAAGTACCTTTATCTTCTTATTTTCACCTTTTTTTGTGTGGTCTAATGTATGGTCTGATATATCTTCTCTCTACGTTAAAGATTAGGTTGGCAATCCTAGATGGATCCGTAGCGGGTTATGTAGGATGAACCTATTTTAATGAAAATAAATTATTAGGGCGGCAATTCTGATGTGGAGGAGGAGGACTCGAGTGGGAGATACTAGGCGGCGATTCTAAGGAGGAGGAGGAGGAGGAGGGGGGGGAGGGTTGCCCATGCCTCGTTGGAAAAAACGCGGGGTCCAATAATCTTATTGTAAAAGATTATGGTCTGGTAATTTTGGACAATTCCGCGCCAAAAACCACCAGACTAAATTCGTTGGATGAAAAGGTAAAAATGGATATAACTACGGGGTATACTACCAAGGTATATAACGTAAATGATAGATATCTAAAGTAGATCATGACACTAAAACCATCATAGATATTTAAAAATATATTGTTGGTATAGAACTTTCAAACTGTTTGAATTTTGATATTGTTCATTCTTTACGAATGAATGGTATGTAGTCATTAAAGAAACATTGCATAATATAGAGTCGACATAAAATGAAAAAAAAGCTTCTTTTTAAAATCCATTCAAATCAATTATGCATACCTCGCATATCTAAAATAACATTAGTTCACTACTTTTATTTGTTCCTAAGAAAACTATTAATAAATTATCAAATATATAATATAAATCAATAAGTTCACTCAAGGTGGTCTAAAAATTCTTGTATGTAATTTAGAAACAAAAAGAAAATTGTGAAGGTTATGTTTGGTGATAATCTCTATTTTTGATGCCATAAGAGATCATTTATTTAAATGTTCTACTCAAAAATCATATTTTTTAAGGAAAATTTATTGTTGAAAAATTATTAAAAATATATAAATAGTAATTATATTGAAACATAAAACAAGAAATTTATAATTAGGTAAATAAAAATGAATCTATCAATTAATATTAGCATCAGAATATGGGTTGAAATGACGGAAAAAAAACTTTATTTCATATTATTTGCACTCTCTTTGTTTCATATTAATCCTGTAATAATCATCTAATCCAAATATATGTATCCCTACTTTTATTGTTTAAAATTAGATGTGTATGGATTAAGTTATACGTCTTGAAGTTCATTGTATTGACATGGGATTTTATTTGGAAGCAATGCAACGTAGCAATAAAATTTCAAATGATATTTTTGAATTGAGTATGTTCATATTAATATGATTTATTTTTTTATTTTTTTTAATTAACGGTTTTAAATTAAATAATTTTAAATTTATATTTTGAAATTTCTTAAATTTTAAAATATTTAATTTTTTTGTTTTATATGTGTGACTTCATTATATGGTACGGTCATTTTATGACAAGGCTTACTTAATTGTGCACTTTTTAAAATATAAACTTCAACAAATTTAAATGACAACATGGGCTAATTTGAAATATGTTGAGCGTCTGTTGTTTTCCAAAGTGATGACATTATCTCAAAGATTTTTTATGCCTTCTGGCTACTATCTACTTTTATTTGAAAATTTGTAAGATGTGGTTCTTGTAAATTTATTCAGGAAATTTTACCTTGGATTACTTATTGCCTCCTATTAGGTGATCCGTAGTTTGATGATCTACAACTTCATTCTCCATTACTTACTAATCCACAACTTGATTGTCCATAACTGAATTGCTTCCAATTGGATGAGTGATAATCTATCATTCCCTAAAAGAGTAATCTTGTATACATGAAGCTTTGATTCAAAAAGAGTAATTTGGTATACGTCATTGCCTCCGATCGGGAAACCCGTATCTTGATTGCCATCAATGGGATAATCGATGACTTCGTTGCCATCAGGGGAATAGTGGATGACTTCGATGCCATTAGGGGAATAGTCGATGACTTCGTTGCCATCAGAGGGATAATCGATGACTTTGTTGCCATCATGTAGATATCATATGACTTCATTACCTTTGTGTGAATACCCTGTAACTTCAATGCCCATAGCTTAATACTCTATGTCATGATTGCCCGTGGTTTGATTATTTACAACTAAATTACTTAGAGTTTGATTGTCCAACCCACAGAATGAACTTGGAATGAAATGTTTGCCTAATCCATCTAACATGCCTCAATATATACTTGAAACACATACCTCCTTGCACCTCTCGACTCTAGTTTCATCCAATTTAATCATTAAGACATTCTTCTTCATTAAAAATAAATAAAAATAATCGTCTATGGTTAAGACTAAGTAAAAGAAGAAGTTCGAGATAGAAATTAATAATGTAGGGAGAGTTGGTGACGACTTCACAATTACCAAAACCCTTTTTTTTTGCTAAAAAATAAAATAGAAAGTTTTGAGAGGACATGCAAAAAAAGAATGTTATTATAGGTAAACTTGCAACATATATACAATAGTTTAGAGAAGTTAAAACAATGATTACATAACAATATTAGTGTGACACTAGACTTATAATAGATCAACATCCAATCACACAAAATTACATGTAATTTTAATATTTTAATCAAAAATATTTTCATATACATTTGATATATGTATATATTGTTATATTTTTAAAGAATGCAAATATATGTGTAAGTGAAGTAATTTTTTTAATTATAAGGATGTATTTGATAAATTTAGTAAAACATTATTTATGATTAACTAAATTTTTAATTTATTAAATGATATAAAAAAATGTAAAACTTCTTACACATCAAAGAATAATTTATTAAACTATAAAATCACTAGTATCCTCTTTTTTATCACTTTTGCACAACACAAGATCAAATGTGGGCCATGTTTATTAAAATCGTATGTACAATTATTGTGTCTTGTATACGTCATAATGACTGTTTCCTATATGTGAGAAGCCACACACTTGTAGTATAGATGATACATTATATTGATTATTAAATATTATTCAAATGGTTAATGTATTCTTTGAGTTCATATTATCTGAAGCTTGATGCGTTCATGTAAGTCTATGTACATTTCAAAGAAACACATGATTTATATACATAAAGTTGTACTATTATGAAAGGTATGCACTTTGAAGAGACGATGGAAAAAACCAAAATGTCATCAATTCAATCTAAATTTATAGTGAGAATGATTCATGTTGGTTTATATTTTGCAGTGCTTAATTAAAAAAACTAAGTTTTGAATTCCACTTATACAGGCTAATTTAATACGGGCTTAATATTTTTATTTAAATACTATTGATTGAGATAATCTTGCAATTTAAATCATAGAAGTGAATAAATGAAAATAAAGTTGCAATTTTTCCAAGAAATGTTCTTTGCAAGTACAATTTTAGTTGGTGTCATTGGTATTTGAAAAAATGTCATTTGTAACATTTCCATTCGCCATGTGACATTTACATAGATACTACGTTCAATGATATCACAATAACCAAAATCATTTTTTAATGCTAACAATTGAAATAGAAAGCTTTGAGAGGATATGCAAGAAAAAGAATGTAATTGTAGTAAAATTTATATATATATATATAATATATATATTTTAAAGAAATTACAAAGATCATTTTGAGATATTATTATTATCCTGATATAAGACCTATAAAACATTAACATCCAATTACATCAAATGACATTTGACTTTGATATTTTAATCATAAAATACTTTGTGTTTATATATCAAATCAAATGACTTTTGACTTTGATATTTTAATCATAAAATACTTTGTGTCTATATATCTAATACATTAATTGTATTTTTATTAATGATGCAAAGATATGTTTAAATGGAATAATTATTTTGTTATTTGGATGTATTTAATAAGACCATTAAATATTTGATTATTGTTATCAAAATAATTAAATAATATAAAAATTTGAAAAAATTATCACTAATTCAATAGTATGTTAATCAAATTATATAGTATAAATATAAATTCAATATTTAATTAACATGTTGTGCCATTATTCATCAATAATTGATATATTTCAAGTTGAATGAATTTTAAACTCAAATGATCAAAATGACTATGTATTATTTTCTAAATAAAAGAATTGAAACAAATCTGCAAAGATTTTTTTAAATAAAATATATACTGACAGAGTCCATTAGGAATATTTTATAGATCGTTATATTTTATATATTTTACGTATTTCATAAATCATAACTTACTGGAAAATGGTGAAGAAAAGTCATTTGTCAATACGATTAATGTAAATCAAGAATTTGTTCAAATTGGTACAACTACCAAAGCAATGAAGACATAGATAGTGCGTTTCATCATTCTTGTCTTTTCTTGGACATTAATTATGTATACCTCAAATATTCATACCGCAAAAATAGATTAATCAATAAGTAAACATGTTTTAAACTACGTTATTGCCATAGCTCAAATTGTTTTGTTG